>CAKNYM010050738.1:0-185269 GCA_932195095.1 Andricus curvator
TGATGGATAATAATTAGGTTATACCACAAGAAATACTATTATTTTTTCATATATTAATGAAAAACATCTAGGTTGCATTCAAATAAAATTGTCATAAAATATTCTACAATAATTTTTAGTATATCAGTATTGCGCTGTAAATATTCTTGTAGATTTTGAATGTGGGTACACAGAAAAAGCAGAATGTAATCTTCAGAGCGATTTCAGAGTAATATTTACCTGCAACAAGAATTAACTTCACGTGTTAAGATTTACCCACCACATGGGAAATGGTTACCATGTCAACTAAATTAAATTTTGTTTTGTTGCGAAAAAATTCAACTTTATCTACTTGAAAATTATCCGCAAAAAAAAATCACTTTCGTCTTTTCTGTGTAGTTTTCTGATTATTTTGCAACAAAAATCAAAATCTTTCATCTATCCGTCTTTTAGAAAATCTACTTTTTAGGTTCAAAAATTGTATTTTTAGTTTTTCTATTTAAGCCATACGTAACGGCATAAAAAAATTATATAATAGGATTTACATTAAAAATCCAGAAGAAAAATTAAATTGCAAGGAACTTTTGGTTAAATCATGTGGGTGCTTTTAATTAAACTTTGCCTTGTTAGGATGTTTTTTATTTTTTCTATTATTTTCGATCTGCCCTTATGCAATTAACATATCCATTTTATTGAATATAAGTAGTACACATTCTTCTATAAAATAGAATACGACAATTCTTTATTTCACTATCCAATTACCACTTATTAATTAAAAATTATAAAATATTCGCTAACAATTAATTTCGATTTTAATTCAACCAAGCGTTTTGAAATTCAATTTATTTCAATCCATTCTATTCCTTCTTTTGTATAATCAAACTTTTCAATACCCTTCAGTACCGTTCCGTGCAATTTTCGAAGTTCATTAGCAGGGATTAGATTCATTGATTTTGACTAATGATTTTCGTATTTTCTAATTCCTTTCAGTACTGTTCTGTTAAATTTTTCAAGGTGCATTTAAGGGGATTGATTTTTTCTCATACCTATTTCTCCGACGGTTTAGGAGACGACCGGAAAAATCAGGTATTCAAGTGAATTACATTTTTGAATCCCGATCAATGCAAGCCTTCTTACTGGGATCCCGTCTATATCATATAGCATTTCACCTTTGCTGTTTCTCATGCTGGCAAACTCTGTACTTTTACTTTCTTTTATCAGTTTAAATACTAGTTTCATAATTTCTTCAAAGCTGTTTAAATACATAAAATGATGAAATTTGATTTAAACCATCGTTTTCAACAATAAAGATTGTTTATTGTCATCGAAATGTCCTTAAAAATTTATAAGTTAGTTATTTATAGTTGGTTGCGTCGAAAGAACCAAGTTTTTACAAAAAATAGCCAAATATTGCATTTTCTTGTTATTATTTTTTAAACAATTATTAATTTTTATTGAATGACCAAATATGATATTTAGGTTTCATTGTCAAGTAATATATGATCGATTTTGCTTAAAGAACTTTATTTATTCCATCATAAGTAGCTGATATGGATTACTGTTTATTAAATTTATTTATAAAATAACAAATTGCTTACTAAATTTCATTAATTCAACTGAAAAACTTTTTCTGTCTATGAATTGTTCAAATATGGTGCGAATCAAGTGACGAATCACTGTAGATCCCCATGAAACCATTTTCATTAATTTTACTTTAAAATCTATTAATCAATTTTTTCTACTATTACATAATTGCATTTTTATATATTTCTAAAAATTGTGCATTTTAGACAGATCAATCATTTACCGCAAATCTACTCTGCCGTGATTTGGGAAAACACCGTTAACTGCAAAATGAACGAAGCCGAGAAAATCGACGAAAACTGTTCGAATCTTTATTCGCGTGTATCGGGGATTCTTATTCATTTTCTGCATTTTTTTTTGTTGTTCTTGACTAATTTGCATACGATCTTTTCATTTTTGCAAGAAAAATTGTTAAAAAATGTTGATTAATTATCTAAAATGCAGTTAACGGTGTTGATTGGGATGCTGAAATTCGAGAAAACGCCGTAACGGGCAGATACGGCTCTCTTCGAATTACGGACCTCAGAAATAGGCCTGTCGTGATTTGAGAGAACGCCGTTCACGGCAAAAGAATATGAATGAGTGGAATTATTATAAAATATTAGTCAATTATGAAATTATATTTATTATGAAATATTGCATATAAGATTATTATTAATATCCATAATTGTTTTATCTTTTTTGCGCTTGTTTTTAAATCAGCCAAATAGATATTAATGTTATCTATTTCAATAAATTGGAAGTCGGTACTAAAAAAAAAACCGGATATATATATAAGAATGTTATAAGTTTTATTAAATTTCATTAATAATAAATAATACGAAATTCTAGCGGAAATAATGCATGTTTATTTATTAAATGTACATAAATTCCGAATATTTGGAGTAACAATCAAACACGAAATTATTGACTGAAAATGAAGTGATTTTAAACATACTTGGATTATAATCATATAATCAAATTCCACGTTATAATCATAAAAAATTAAATATTATAAAATACATTTTTTAAATGTTAATTTTGAAATAAATGACTAAACATAATATGACTAAACATATATCGATCGAGAAATCGATAAATAAAGAAATCGATATATTTTTGAATTTGAAAACCAATTAAAAGTATTAAATAAAACAAATTTTTTAAAACAATTTCATTAATTTTCTTTGAAAATTTCCAATTCACTTTTTCCACTTTAAACAATTGAAATGATTTACAAACATTATTTTTACTTATTACATTTTTTAACAATATAGCTTCTTGTTAACTTAAGACTGTTAATAATTATAACAAATACAGACATTCAATAGTAAATTTGCATTTTGAAACTAATAATAGGTGCAGATACGGCGTTTCTCGAATCACAAACCTTTTTTCTCGGGGTTCGATGATTCCGGAGAACGCCGTAAGCACTTACGGACCTCTCTGAAATCACGAAGGCTGGAAATCGCCGTCCAATAATTTTGGTAAAGTCCGTAACTACCCGTTACGGCCTTTTCTCGAATTTTGACGTCACGTATTTAGTCGTCTCTGATTTACGCCTGCAGTTAACGGTCAGATACGGCTCTCTCTCAAATCACAACTCGCCAATCTTTGCAGTTAACGGTGTTTTCCAAAAATTATGCAATAATTATTTTTAAAGTTATTAACAATTTAAAAAAATTATTTTAATAATCAGGTGTATCTTTTTATCACGATTCCAACGATATAAAAAACTCATTTTTCGATTTTTTGCAGTTAACGGTGTTTTTCCAAATCACGGCAGTACTGCACTCCTACACATTTTCAATGTAAATTTAAAAATATATCCGACACTGTTTAGAATTTTCCATTCGATTTACGGAGTCCTACATTGTATACCATTAAGCCATTTCCCTTTCAGGGTAGGCGTGACACTACCCGATTCGGGTAGTGTTTCTAGGTGGATAGTTTCTTGTAGTAAATAACTACAAGTGTGGGCTCACCAGACCCACGAGGTGCCAACAACACTCAGTTTTCTTGAATGGTCACCCATCCAAGTACTAACCGCGCAACATATCGTTTATTACACCAGTTCTCAGGTACATTTCAAAATATAAAGTTAAGATTAATACATTTTGGTATAGGAATAAGATGTACGGAATAAACCGGAAGGATTGATTAGGAGAACTTTTTTCCATCCAGAGAATAGAGGCAGGGCAATTTGCGCAACTAACCTACGCCCGGTCAAACCGCTGGTCTGGACAAGCTAATATAGCGCTATTCAGTCGAACTTGTGAAAATATATTTTGGATGTTTGACGTTGTTGACGAGAAATAAATTCTTCATTTATAATTTATAATTTATATTTTTCATACTTTTTAACATCCTGGATTTTTTGGGAATGTGCAAGAAAATATTTTGGTTTGATTCTCAGAAAATTTTTGGTCATGACAGGCTAGCCATCACTCGATTAGGGCCCGAAAAGGCGGTCTAGATAAGACTGTCTAGAGTCTAGACAATGCCCTAACTGGACCCAAGTCTGCCCCGATAATTTTCTACACGGGTTTTACTCGAGAACCAGCTGCAATGTATTCGAGGATGCTTATTTTCAATCAAAATAAAATTTGCTATGTTATATATTATCCTTTTTATATTAGTAGTTACAAAAAATAAAACGATTAAATGTTTGTTTTTTCATGGTTTGAATTGACTCTAATCTTATAGCCTACAAAACCCTTCCTTGAGGGCGCTTGCCGACCTCTTTAGCTTCATTTTTTACTAATTATGCAACTAATAGTTTTTATAACTTATCCCTAGAACACGAAAGTGCTCTATCTGTAAAGAATTATCCATCTAATCCAATAAAAAATAAAATTGCACGAATTGCATAATTTTTATGAAAAATGACCTTTATCCGCCGACTCTTAATAATGTTCAATAGCCTCATTACAGTCACTAGAATCTCTGGATTCTTCAATCTTCCCCACTGGGTCGACAGTCCTCGAAGCAGCATGTATAATCTCAAGTCTGGAGTCTGGAGCAGGAAAAGGAAAAGGTGGAAATACGATGGGTATGTGCGCCACAGAATAGAATAGTAGATTGATGTTGTTGAATCTTGAGGGATCCTTGGAGCAACAGGTAGGTAGGCCAGTTAAGCCATCCTCGTCTGCGCTTCCATTCTTCCAGCTCAGCTAAAACTTGTTACGCTTCAGCGTGGAGACTCAAAGCAAAGAACCGGTGCACCTGGCTGGGTTGAGCACCTTCGGAGGTAAAACACAGGAATATACCTGCCTGGGGCTATCCATCCATCCCCACCTGGCCACCTTCTCCGGTTCTCCTCACCGGTTCTCTCGACTTCGTTGGGTTCTGCTTTCCTCCGAGGAGCGAGTCGAGCCGTTAGTGTTGTTACCGAGAGAATATTGGTATAATGTGCTCCGTGCTTCGTGACTTGTGCTTCTATCGATTAATATAAACAATCAGCACGACCTTACGGTCGTCGTGCTCTTATTTTTCTAAACAGCCCAAAAATCTTCTAAATCATTAATGACACCAAAAGTGATTAACAGTTCGTTTTGATTAAGGTGGTCGAAAAAAGGGCATATAGGAGCAGTGCAGGATCGTTTCGAATATTTAATAGGCTGATCTTATTGTTATCCTTGTTTTTGTTTATTGTGCCAAGTGAAAATAATAAATAATAATAATCCAAGATGCCTTGCTCCGCTGTGACGCTCTCTTTGGCTACCATAACTGGCATTATTGCCACAGCTCTTCTCGCTATCGCCTTCTCCACGGACAACTGGCTCTACACGGAGGTCAAGCGAGCCCAAATCCAGGTTGGTAGACCCATTACTCGATCAGGGACCTCGTGAAGATGAGCAGTTATGAAATTCGTAGGAAATCTTCTTCTTAGTCAGATATTGCTTGTCTCCAAGACACTGGTCATCTTCTAGTAATAACCAGAAAAACTCAGAAAATAATTATTGGTTTAGAAATCCTACCGAATTTCGACTAGAAAAGAGAATAATAACATTCATGTTGGGCCTCAAAATGAAGATGGTGCTGACTTTCTTATCTGAAATGAAAAATCTGTTCCAGGAGTGATCTTCTTAGATTTTGTGAAGCTAATCTTCTTCTTGTGTGTCTGATTACTAATATTGCTTGCTTCAATAAATTCAGTTCGTGATTAATAATTTAATGAAGCTATCAAAATCTGACAATCTAAAGGAAAAAACAAAGACTTCAACAATTAGGTCTAAGGTCTTCTATTGCCTTACTTATACAATATACACATTATGTATCTACTCTCTAATCTGTCCGAAATGTAGCAAATATAAGGCATAATTCTATAAAATCATTTTCTGATAATAATAAAAGAAATAGAGTGACATAGTCTATGAACCAAACTACATATTTTTAACTGTAATATTGTGTTGGGCTGAGACATACATTTAAAATGATCATAAAATATTCGAGGATTATCAATTGAGAAAATGTTTATAGACATATCTTCTAATGTAATTTTAATAGCCACTCGGAATTCTTTAAAGAAGAATACTCTATTCATTGTTGCAAAAGATTCTATATAAGATTTAAAGAATCTATGTAGGTAGACTGTGGAGGTCTACCTTTATACAGGTTCTGTAAGCTAGGTTTTTTAAATGATCCATGTACCTGTAACATACAGTACAGTCCTTTCAAGTTCATTCAAGTCTAACACAAAGGCGTCTTCCATTAAACGTAGGAGGATACCATGTTAGGTATTCTATTACAGAAATTCCACGAAAGATCTAAGTGTTTTTGTGTAGCACCTGATACTTGGAAACACCCGAATTCGTATAGAACTTCCTACTAATTCTTTATTATTTTCTTCTATTCTCTCCTTCCTTTGAATGGAAAGTTTCTTAGTCTATTTTAGTGTATGTTACGACAACATTCGGAAAGATATTTGGTTGAACCAACGACAGTTTTTTGGTTAGTAAAATTTGGTTGAATTCACCAGATACAAATAATTTCTTTGATTCAATCAAAACGTTCGGTTAAATGGGCAAAATATTTGGTAAAATCAACCAAAAAATATGTAAACTTAGGAAAAACCAAATTCAGCTAATCAAACAGTTTTGATCAAAAAACACAATTTTTCTAAATGAATGCTAAGTGAAATACATTTGAAAAACATTTACATTTGAATCCTTTCTGCAGCTTCAAATTATCTACACATTGTTATTGGAATCTTCCAAATTAATTCCGAAGTAACATAAATTTAAATTGTTTAATTTTGAAGGCTTGCAACCTGAAATGTTTCGATACTTTTTTATTCTGAGATTGTCCACATTTTTATATGGGTACAATTGAAAATTGTTGATTTATGAAGGTTTTCTAACTGAAAATCTCCATCCTCTCGGGCTACTAATTTGAAGGTTTTTATTTTTTGATGACTGTTCAACTTAAAAAATTCTGAGAATTTAACGTCTTCCTAATCAATTTCTAATATTGTCAATCGTAAATTGTTTCTATTTTAATGCTAAAAGGTCCCCGCACAAAATGTATGAAAATAGCCTTTCGGTGAAACTGTCTCATTATGACTTTTCATAAGCATCAGAAAACCGATCTTGACTGAACTTACAAGGGGAGGGCCAGACGCTTTTTAGCCAGTTTCGAGAAAAATGGTATTAAAATTATGAAGCAATTCATATGGTGTGTAGGAAAAATCTTTCAATGGCCCTCGTAGCCCACTATGTAACATTCTTGACACAAAAACGTTAACGCTGGGCTCTCGATTGGGCTACGAAGGCCGTCCGAGGGCCGTTGAAAGACTTTTTCTTGCAATCCATGTGAATTGCTTGATAATTTTTGAAGCCATATTTCTCGAAGCTGGCTAAAATGTGTATCTTACCGATTGGGAAAATAAGTCCCTAGTATAATAACCTTTCATTAAAAAATAAATAAATTGAGACAAAAAAAACACGTCTTGCACTTCCCTTGTTAGAAGTTCTAACAAGAGAAGGCCTTTTCCATGCATTTTGTGCGGCGTCCTTAAAATTTTTGATATTATTTACTTTGTTAGATTTTGAATAAAAGTATCTATTTTAAGTTCTTAATTGCTTAATGCTTCAAATATAACATTCAATATTAGTTCAATTCCGGTCTCAAACTAAAGTAAAAATATCTTTTAATCTTTATATTTTGTTAAATTTAATGCTTTAGTTCAAAATGTCTTAGTCTGAAACAGGAGAATTATAAATTGTTCAATTTCACATAAACTTCTTCGAAAAAGTAAAACTGCAGTTTTCTCTAACGTCTTCTCTAACGTGTCGTATTCAGACGTTTTTAAATATTTATATTGACTATTGAGGATGAATACTTCTACAGATATGGGAAAAAAAATAATGTGGAATTTTTCAAGAATCTGTTTGTTTCATATTGTTTGATTTTTTTTTTTTACTTTTTTATAACAAAAATGTATTCGTCTTTCAATCATTCAATATTTTGAATGATTGAACTACTGCAAATAAAATATAAATTCAATAAAACTATCAGTTTCTGATTGTGAATCATAACAATAATATCTAACGTTTCTAATTATAACCTTCGAAGAAGACTTGGCTGTGATTAATTTGTCCTTTACTTATACCTCATACTAACTAGTTCAGCCGCAGGTGTCATTGTTTTAATACGACCTCGTTATGAGCTCCTCACTACAATTATATCTTTTAAAATATATTTTTAAAATAAGAAGCTAACTCGAGACTCAGATAAGATATAGGTATTTTCAATATTTATATCCATTTTCTTATCGATCTGATTAACACATCACATAGTTCGTTCTTAACTAGTATAATTTCTGAAAATAATTTTTTTCCTTTGTTTGAAGTTGAAAGAAAATATTTAAAAAAATTGTGGTAATGATAAACAATACTTACCCGTTATGGATGGCTTGAAGTCTATACAGCATACACGCTGCTACTCTTTGATTCGAAATGTTTGATATACTTCAAAAAGGAATATAAGAGGACTCTTTTTTTCTACATTTGACTGGTTATGAAGAGCTCGTATGACGAAAAAGCGACAACCTTAGAGCGCCGGTTAGGACGCCTTTCTGATTTGTTCATCGACTTAAGTTGCTTCATCGAAGTTGTTCAGCGATGAGACATCTCGCGTATTTATTCAACGAACTCAACCGTTAAGAAAAATGGAGAATCAATACAGAAAAATTCCTTTCTTTTCGAAATAAAATATCATCAGGAATTGTGACTCGCTTTATTGTCACGAAACCTACATGCAAATGTGAATAATTGAAATAAATTTTAAATCCCACTAAAGTTTAATTTGACTTGGATATTTGTTAAAGCGAAAATATAAATATAAACAGATAGAAAAATGCAAAAGTAGAGAAAATAATCTGAAACTTTTCGACAATAAATATATTCTGACATGAGGTCCGAGATGAGGTCTGACTTTTAAAGACTTTCTTAAGAAATAAAATCCTTCAAGCTTTGAATGGTTCAATAAATAACTCATCTTTTTCTGACCAGTTTCCTTTGAAACTCCACTCCACATGAACAATTTTGTGCACCAATTATTTTCCTCACCTGGCATAAAAGCATTATGTATAAGAAATACAGTGTGAGTAACGAGTGTATGTATATGGAAAGGTAAAAAGAAAGTCCGCGGAAGTGAAAAATACATACATGGACAAAGCTGATAAAAGTTTTAATAATAAAAATATAAATTAGTTCAAAGAAAATAAAAATCAAAAGTTTCGCCTATTTTCCAACACACCGAATTGACATATACCATAAATATCCTTTCGCAAGTTTGTTATAATAAAATGCAGTTTTCCGCGCTGAATAACTATTCGGGATTTTTTGGAGTTACGTTGCACTCAAGCGTATATGACAGCATATCGTTTTCTGCAAAAATTGAATCTAGCTTGTTCATTCAACCTTTACCATAATTTATAATTAAACAACTAGTTCCTCTAATTATTATTAAGTTCCACAATTTAATATTCGATTTGCTCATTTGAGTTTATATTGTTATTTTTTTCTTGTGTAACATGATTTACATTTTATCTCTGGCAGTGTCTGTAATGTCCGAAGAAAATCCGTATTTTCACAGTTGAAATACAAATTATTTTAATATGTGTCTTTAATTGATTAAATATTTTCGGTGGTTTCAGTTTCACATAATGGAGGAATGTCCTTTAATTAGAAATTTAATGAGACTATCTCGACAATTACATTTTTCCTGCGGCCAACAGGAGGCGGAAATTCAATGAAGAATTAAACCTCTTCTTTGCTTCCTTTACTCTTGCCCTGGGTGAATGCTCGGGTCGAAGGTCAAGTTGATGAAATCTGAGAAACGAAGGTAGAAATTCAAGGTCGAGACAAATTGGTGCACCTGCGAATATTTCGCAATAATTGTCGTTCATGGCTGTAGTTTCACTGCCATTGATACACTTTTTTACGTTATGTCCAATTTTCTCATAGATACACTTTGGCACCTATGAAAAAAATTAATTGATTCGGCTATTTCTTAAATCTTAAGCAAAACGGTATCAGATCTGCTTGCTTCTAAGACTTCTTTAAACCACAAAATCCTTGTACTATATATTCATGGAATTAAATCAAGGACGTTTTGATATGGAAGCTATTTTCTTAACATTAGGTAAAAATGTTGTATCTGAATAGTAGAAAATAAAAGATACCTTTCAAAAATGGAATTTCACTTGAAAGCCTGATTTAAATTAAAGAATTAAAAATAAATGCAATTTTGGAAGATATCCCGGAAGTTAGAAACACACTTTTAAAATTTCGCAGAAACGAAAGTTGTGCTGAGTTATGCCAGAGTTGTCCTGATTTGTTCTGCAAAAAGTTGTTCCAAAGATTAAAATTTTTTAAAGAAAATAAACCACATTTTTTTTAATTTAATCTGTGTTGTCATTATATGGTTATAGTAGGTCTTTTTTGGTATTTGCTGTTGTTGTCATAACTTGGAATATTAAGAACCACACAAGTTCCAAGTGATGCATAGTTCCTCCATTCATGAAAATTTCTTCTGCTGTATAACATTTTATAACTTCAAGGATGGAAATATATTTTCACAATGAAATACAATAAGCGAAAATAGAGAACAATAGTTAATGTGAAAATGGTAATTTTTGTAAAAACTTGTAGTTACTTGTAAAATCTTGTCCGAATTCTGGCAAAAAGTCGTACGATTTTTAACGGCCTTTTTTAAACAATGAAGGAAAATATTCTTCAAACTACATTTTTTGCCATACTATTCGAACACTTTTACATAATTTTACGAAGTAATTACAGATTTTTACAAAAAAAAAGATTATTTTCATATTGATCTTATTTACTGTAATTTATTGTATTTTATTGTAAAAATTGTACATTTTCACGTGGGGTTCATTCACTTACCTAAATTCTGGATCGGCTCCAATGAATGGAGGCATCAACAAAAAAACTTTGATTTCGTATCAGCTTATAATAAAATATTTAAAAAGTGGGGTTTGAAATGCTTTATCACAAAACTACACGTTCTTTTGAAATACCCATCCCATATTGTATACTATTTGTAAGAAATGCACATAATGCATAAATTCCTATTTTTAAAAAGCATATACCGCCATATATTGAAAGATCGCATGGCTGGTTTAAAATAAAATAAATGCAATGCACGAGGATCTCGTTTGGAATTTCGCGACAGCATGTTCCCTCTTATGGATACTTGTTAAAGTTTAAGTATAAACATACGTGCGTATTTGTGCCTACATTATTCTCATATGTGTACAATATACATATACGTATATATAGATAGAAGTGATTGCTACGATTCCCATAAAGGTACATACACACACATATATAGTCGTACACATATGTACACACTTATACAATACATACGTATATACATACCGTTGCATCGAGCAGAAGGCGGACGCTAAGTTGAGCCAACGTGCTAGAAAATGGGCGCGGCGAGGAACGATGGAATGTCGATCGTATACGAAAGGCTACGAATAGGGAAAAAAGTAATAACGAAAACGCGTATAAAGTGTCACACGTCCAAGTTTATCAACAATTTCTTACATTTTCATTTCGTTTCCGCGTTGCTCAATATACACAATCAAAGGCAAGGATGAGTCGAACGTTTCCGTAAAATATTTTGCATTCAGAAACCAGTTAGTTACAAAATGTATATAATTGCGAAAAAATTAAGTCAGATTGAGTGGTGATACAATTTAGTAATTAACTTACACATTTTTATCAAATAACAAATCCGTGGCCATGTGGTCTTTAAATAAGACACGGACATTTGAAACGAACCATTCTCGCTAACGTTTTTTAGTAAAAATACATTTATAAGAATTGAGTAAATAAAAATATCGATATCTTTGACACTTAATATTCAAGAATAATTAATAATTAATTTTTAATAAATGCCTTGAGAAAAAGTTATATAAATGGAATAAGATATGATTTACCCAGAAATAAGACTCGATTCAGTTGGCGCTGTTTGAAAGGTTGATCGATTACTCAATTAATTCCTCGATCATAATTCCTTGCTATTTCCTCGTTTGTCGGCAGATCCTTAATAGAAGGTTAATTTCTATTCGCGATTGTAAAAATGTACAATTTTATAAGTTTTTGCATTAGAATGCACATATTTAAAACTGTTATTTTCTAGTGAAAGTAGAAGTATAAAGAAATCTGCGTATTATCATTGTCTCCAGTCTATACCCGCGGAGTCACAAACTCACATAATAACGATTGCGACGCTTGAACGGTTTATGAATGAAAATCGCCTTTTTCACTCGCGATTGCACCACACGTCGTGTCTCCACAGCTGTGTATTCAGACTGCAGAGTTACTCATGAAGCAGTCGGAAAATGTACTATTAATCTTTTTATTATCGGCGCACGTTCATTTGTATCTTTATGTTCTCGCGACTCTTATTAGAATGTTACTTTTGTGTTATGTTTACTGTTGTAGTATTTAGCGAAAATTTCATTTCGTGTTAACTACGAGTTTCGCAGTTGAAAATGAACTAAGTATTCTACTTAGGACTTCATTTACAGCTTTCTGTTTGTGCGTAAATTATTTTTTAGGAAGTCATGTTTTATGTAGAGAGAAATTCTACAACATTTTCGCTGAATCGTATATTTCCAATTATATATATATAATCGTATATTTCCAATTATATATATATAATCGTATATTTCCAATTATATATATATAATCGTATATTTCCAATTATATATATAACATAAATTTAATATTAGATAGAATATCAAAATATATATATATTATTTAAACATCATCAAGAAATGAACATGCTTGTTTGATTAGCAATTCAACATTGATTTTTTATGTTTACATCTGAAATTCTATCTACAATTAAAATTACGTAAAAAACTATGAATACTAGTTAAATAAAATTAACTAGAAAAGTAGTAAAATCACTTCGAAATGCAGGTAAATGTATTCTTTTTTTCGAGTACTTCCAGCAGCGAAAATCTTTTTTAGTTTTATTTTCACTTTTCACACAAATTTTTATTTTAGATATGAAATTCTTTCATTTTTAAAGCTTGAACCGGCTTAATTATTCAACTTTAACTGCTTAAAATTTCCGATTATTCTATTTTTATTTGGCTTTGAAATTAGGCCGAATGAAAAATCCCGACAAAAAATACAATTCCCGAAAAAAAATTTTAAATAGAAAATTGCCGACATTCCAAAATTCACGACACTGGAAAATTTGAGACTGGAAAATTCTCGCAATTTATAATATTACTGAAATTGAAAATTCCCGACGTAATATTTAAAACATTATAAAATATCCGAGGCTGTTCAATTATACGGGACTTTTTGTAGTAGTATAAAATTGGAAATTGTTATATTCTGAATACTTTTCAGGCATAAACTTTTATTTTTGAACGCTCCTATAGCTTAAGTTTTTTAAGCGTTAGAAGTTTCAAATTGAAAATTTTAGATTTTTGACACTTTAAAAAAAAATGTTGTCCAATTTTCAAACAATTTTAAACGTCACAGTGTGACATTTGTTCAATTTCAATTTTCTTTCATTTAAAAATTGTGTACTTTTGAATGTTTCGATTCACGCTTTTTTAATTCTTAAATCGTTCTATTTTTGTTTCATTATTTTTGAATAGATAACATTTAAAAATGGTTAATTGGAAAAAATTTGGAATGGTTCAGATTTGACACATTGAAATTGCTCATTCTTGAAAGCTTTCTGTTTATTATTGTGCAATAGTGGTAAAAAAGATCGATTTTTGATTTTTTCTCAATGGATCCCAAAAATATAGTATTGGTGAAAAAAAATGTATCCTGAAATGAGCAGCTCCTGTGCAGAAATTTCAAAAGGGTTCTATTGCTGCTCTAAAGAGTTTGTCCTATTTCTAATCCGGCCTTAATGGGGAAAACTAGCCGGGACCTCATCGGTAACGTAACGCTTTCTCAATGTTCTATTTAGCTAATAACTTTTGAAAACTTCTGTTAATTCACGAAAAATTATTTTTTTTAAATATAAATTTTGGCATTCTTCTACAAACAATAAATTTTGGCATTCTTCTACAAACAATAAATTTTAGTTTCCTCCTCTCAGATCGTGCAAGAAATTAACAAATAAATTCAGAAAAATATGATAAACAACTTAGGTAGATTATTTTTTATCATATATTTACACCATTTCTTTAAATATATTTTATAACAGAACTTGAAATAAAATTCCAAAAATTCGTTCGAAAAATAATCTTCTAAATATATGCCTTTTTAAATTGTACTATCAAAATTTTTGTTGATCGTTTCCTCAATGTATCAGAAATTTAAATAATTATTTCTAATCTAAGTCTAATATATATTAATTCAAGATTCATTAATTTGCTGCCAAAACAGAATCACACGTACGACGTTACCTGGGTAGATACTCATTATGCAAATAAATCAATTGTTCACTAGAGTCCGATAGAGCCCCCATCAGTTTTTTCTAGACTAGGAATTCTTCACTAGAGCCCGAAGGGTCCCCCATCAGTTTTTTCAGAACTAGAAATTCTGATAGGGGCCCCACCAGAACTCAACTTCAAATAGGGAAAGATGGGGAAATTTCTGCAACGATTTGGTTAACATTAATAAATTAATACGGGCTGCCAAGCCAATCCGACCAAGTTTCTATATAAATAACTAAGCCCACTTTTGAAAATATGCGATTTAAATATAAAAATGTACATTGAAGGCTAGAAAAAAGTTTTCAATACAGGAGTAATCTTTCTTTTACCTCAATTATGCATTTGCATGGTTAAATTGTACATTTACTCAATTTTTCAATATAACTACTCTGGAAAATGAATTAATGTTAGGATCTATTAAACGAAAATCTAAAAACTATTTTTGAAAGGTATTAATATGGACCTTTTAAACTGTAATTGTTTAAATTGTTATAAATAAAGTCTTATTTTATTGTAATAATTAACCCTTGTTTTAATATAATTTGATTAATAATACGCGATTATATAATAAATCTATAAGACTATACGCTAACTTTAGGGACACGATATAAGTTTGATGCGAACCTGCCTTGTCAACCTTCTTTTGAAGCAGGTATACATGTTTTAGCATTTACTCTGAGAAGCATTTCTCCTGTCAGGGTGACAGGAGCTTAAGACTTGTTCATACATAATATGTATGTATGCATGTATGTATTTAATAATTTGCAGCAGTAAGAGCCGTGTACGTATATCGTGAGTTTGTGTGGGTGATATAACTGTATGAATAATCACACGCACGAAACGGCACTGGTCTGCGTGCTGGATTCCTATAAGGCGATATAACTTTAAAGTTCAAAAATCCGTCATTTTTATTCCCCTCAACTAAAATACATAGTTTGTCCTAATTAAAACAAAATAGGTCTACTTCACTTTGACTTAGGGGGAGAGGAGGGTAAGTTCGCGCACTCTTACTTACAAAAAACTATACTATTTAGGCTCATGAAAATAGTTGTATCATCTGAATTCTTGCATAATATGTAATATTAACTTTCGATGACAATAGACAATTGACAATGACAATTAACTTTCGAAGAATTTCAGTGAAATCGAATTCAATCGATGAATAACTCACATTTTGCAACAACCTGACTAATCCAATACTTTTATAATAATTTATCTTTAAGCTCATGATTAGGAAATGCGATTTTGTATAAAACCGTGGAAAAACAGTGCAAATCAAATGTCAGGTTATGTGCTGCTTTTATTATCACCATACGTTATCTATAAATTGACTTGAAATAAAAATAACTTATTAAAAATTAGCCATATTATTTAAATGCAAGTTATGTAATTTAATTGATTATTTATATATTCCAATATCAAGCAATAATAGTAGTGCACCAAATTACCCGAAGTGGCGGATAACTTGACGCAGATGCAGTACTTCAGAAAGACTAACATTAATCTGTTTTCTTTATATTTTATTAAAAAATCTTCTGTTACTTACTTCGGCCAAAATATCAAGCTACCTGAAACACATTTTTCTATTATTTACGGTTGTATATTCTTCTTATAAATTCACTTTTTCTTTCAAGTGCGCCAACACACCCTCCTCACCCCTACAATAGCATTATTTATTTATTTTAAATCATTGCCAGTTATTTATAAAAAGAACCTTCTCGTGATTTTATATTTTCCTTAAACACAACATTTATTTATAATTGGTATACATACATTTTTACCCAAGGTGAATAATTATGATTAAATTACTATACTGACTGGAATCATATCGCAGTTATTCTATACCCGAATACCATGTAGAAAGTGCTTACAATTATAAATTAGTAATTTCGTAAAGTCTGACTGCTTTTCATAAGAAGACATCCAAGAATGGAGAGTGAATTAAAAAATGTTGAATGTGAGGTGAAAAATGAGCAGAATCATCAGTAATCAAAATCGGTTTGACTCGTGCCTTTCACCAGAAAATACAAACTCATCGCTTGATGGGAATTAGGGAATGCAATTAATTAAGAATTTATCATCTTTAGGCCCCTGAATTCCCTTCGACGGAGGATGGAAAAAATACATATAAATAACTTTTTATTTGCTTTCAATCAAAGTATTTTTCATACATACATAGTCAATCGAGCAGTGAGTATTCAATCAATTTTGAATTAGGTGGGGGTTTAAATAAAGTGGGGATTTTATATTTTTATTCATTCTAAACAACTGATTCAAACAAATTTAATTATAGAATTAATTCTTTAAATTCATTGATGCTGAATTCTATTGATGCATTTATTATGAGTTTCTCTTACAGAGTTTGTAAGTTTAGATTCCAGAGATTTTATCAGGTGCAGAATCCAGACGTCCTTGTCGAACGCTTCGCATTAAAATTCGACCCTGAAGGGCTATTTCAATCCAGGAAGATTAATGATCTCACTATAGTATCTCAAAAGGAAAAGGAATTTCTCCATTCAGAAAAATACATCTATATGTAATACTCAAATCAAGTTTTCAAGCTCAATAATTTCTTATTCATCTACGAACTTTTTTCTCCTATCATAAAAAAGTATTATTTTTAATTATTTTTACAATAAAGAAAAACCGACTTCAAAAACTGTGTAGGTATTCATGAAAATTAAAATATTGATCTATAAAAAAATACTTATATTTTTTTTTAATTTGAATAATTTCTGATAGTTTAAGAGCAGTTTATAAGAAGGTTATGTATGTGAAGCGATATTAGACCATTTATTAGAATAAAGTGAAAATAACTGAGCTAAAATAAAGTTTCTATACAAGATCGAAATATTGAAAAGGTTACACACAACGTAAATATAAATTGGCTCGTTTTGCTCTGGCTCGTGGGTCACGCTTTTAGGTGTAAACTCGAAAGTCTAAATGGCAACATTCTGCCAGAGTTTGTGAGCAAACTAGTTAAACTCGTCGAGAGCGAGGACAATTTTAACAAAATCAATTTGCACGTTGAGTAACAGGTCGAAGAAACGTCACGTAAAAACTGCAACAGTGAAAGCGACGAGAAGCAACTAAAAAAACTCGAATGACTTCTATTAACATTCCAGAAGCTTCGAATTCTCCTTTCAACTGCATCGGATGTATTCAAACGGGATGAATATTTAAATTAAAAAATGTTTTAAATAAAAATAATCTGCCCGCTGAGCGTGTATATTCTCATTTCTCTCGAAGCTCAAACCAATCTGATTATTTTTTCAAAAGCTATCATGCTTACAGGGCTACTACTGCTACTATGTACTACAGACAAACATACAGACACCTTCGTAAGAATAGTTTTTTCTGACTCAGGGTATACCAAACCGTGGAGATTTGATGAAAAGTGACAAAGTCATTTTTTACATAAAACTAACCTTCTCACCAGGAGGAGAATGTAGAAAACGATTTTAATTGATTACCATTTTTCTTCTTTTTTTTTGTAATTTTAAATCATTTTTTGAATTTTTAATACTCTTTCAATCTTATTATAAATAATAATTTTTATATCTTTGTCAATTTTTCACTAATGAATGCAAAATTAGATTAAGTAATCTTTTTAATAAAGGGATATGTGTTGTGTGTCTGTTTTTTCATTCTGAATCTTTTTCATGCTCATTTTGCATAACATTATTCATGATAAAATAGATTGCTGATCGATCCTAATTTAAAATGTCGTTGATGATATAAAACAATTCTAAACTAAACAAACATGCAGAACTAAACATTTTTAAAATTGAAAACGATTTCAAATTGCATGTGTCAAAAATTACAATTTCAAGTTCAAAATCTTTAAAAATCTCTATGAAAGTTTAACATGGACGTAAGATTTTTGCGGGGCGCCCCCCCCCCCCCCCTCGTCAAAAAGCGTTACGTAAAAAATAAAATTGTTCAATTATGAAGGTTTCGAATTGAAAATTTCCATATAGAACACATTTTGATTTTTAATTTTCCAAATTTTCGTAATGTTAAAAATTGTTCATTTCCGTGTGAGTCAGTTCACGACGTCATATTTTAGATCGATCAATTGTTGTCCTTACCATTCTTATTATGGTTTAATTATGAACTTTATTAATTTAAAATTGGTTAATTTTGAAAACATAAAATTCGAAATTATAGATAAAGCCTGGGCTTTTTCTTACGCTAACGTCATATAGTTTCGTTGCAGCGCTTTAAACCGCGCAAAAATAAAATTTATCCGCGGCCAAATAAATTTGACGTCGATGTAAAACAATGGACAGTATAATGACAACTATTTTTATCGGCTGATCGATCATTTTTATTGATCGGCGGATGGCCCCTCGTAGTCCCTTTAAAATGGAAATGATTTAATGAAGTAATTTTCACTTTGAATGATTCGTATTTCGTACCTATTGTGCTTTCAGTAAATAATAAATTATAATAAAAATCGTCGATTCAAACGAGAAATCCAATACTCCATTTCATTTCTCCGGATGCATAAATATAAAAGAAACTTTTAACATTTTTTCGAATGAATGAAAAGTTGAATTATTTACGAGGAAATATTATCTGGAATTTCTCATCAGAAGGAATGGAGGAACAGTGCATAACGTTGCAAATATCGACAGCCGTCTCAGGATTGCATTTCATATAATGTGATCCGATAATGCGTGAAAGGCGAGTAATTTTATGCAAAGGAGCAAAATGAAAGTGACAATTATTGCTCACCTACGCATGTACTTGCATCGCATTTCACGCATTATTGGCCAATGCAGAAAACCGACAGAGAAATTTATAATTTTATCTTAAAAGTACACATGAGCTTAAGGGAATTGCTAAAACTCAAGGTTATTATTCAAGAGTATAATTCATATTCAATTCACGAAAATTTTCATTTATGTAAGAAATTTATCTTATGATAGAAATAAAGAAGGTCATAAATTTACACCGGCCATGAAAATATAATAAGATATAGCTTATGTAATTCCAGTGGATCAAGTTAAACTAATTCACACAAATTTGAATAAAAAAGTGAAAACAGGTGGCATTAAAACAATGGTAAAATCATGATTTTTTCATTCTATATATGCAGATAGGATTCTTTTTTAGTGATTTTCACCACTTTTTCACATGTACTATGGGTATCGTTAAATCGTCACAGCTCAAACAATACAACCGCATCACGATGAAACGCCTTTCGCACAATTCACCTTGATCTGCAGGCATTTGAAAGGAACGAGGCGCGGACAAAAAGTAAAAAAAACATAACGTTATTGTATACGTGAGGAAAGTAGATCAGTGGAAAACGTAAAATACCTTCTTAGAATTAAACTATTAAAGAACGACGATGACAATCTAAGCATAAATTGTTTATCATATAATTGACCTAAAAACATCGCGCAAATAAGGATTTATTCACTGAAAAAACGTGCAGCAGACAAAAGATGTCAAGTTTGAGAAAGGATTCTTTTCGTTTTCTTACTCTAGATTTTTAATTCAGTAGCAGAAAATGTGTTTCAAATTATATGAAAGATAAATCACATACACCAATAAGTTTCTAACTTTCGAAATTGATAATAGACCGCAGAGAAAATTGAGCTTCAACTTTCGACACTTTTAGACGAAAAAGGAAAATAATAATAATATAGGAACTTCACTCTCTAAATCTGAATCAGTGAGAAATGGGTTCTTGAATTTAATCTGTAAGAATGTTTACTAATTCAAAACCCCAATCTCACTTATTCAAACAGCTAGAAATGGGCCGTTGAATAGAATAAGTGAAGATTTTCACTGATGAACAGTGCAATCTCACTGATTAAAATTCAACGAGCCATTTCTTCTAAAATTATTCACAGAAAGCTGGGGTTTCCATCAGAACCGATTTTTGGTATCAAGGGGACTGCAACAAAAAGGAACCTCTTTTGCTGAAAAGGAACCGAAAATGAGCAATTGTTCCACAGGAACCCAAAGTATGAGTTCCAATAGAGACTTTTTGTACAGAACTCATGTTCTGCCTCAACTCAATTCCAAGATTTTACAAGTTGATGATGCGCCTTTTACGTTAATACTCAGATTTATGTCGCCATCTATCGCATATTAACGAACTAAAAGTGAACCCTCAGAAAGAGTTCTATTGAAGTATCAGTTCTTAAGTATGGCAACTTTTACTTGAGCCGCAGCATTACCGAACCTCCAGTTTTTTCTGTTTTACTTTATTTTGTATAATTGATGAAACATAATAAGATATTCACCACGACCTGTGTGGTGGCGAATCACTTATTTCATTTATAGCTGTATAATTATAGTATGGGGCATTTTTCAAGTTGGAACTTCGAAAAACCGCTTTTCGAGAAAAACGCATGTGTGACAAACGTCCACATGTTATACTTTTTCTTCTAACATGAAAATAATATACCCATTTCCGGCTGCATTCGGGGCCTGTGTAATTGTATATAAGACAAATAAATTTAGTACAGGTCCTAGTATATCATGCCCAAGTCAAACCCGAAAATATTAATTTTAACCCTGAAATAGAAAAACGCAGATATCTCCTAAACTAGAACCGGCCATAAGGGCCCTTTTCATGTGGATGTCCAGTGTCCACATATGAAGCATATTTTATTATCTACAAGTATTGAGACCACAATTCTCATTCGATTACAATGAAACTTGAAACGTATAATCAGGTTGTTCACCAATCAGGAAAACTGGGAAATGACCGAAAATGTATTGAGACCGGGAAAGAACCAGGGAATGAAATTTGTTAGCTAATCTCTTTAAATCTGAGTTAGTGAAAACTCAGTCTCCAATTTACGCTCAATATATTCCGTGTAGGAATGGTAACAGGGATCCGACCGGGAGCCGGCCGGAAAACCCCAGTTTAAACCGGGCGCCGGCCGCGGATATTGGCCGGGATCCGGCTAAAAACGTCACGGTAAACTGGTCGGATTCCGGCTTTCATACCGGCCGGGATCCGGTTGGGTAACCCGGCCACAGAACGGTCAAAAAATGTTTTGCTTCAGGCGAGAAATTGGTAACTTGGTTTGTCTTTTAAGGCTCATCGTGAAGAATACGGTGAACTTTAAATGTAAAATCAAGTTAACAAATTCTCGCGAGGAAATTAGAGTAGATTTTAAATCACTGTTTCTAGAATGTCCTAGCAATTGTTTTATTTTTGAAACCACGTGGTGATTTGAGGTTAGGAAGCAAGAAAGGAAAAAATGAATACACACAACACTATACTTTGATGTAAAATAATTATTATTTACGCAGTAAGTGGATTTTTGGAACTGATTACTGAAATAAGGTTGATTTTAATCACGGATTTTATTTGCGAACTTCGAGGAGACGACGCGACATGAGTGCAACGTACATTCTCGTTCGAGGTACGAAACTGAAACTTACAAGTGTCTACGCTGACGCGCCGACGCCAGCGCAGAAAGCGTCAGACATGGCGGCAAATTTGAAAGTGTACAGACTAAAAATTGTCTGAAAATAGAGAAAATTATAAAAATTGTAATAAATCTGCTGTTGCACATTGCAGAATCGATAACAGTTTTATTTAATAAGTTAAAACATTGGAAAAAATCAAATGTTTTTTTTTAAGAATTTAAAAAAGCTAGTTTCTGTTTTACTGATCTAATAAATCTTTAAATTATACTTTTCAAATGATAATTCATCTAGTATCCGTAATTACGTCTTTGATAATGTCACGGCTCTTAAAAAATGTGTAATTTCTACAAAAAAAGTATCCTGACCAGTGCCCGGTCGGCTCCCGACCATGAAATCTAACCAGGGTTGTGCGGCCAGTAACCGGCCGGCTCCCGACTAGGTGATTCGAGAAAAATGTAGCCCGGCCGGCTCCCGACCGGTTCCCGGCCATGAAACCCAAGCAGATGTCGCCCGGCCGGGATCCAACCAGAAAACTTGTTGTAGTAGAGCCAACCGGGGCAATTTCTGCACGGGATTTAGGAATTAATAACAAAAATTAAAAAATTATATAATTTTAATTTAAGTTTAATTCTGATGGTTTTACTTTGGAATCGTACAATATTTTTAAAGTTTTTCGTGTAGATATTGTCTAGTGTTCCAAATTGTACAATACGAACATTCAAGTTTAAAATTGTTCCCCTATAGATTTGGCAGTTTGCACGGAAAAAATTAGCACTGAATCAATAAAATATTAGTACGAATACGAAGTACAGACCACACAATATTTTTTTAATCCAAAAAAGTTGCCTTGTCTCATGAAAATGAACTTAAATGAATAAACTGTATTTCTACAATCAAGGACATTTTTTGAAATAAATATATTTCTTGATTCAGAAACATAGTGTATCCCCCGTATCCTTATACCAATATGTTCTTAACTCAGTAATTCTTGATAATGATAAATGATACATTTTTCAGTTTTATAACTGTTAAACGTCGATCCTCAAAAGTATGCCAAATTCGCATTATTCAAAATCAAATGCAACACAATTTACACCAATAGTTTGCTCTGCGAAGGCTCAACTTTGAAAATTTGAACGACCTGGAAAACTTGTTGCAACCCGGGAAAACGTTTGGAATTTTTATTTGAGATTTCAGGGGCTACCCTAATAATTATTATATAATAAAAATCCACTATTTTTACTCAAAACAAAAAATAATAATTCTACGTCCACTTCTACACAACAATTGTTCTCATTGCCGAAAATCACAGAGCGTGATATTAGGATTTAGCATGCGTAAGTGAAAGTGACTAACGAATGAAATACAAATGTAAATTCTAATGTACCGGTGTACCAATCGACTTGATTTGTAGGTTTTGCTAGAACTGTTAAAAAACCCGATTAACGTCCTTTATCGCCAATCCGGTTTTGGTAATATCCGTATAATATACTTTAATTAATGCGACTGCAATTTTGCCGCGACTTTGTCCGTTTTCACTTATTAGTATTGCATTTTAGATTGTTGATGTCGGTTTCAAAAAACATAAGCCGGAAAGGAAGAAAATTTACGTTTGGTTGTTGCTTTTCAAACTGACTCAAACAAATTCCACTAATCTGTTTCTGCTGGCTATTGCATATCTAGTTGAGTGTCAGCTTGGCTAATTCTAAATAATCTGGTTATTGAACTTCAGTGGTATATTATTTATTTCAACTTTCAACATATGAGAGACTGGTCATCAGTGGGTAGCGAAATTTTTAAAGTCATATTATACACACACTTAATAAAATTCATAGATCTAAAAACTTCAATACAAAGATTATACACCCAAAACGTGAGCCACATTTTCCTTTGTATGTTGTTAACAAAGTTATTTTTGACGGAATTGTAGGAAAAAATGTTCATAATAGTTGTTTTATATAATAATAATAATAATATATAAAAAATTAATTTGATACCCAGCTTACGTTTTCTGGGTGATGAAAACCTAGAAGATGTTGGTAATCAGCTCCTCAATACTGTTCTATAAGCATATATTCACAATGACGCGCGGAATGTAAAAATTGATCTTACAATCTTACTTACCACAAAAACAACCTCGTATTTTTTTAATTTTCTAATTCTTACCGCCTCTGTATATTTGTTTCATATTTTCAAATAAATTAAATACTAGTGTAGTATATAATATATAAAGTGTAAAATACGTGAAATGAAATGGAATTGTTCGCTTCATTTTTAGTTTTGTCAGTAGTTATGATGTTATGATACATATTTCCACTTTTTTCAAATATGATGGTTATTGTTTATAAACAAGTAAACAATGTCAAATGGCATCTGAAACGTTTGAATATCAGATGATTTTGTATCACCATTATCATTAAGCCATTTCCCTTTCGGGGTAGGCGTGACTTGCTCGGTTGGAACCAATTCTTTATAATAATTTATTTATGCAATTTTAAGAATTCCAAATCATCGGACATTTTATCTGAGATCTTAAGCAATAGTTATCATAAGCATAAATATTTCTTAAGTCGCCTATTCCTGTGAAATACTTACTAAAGTAAAGGTAATTTTTTCAGCATTATCACAAAAACAGTTTTTTTCTTTTTTATTAATAGATTTAGATGACTCAAGTTTTCGGAAAAAGTGTGTTCGCATGCATTTTATTTATCCCTGTAGCTTGAAATGAATTGCTTCGCCCATTTTCAAAATAATAATAATTATTATTAATAATAGCAATAACAAGACTTACTGTCTGCAGCGACCCAGTGATAGCCACTCTCCCCTATATACCCTATATATTTTTTAAATTAAAATTATATAATATAATATTCGTTCAATTCGATCATTTATTTCATTGAAATTGAAAGTGTCCTAGCTCAACATTTTAGCTTATTATTGCTGACATATTTAATTCCTATAAAAGTGTTATAAGAAAAAGATGAAACTCATAATCCAAACTTGTGTCAGCTGCTTGAATAATGGCAATTGGCACATAATGCGAGCGTTTTCAAGATTCCATTTTCTCGGTTTCTTCACAGAAGCGGCGCGGCGTTCCTCTCATTAAAGTTCTCGAAGACACTTTCAAGCGTATCTCATGGGCAATTGGAAGACCGCGCGGTGTCCTTTGCACGTGCAATCGCCTTGTGGGTACCGGGTACACATTGGGTATAGACTATAGATAGCATTACTCTGCAGTTGATGATAGTATATAGGTACCACAATATAGAGTATAGACTATAATAAATGACTATATAGTATATAGTATGTAGCAAATATTGTAGAAACGAGAGGTGCATTAACCGTGGAGGACACCAAAGTCATCATACACACGTGCATCAGATACACATGCACCATTGCGGTGTAAAATGTACATTGCTTTGAAAAAAAGAGAGTTTCAGCCTGTATGAGAGTCGTTTCAACTGCTTTCACATTGTCGTTTCGCCATTATAGTGAGTGCGAGATCATCGCCAACCAGAAGACGATTTCTTTGACATAGAAAGGAAAACGCACGCGCCCTTCCTCACAACTATTCCTGATTCAGTGATTCAGGCCCATTAAGGCCCTGACTATGCGACTTTTATTTCCTTCGTTTTCTTCCTAACCAGTGTCGCGCGTACACACTCTTTGTTTGAAATCATGAGCCATTACCAAAATCATTATACAGGGATTTGTGAATTTAAAAAAATTAAGTTTGAAATCTTCGAAATAAAAAAAAACATTTTAATTTAATAAACCCAAAATGCAAAGATACGTAAAAGTGTATGCAAAAAAGCGAAAGTACATGTATGCATAATGTATATTTAAAAATTTACGAATTGAGACAAGAAATTAAACAGATTATTCTATATATTGTTTGAACATTAAAAATGTGGTTGAAAAATGATAAACTTTTTCATGGAATTTTTATCTGGATGGCATCACTGAGAAAAAAAAGTTATATGGTAGGGCTCTAAGCTTACAGCGGGGCTAAGCCGACACTTGCCGGTTTAAAGAAAAAAATGCATTCTGCGTGACATGGCACATTTTACGACATAAAAAGTGTTTTCGGAGGTCAAAAGTTTTTTTTTTGCTGAACATGAATGTGTTGTTAAATTTTGATTTTCGGATGATTTTCAATGTTTTTCGGATACCAATATATACAAAACTGACGCGTGAGGATAAGTGGACACCGAGTACGTCATCGTACCTATAGGATACAGACAGATATACAGACATACTCACATGCATACATATAGACATACATACAGACACCTTAGTGAAAGTCGTTTTTTCTGACTCAGGGGGTTTCAAGACGTGAAGATTTGATGAAAACCGACGAAGTCCAATTTTACATAAAACTAATACCTTCTTATTATAGGATGAGAATGTAAAAAAATTTTGTTTGACACCGTATTAGGTATTGTTAGATCGAGAATTTAGTTGGCTACAATAATAAAAATTCAAAAAATTAGTCCTTTCCTTTCTTCAAACATTATATTCAAATGTCGACTTAATCCCAGGAGGGTGTCGTCTTAGCCCCACGATTTTTCGCTCGATAGAGTTTCCATCACTTCACTTTTTTTATAATAATTTATCAACAAAGCATCGCATCTCAAAATCAAAATAACTTTTTGTAGCCAACTAAATTCTCGATTCAACAATACCTAATACGTTTTTAAGCAAATTTTTTTTTCATTTAAAAAACGACTTGAAAAAAGTGTCGGCTTAGCCCCATTCTCTCCTAAGGAAATGATTTTGTTGAGCATTTTTTGTTAGCTTTATGAAAATTTGATTGTGATTACTCAAAATGTGTCTGGTGTAACAAAAAAATTAATTTGGCTCAAACAACTATTTTGGTAAAATACCGTTTGTTTCTTTTACCAGATAATTTGGTAGCTCGTACCAAATATGCGACCGCGCCATCGCAGACGCCCGAAGCCCCCGTTTTTAATATATGGCTAATATGCGAGATAATGCCATAGAGAGAAACATATTTTCCTTTTGATTTCTGAAGTTTTTAAAAGTAGTTTTGAATCAAAGAAAGTTTTATAGTAACTTAACGTCAGGTCCTTTTCGGTTAATTCTACGACTATTTTTTTTAAATTGAGAATGTTTTCTGTTTAGAGTTAGATTTCTATAGAAAGTGGT
Source organism: Andricus curvator (assembly GCA_932195095.1). Lineage (NCBI taxonomy): Eukaryota > Metazoa > Arthropoda > Insecta > Hymenoptera > Cynipidae > Andricus > Andricus curvator. Next base: position 27,068 of record CAKNYM010050738.1, read on the forward strand.
AGTGATGATAGTGATTTTCCTCGTTCTGACTTTAGAATTTAGGATTATAAACCGACGAGCTTCTTCATTTTGTTTTACAAAATATACATAATTATTCCTTGTTTAAAGAAAAATCTAGAAGGAAAGAAAATTCTTTGATTCAGTAAAATGCATTTGATTTTGGGAAAAGCGGTTAATCACAATTTCTTCTATAATCATGGATTATCTTGATGAAATTTAATTGTGATTAATTGAGCAAATTCTTTGCATTAACGCATTCTATTGAATCAATTCATTTTTTTCACTTTAGCGTTTTCTCGCATAAATAATGAGATATTTTATTATACCTACAAAATAAAAATTTTTCTTCAACAAAACCATATTGCAATTTAAACCAAATAATGTTATTGCTTTTACAAAAATATGATCAATTTATTCTACAAAATGTCTTGCTGCACCCGCCAAAAAAAATGTATTGGGCGTAACAAAATGTACGGTAGTATCAAACGAAACGGGCCAACAGAATAATTTTATTGGCTCAAATAAACAATTTTGTAGCTTCTTTCGAAACCAAAAATTTGGTTTGGGACAACCAAACTTTTGTTCGGCCAACCAAACATTTTTCTCAGTGAAGAGGTCTCCTCTCTAAATTTTAATCAATTCTATCTAAAAATGAACCAGTGAAATCTCACTGATTTCCAGTGAAATATCACTGCTTGAAACAGCCAGAAGTGTATCACTGACAATCAGTGAGATTTCACTCAGTGGAATTCCATCACTGGTTTAATCAGTGAGGTTCACTGGTTACTCAGTACCAGTAGTCATCTGATCGTACGCGTTGTCGTCCGTGAGCTGATTAGGTATGACCCTTATCATTCATCACTTTTGTGCTAACCTTTGCAAAATTATCTTTTAAAAACAGCACTTTACTCTCACAACAATAAATTAGGGCTAGGCTGCAATATAATAGGATATAATATATTGCGCCTAACTGTGGGAAGGCCCGTCATTACATCAACGTGTCGCGTCGCTCAAACTCAAACCCAAGTGACTAGGGGCCTCCCCACTTTTAGGCGAAAAATATTATATCCCCTGTTTATTGCATCCAGGCCCCAAATATTTCTAAAACTTACACTACTTCACAATAAAGTTCGTTAGTTGAGTCACTTACTAGTTCACCCAGTAAAAATAGGAACATCACAGATTCACCGCACTGATGATTCAAAATACTGTTTCAAACAGTCACAATTTCACTGGTCCGTTTTAAGAGATTGACTTATGTGATTCAGTACCTGTTTTTAGATACTTAAATAAGTGATATTGTGTTATAAATCACTAAAAATTCTTATTCATTTGTTTCAGTGACCCATTTTTCACTGGGTGAAATTTAGAGTGACAAAAATAATCTTTTTATTTGCTGTGCACAATCGAATAGTTTTCACTCATTTTTTATACATCTTTTGTCATGAAAAGTTCTTAATTCGAACCAGAAAAATTTCAGTAAAAATACGTCAGTGATGTATATTCTAATATCTGAAATTCCAGTTACGTTTCATTGAATTTTCGTAGTAGAAAAAGTGAAATATGTACGGTGAAATCAGTGAAAAACATCATCTTATTATAGTATAGTATTATTTGGATTGTGGATAGCTTAAAAGCTGACTCTCTCACTTTTTCTCATCTTTTCTCATTTATATTGTCATATACGTATCATGTATCTCATTCATAAAAAATTATTTTAAATTAGATTCCTGAGTGAATTCCACCCAGCGAAGGGATTCAAATTTAGATACAGGCTTTTGAATGTGGAAGCATTTATGATTATTTACCAAATTGTCAGTGAAATTCCACTGATTCAAATTAGGAATTCTGCGAAACAAGAACCGTTTGATAGGTCTCAACTATTCAAAAAACTTGAGATTTTTTATATTCGCTCGAATCAGTATTCTTTACATTTTTTTAATACTTTTAATTTTTGCAGATTTTCAAATTTAGTTTCTGACATATGTAAAATTTTAGTGATTTCAAATTTGAATCCCCTAAATCTGAATCAGTGGCATTTTACTGTGAATCATTGAGTCAGTTTTGAAGATTTCTATCAGTCCATGAATTCCCTTATTTCTAAGTAAAAAATGTTACTGTTGTATCAGTGACGGGTACTGCAAATTTCAATAGTATTTTTACCAAGGGAAACGGTCAAAAAAATGACTGCAATTTTAGTGGCTTTTCATTGAATCCCAGTGGATTGATACTATAAATGAAATCCTGAAAAATGAGTCGCTGATTTTCAATGAAATTCCACTGATACAAAAATACAAGGAAGAAATTAGGACTTAAAAGCTTTTTAATTTTTGAAAGCTTTTATAATTATTTATCAAACTTTTAAATACTTGTGAGGGGATATTCTTTGGGCAATCGACTGCCGTGAATTTCACTGACTTTCATTAATTGCCAATGGGTGGAAGGGAGGCAGATATAGAAAAACAGTTGAAAATCAAGAGAGATAAACTGAGATTTCCGTGTGTGAGTTCCTGAGTAGAATACCCCCTCGAATACTTACGGATTTTTATATTTTCGGATAGTTTCGATTGCTTTTAAAATAAAATGCTTTTATTAAAATACTTTCTACTAAACTTACAGGATTTTCAGTAAAAAAATGACAGCATAACTTTTCTCTATATGTTGCAGAATTTTCTGTAGAGCATACGGAATTTTCAGTTATTTTCAGATGAAATATCATGTAAAGAATCATGTTACCTTACTTTTAATAAGATCCACTGTCTGCAGTTTTTTTCCTTCATAACTTGAAAGTAGTCTAAACACAATAATATGTAGGTGCCAAAATTCTCACTTGACATCATATTTCCTCACCTAACAAATAATAATTATATTTAAAATAATTTTTTTTTTTTTTCGATAAAAATTCGATAAAAATTTTTATCGAGAACTTTTGAAATATAAATAAAAAATATGTTTACGCATTTGAATAATTTCATAGAACTTTGTGATTAATTCTACATAATAAAACTTTTTTTTATCATTACACCTGCTTTCGTTTAAATCACTCAAGCTAATTGATCAGAAATCTCCCGGTATCATCGACATTGTCGAAAGGAATGTCGCGGGTAGTGAATAAAGGATAATAAGGTGTTCATCTCGGTGTTCATCAAGGTTACGACAATCTTGCATCACGTGTGTATAATATGCATATAGGTACGTCACGCCAACGATCATCGATCCGAGTAATCGAGGAAAAACGTGGGCAGGGGAATTCTGTAATTCCATCGATCTTTTACATCTACAATAATTGTTCCTCAGTTTCTTATACTGCGATTGTTTATAAGATATGATTCTTCTTACTGGACTGTGAGTACTCAGTACACAATTATTATAGCCGTTGAATCATTGCACATATATGGCAACCAAAGCCGTTCAATGGGCATTCAAGAAACGCCGCACTATAGAACCACTTATATGTTACGGGACACGTTCTGATAAATTAGGAGAACTCAATCATCATGGAAATCATCTTCCTTGAATGAAATTATCATTTGCTTGAAATTATAGTTCAACTTTATATAGCGATCCGATTATCAAATTATCATATTATTATATCAAAGTTTAAAGTATCATGGTAATTTCTTTATAATTTTCGATGATTAAAAATCTTTGAAAATCGAAAATCGACCGAACAACGGGGCAAGAGCGGCTTTGCAAATAACCTTGCTATTCCATAATCATTTTAATTCTTATTACTATCAAATAATCTATTTTATTCCAGAAGTGGTACTATTAACTTAAATCTTGAAACTTTACGTTGTAAAAGAAAATGTTGACCTACTTGTAGATGAAACCTTATTCTATCAAGTTATAAAAATTAACGAAGTGTCTCGTCGTCCCGAAATTCGGGATGACTAGTTCAATATTTTTCATTAGCTTAGCTAGTCGTTCCGAATTTTCGAGACGACTAGTCTATCCCCTTTTCCAACTTTCCTAATTTTTCGGTAGCTTAAGCTTCACTATGGGGGCAAAAGCAACCGCAGATACCTACTAGCTGCCTATAGCAGAATGTCAACGAATAAAAAGTCGTAGCACAGTTTTCACGATTTCTAATAAAAAAGACCTTTTATTTCTTGCTGTATATGTTCAAAATTAAATTTTCTAATTCATAAAAACCAAAGAATCAAACCATACAATTTTTACATCCTAAGATATTTCTATTTCACAAAAAAAAGCCAAAGTCGGTCTTGTCCCCACACGCAGGGCAAGGTCGACGAAAAACAGCTTGTTAGAAATAATTAAATTATCAAGTGTTTGTTTTATTAAGATAATTAATGTGTATGGAAATATGATATATAATAATGTGGGACACGAAAATGTTGAAAATTTATGAATTCTCACGTCTTATTAACTTTTTAAAGAACAATGAATGTTAACTGGTCTATCTTGCCGCTCTACCCTGTACATTGACTTCTCCATACAATATGGAATCAAGTTCGGATGGGTCCGTATAAAGAATCGGATTTCAGTTGCTCTGTATATGAAATCAAGTCTATTATTTGTCAGCTTGATATTTTGCAATGAAATAAAGTAGCATACCGTTCTGCAACATACATATTATAATATTAACAAATTCTACACAATAGTAAATATTTCAGTGAATTCCATAAAATTTTATTAAGTGCTGCAGAATAGCCTGCTTTTGTTTATTTCATCGCCAAAAGTAAAAATGTCAAAATTGATAATAATAGACTTGATTCCATAGGGCATAGACGGAACAACTGAAACCTGATTCTTTATACGGACTCACCCGGACTTGATTCCCTATTGTGTGGAGCAGTCGACAAATGGAAACCTGGAAGGGACAGCTATAATTTCAGTTTTGTAAAGATACTGTTTTCTTTTTGTTCTTTTAATGAAACTTAATTTTTTTCTGTGCAGTTAGTGACGAAAAATTTGTTTATGTCCCGTAATTTAATGGTCCCCAAGATTTGAGCAATTTTAGTTGACCATGGCATGAATCATTTTTATTAAAAATGTATGATTTTCTATACATACCTCTGTAGTACTAAGTACTTTTTGAAGTAGTGCAGAAGGAAGAAAGTACAGTGGCTATAATATAATACATACTATTTTATCCTTTGAGAACCATAAAAAATAATGTATGAAATAATATATTATTATTCTATAGCACTACATTCCATGCGCTATTCTCTGCAGTAGCATTTATGAAAGACCTGTCCTTAGAGATAAAATGTGGAAGACCTTAATCACTGAGAATGTACAACTTTGTGTTTAAATATTTCATAAGACTTTTTATTGTCTTAATAATGCTTTTTCAAGCGTAAACAAGAATTTGAAGACAAAATTAGTAGGTTTGAAGTATAATCCTTATTATAATTATAGGTATAACGTCGTGAATATTAACATTGCTGAATTACGTGCACATGATAACTCAAAAACGTTAAAAATTAAGTTACGTTCTTATTGAAGACAATAACGAATAACGTGAATATTAACGCTAATATAATGAGTTGCGTTTTTATTGACACAGATGGTGGTGTATGTTTTAAATGTCATAAAGTCCAAGTTTTTAAAAAAATATAAAAATTTCGGAACAAGTTATGCTATTGATTAAACTTATCTTTATTTCCATCGAGCCTTTACAATCTTCATAATTCAAGCGTAAACTGTGAAATCAATTATTTTCAATCTTCTGCCAAAATTATTCCTATTTAACCAGCGCTATATTCAAACTTCCCACAGGAAAAAAGAATCGACTGATCAGGCAAATGTCATTGAATTATTTTTATTTTTTGTTTTGTCGGAACTACTGAGTTGTCTGAAATATATGAGAAACTCAGTCGGTAACTGTCGTTTCAATGGTTCTGATTTAAAAAAAATAATAATAATTCAACGAAATTTGTCTGAATTTCACAAACAGAAATACCACAATTAGTGTGAATCGGCATTCTTAAATTCTCCGATTCAAATAATTTGCATTCAATCGATTATTTTTTCCTGGGTTATCACATTTTTAATTCAGCTATATAATATCTTTTTTCAACGATTATAAATGTGATTCATTAATAATAATGCTCAAAATAAATTATGCTGAAAATCCCTGTTTTTAATATTTTGACAATATCGTTAGTTTGTTTCCAACGATATCCCGCGCTGGTTCAGCTATTAAATTTTGTCCGTGCGGGAAAACTTCTTTGGCCTAAAGGTCCTAAAGCTCCTATAAACTGCAATGCTGTCCTCTAGCTGTCCTAGATAATCGATAATACCACCTACTTTGTATCGAAATCACAGATTCGCGCAAATTTTGCTAAGAGAACTCCTGCAGGCTTTACGACTTCCTTAATTAACGAGTTTTTTTATTCATCTTTTGTTCTTCGATTTTTTAGCCGTAAGGAAATTTCCTCTGTCTGAACGAAAAAGCTGAGTTTCAGGGATCGTTAAGCGCGCGATTCCGGTACGAGATACTTGTCCAGTTTTTAGGCGTAAAAAACTTTAGGAACTTGAGAGATGAAAGAAGGAAAACAATGTTGTATGTGGTAAATCATCGACGTGATCTTCGCGCTAGAAAGCTTCGATACACAAAATCAATTCGATCCACCAGTTATCTGCCGATCCTTTCTTTTACTCGACGCAGCATCTCATTTTCTTCTACTACATTTTCCTTTTCCCTATCATTTCTTCGCATCGCTTGTTATAAACGGTACCAGAACGCGTTTAGTCAGGCATCACGCACGTTTTTTTAATTTTAATGTATGTGTATTTGTGAGACCAAACACAATTGAACAATCCGAGGAAAAATCAGTGGGTGAAATTGAATAAGGTTTAGCATCTCATTTTTGTACTTGTATGTGTATTATAAGTGACAATCGCAAAGTTTTCATATTTTCTAACATTATTTTCTTCTGAGGAAATACATATTTAATTTTAGTCCTTTACGAATTTCGACCAGTTTTTTAATTTTTGGATTATTATTATTATTATTTATGTACATTCCAGTCGATTTAACGCTTCCAAAAATTAAGTTGGTCAAATTTGAATTTCCTTAAGAAAATATTAGAATTCAAATACTTATTTGTTCAGTGTAAATTAGCACAGTCGATAGGTATAAATGACATTTTATTGATAAATAATTATTTTTTGTTACAGCAATATGTTCACAAACATCCTGAACAAAGCAATGTGATTGGGCCAATGACGAAGTATTTTTACTACACGAGAACTCAGGGTCTCTTCAGGGTATGCTTTCCCAAAGATCGACCACCCACGGGTAAGCCTTCTGATATTATCACTTCAGTTAATTGACACTAATCGACCCCTGAAGACAACCAATTAATTAAAAACAATTTATTTCGAACAAAAAATTATTAATAGGGACTAAATATTTTTTATGTCTATTTAGCCTATTAATACTAAAACTTAATACTAAAAAATTTTAATTCTAATAGTAAATTCGAAAAATATTTATAACAACTAAAAAAATGGCCAATAAACTTATCTTAATAAAATTTTTGAAACATTTCACAACAATGAAAACTTTGTTTCTGAAGTAATTTTTCATTTTATTGTTGTCTTGGTGATCGAACTTTGAATCTTTTTACGCGACGAACAAATTAGTGAAGATTTAGGCCCCTACGAGGGCCTAAAAAAAGGCAATGATTAATTTCCCTGAATCTAGGAAAATCTCTGAATTCAAGTGATTCCAATTTTAGATTTGAAAGTATAAAGCCATGTAAATGTAAATAATCTCATTGCCAGCAATTATAATTGCAAATCTTGAATTCCTGTATATAAATAGTGCATAAGGAAAATAATAAAACTTTTATGCTGCATTGCTTCTAAAGGAATTTTCCTTTAAAAAACGAACATAGATCATTTATGGGCGTGTAACACTTCTAACTGTTTTGAATGTAAATTACTTAATTAAAGTAACGGATTCATCGCCCTTTTTCTTCAGTGTCGCACTGAGGTAAGCGCTGTAACCGAACCGTTACGATTATATGAATCGAAATGCGACACTACTTAAAAAAGGTCAAATTCATAATTATACCTCAGTGAAATCAGAAAATGCTACTTCTCATTATGAATATAACGTTTTGAGAAAATTATCACATCGACAATATTCCTGATTTTTATATCTCAAGATTTGTGTTACACATACATTTTTGTAACTCGACAAACTCGTTCAATGACACGGGCTTCTTTTTAATCATCAGGTAGTTTCGCCAATTTTTTCCTTAACACAAATTATTTCGGGGTATTCATTCATCTTTTATTATAGTACCAGCATACATTGAAAATTATTAATATAAGTGGAAAACTGGAAAACAAGACTGCTATTAATCCAATGTGAAATTGTACAATTTAAGCCCTTCAAATTAAAAGTAATCCAATTTTTAATGCATAACTTTAAATGGGTTTTATTTATAATATGTGAATTTAAAAAATTGATTAATTTTTTATTATTGTTGGAAGGCTGCCCATTTAAAAAATTACAATTTTTATTGATTTTTTGGAATTATTGAATTTAGTAGGCTTCAAATATGAAGTTCCTAAATAGGGAAAAAGTTCAGTTTTGAATTTTGAATTTTCTATTCCGTCATTTCTTAATTTTAATTCCTACAAGTTTAAAATTATTCAATTGTCAACGCTTCGAATTTAAGATTGGTAAATATGATTTATCTACTGAAAAATGGTAGCACTAAAATTATTCAAGTTTATAATAGGCCTGAAAATAAAAATTCTTTAATTTTGATGACGTTTTTAATGAATTTTGAAGGCTTTCAAATTAAAATTATTCGATTTAGCATGCTTCCAATTTTGAATGGATTGTGCTTAAAATTGCACAACTTAGAATTCCTAACTTTTTAATTTATTTTTTAATATATTTAGGTTCAATTTGTAAATTTTACGGTATTGAGGGAAAATATTTGAAAAGCGGGAAACCCGGTAAATGAATAGAACTTTTTTTCTGGGATTTTGATTTATTGCAAAATTACTTATCCCATTAAGAAAAAAGATTAATAATTTTCACTGAAATTGCAGTACGGAACAATCAAAGGATAATACAAATCCGAATAAATTAGCAAACAAAAAGGTGAATTGTGGAGTTTTTCATCAAGATCTATAAAGTCCATCACGTCAGATAATGAGGCCCTTTTTATTTTACTTTCTGTTTGTGAAATAAAGAGAGAGTTGAGGATCTTAAGCTAGATAAAAAATTTAATGAATTTGGGTGAAGTTACTAGTAAAAACAAAAATATATAATTTCGTATAAAAGAGAGGAGATATTAAATCTGGCAATTATTTTGAATAGCAAATAGTAAAATATAAAGAAACATACGAATAAAGTCATTAAAAAGAAAGAGAAATCCACTATTAATTCCGGAACAAAGGAAGAGCGAACGCGGTTAATTGTTGGCTAGATTCTAGATCGAAGACAGTAGTCTTCGACGGTAGTGATGGATAGATAAGATATCCACCCACTCGATCCTTCTGCACTGATGCTGGTAGGGGGAAAGATTCGACCGGAAATCTCAAATGTCTGCACTGAGAAAATGCACATCCTGTGAGGAAAGTGTAATGTAGGTACGTTGTAAAAATAAAAAGATTACCCAACACCTAAGAGTTGGTGTTCCGTGTCGTTAGACAATAAAATCGGTGGTGAATAATTATCGGATGTATGGTAATGAGTTCTTTAAAAAAATATAGAATGGATATATCCTACATTATTTTTAATAGATTCTCTGATCTCGGTTCTGATTGTTATATAAGACGATTAATTATTTATTTTCAAATTATTTATTTATGCTGCCATATTTATTACTGCCATCCATGAAAGTGGCACCGGCTCCCAGTAGAACCGCGGTCAATCACACTTATGGCCACGTCTCCCGGCCGTGAAATGGGTGGCCACAGATCACGAGGAAATCCCAACGTCAGGCCGGCGAACTCCTCATGTTTCTTGAGGACACGGAGTGACCCAAGGATGACAGCTTTCTGCATCCATCTCGCAAGTGCCTTGGCATGCTTTTGGCACGCGGGTATGGCTTCGATGTTACGGACCAGTGATAAATTCGCACCTCCATAGTATCCATATTGAACGGCTAACTGGGCTTATTATTTCACGCGAGCTTAAAAAGAATGCGGCCTAAATTTTACTGGTATTAATATACCTGTCAATTAAAATTCATGAAGAAATTTAAATATTAGTGATGACTTTTAAATTGAAAATCCTCTAAATTTGTTTGAAATATTTTAGAGATTTTTTGGGTGAGGATTACGAGGTGACATATTTGTTCAATGTCAATACTTTTTAAACTATTTAACGTCTACCATAATACTAAATGAAATACACTGAAACCTGGATTTGTGCACAGTTTCGGGCATGGCTTGCAGTCGCCTTCGACACAAATCCAGGGATTCCGATCGTAAACAGGTAGGGCGGCATGAATAATTATGGTTGGATTTGGACACATGTCGCAACCTGATGAAACTAACGCGCTGAGAGTGCGGCACTCATGCTGTTTGTCACGCTTGGCTGAGCACCGCACCGCCTCCCTCTAGGTCCCATGGCTCATCACCAAATTGCCGAGGACAGACATTCTAGAAACGCACAAATACAGTTTACGGAAATCCAGGTTCCAGTGTAAAAGTAAACGCCAACACTAGCATTTTCATTTTAAAAATGCCAAATTTTGAGTTCAAACAGTTTTATAAACATTTTTGTGTAAAGACAGTTTACAATTCTTTGTCTCTTTTAGTAATTTTATATTCTTCTTTCCATTTTAAGAGTAAATAAATAAGTTGAACATTTGTTAATTAATCTGATAGATCGGAACATCCTTTAAATTTTTTTAAGTTTTCACAGTTGATTACAAAGTTCAATCATTTACAATAAAATATTTTGAATGAATGTTATTCTTTTATTCTCCACATTTTTCAAATACAATTTGATCTGCCTTCCATTTTCAAGAATAAACATTTGAATTCTACAGAATTGTACCCAATAAATAGTTAAGATTTTTTTTATTTTAAAATTATTTTTGTAGTTTCGAATACTGTATGAAATTCAAAATATAATACATATCTATAATTTGAAAACTTATTTAGAATTGAGTACTGAAAAGCTTTTGAATTTATTTTGATTTTTCTTACGATTTCTTCCTTCAAGATTTTTATTATAATTATTAAAACTTATCTTTTACTTACTCCAAGTTCAATCCTTGAAAAAGCTGTCAAAAAGGAACATTTTCACTTTAAATTACGATTATTCTTTACAAAAACATTCAGTTTCACATAAAATTTACAGTTTTGGAATTATAATTTCATAATTGTTAATTTTTTAGTGGAACTAGCGTCGACTAGCGTGGCCCAATAATTTGACCTTTGACTTTTGGTGATCACGGCCCCCCCCCCGCACTCCAATTTGTTCGTTTTCCGTAAAAAGATATATCCGTATTTTTTTTAATCGATCAACATTAACCCGTGCCCTCGGGCTTTTGAAATTGATGTATCATCTCCGAAACTAAGGAACGTGCAGAGATGATTCTTGAAGCAAATTACACATTTTTGGCTTCTGACAATGTTATACGTATTTTCAATGAGCAAAAAGTTGCACTTGAATGTTTAAAAAATAATTTTCTTTTTGTAAAAATACAAAAGACTTTAATGATAATCGAGGCAACCACACTCTCAGTATGGGACCTTGCTGGCGCTACTGCTACACGTGCAACACGACCATATGTGTATCTCATACTCAAACAGTTACACAGTCCCTAAGCCCTGATGCAAAAAAAGGGATACGGTTACCTCGATTGTCATATAGCCTTTGTATTTTTCCAAGAAGAAAATAAATTTTTAAACATACAAGTGCAACTTTTTGCTCATTGACAATACTTACAACATTGTCAGAAGCCAAAAATGTGTAATTTTCTTCAAGAATCATCTCTGTACGTTCCTTAGTTTCGGAGATGACACCTCCCTACTCTTTTGTTAATAGCTTATTAACAAATGATTATTTTTGGCTCTAAGTTTCACCACTGTGCACAGAAAGGATCAACGAAACCCATATATTTTTTTTCAAATAACTTTTTTTGTTTATTTTTTTTGGATATTCGGGTTTTATTCTATTCAAAGGCAATAAAAAGTCCTTCAAAATGAGCATTTAACTGAAAAAAAATTTTCAATAGAAGTCGAAAAATTACAATTTCAGAAGCATTGGAACGTTATACGTTTGCGGGCACTGCATTTGACTTTGTTAAACATTTCATGAAAATTCCACTCTCCTAACCAATATTTTTTGTTGACTCTTTCACATTTTGTTTTCACGGGTTCAAGTGATAATATGGTAGGTCATACAGATTGAAAAAAAAATCATGAACACTTTTATAAATAAATATGTAGCCTTGGTTACGTTACACGTGGCGATAACTGCTTCGAGGTTGTAATCAGATGGAAATAGTTAAACAAATAATGCAATATACTGTGAACAACGTAATTATAATTCAATTATCTAACTCTTTATATAAAAACAATCTTAAAAATGAATATATTGTATCATAAACAAACATTTGTTCCTTGATCTAGTAAGCGAGTTAATACTTGGAAATTTTTGGTAAAGATAATTTTTTGATGATGATAATGTTTTGTCCTTTAAAAAACAATGAGATTTCAAGTGTTTCCTAGATTTCCTAATAGGTGGAGACACTTGTAACATATTCGAATCAATTTCAATGACGATATCAGTAAAAAAAAATTGTTGCGCGATTCCCGATTTCTGGAGAATTTTCCATATAATTATTGTGCTTTTTCACCTTTCACTCGCCAGGAAATAATCGCTTATCATCTGAAAATTTTGAAACTCTGTATCAGTATTAGGAAAATCTTCACCTGCAAGGTACATGTTGTCTCATATTTATAGAATTTATTTCTACTGAGATTTTCACGAAAATCTGTACAAAAATCGAGGTGCCTAAACTTTTTGGACAGATAGTAGTGCCCACTCTCTGCAGTTGTTCCGTATGCACGCAAGGAGTCAAAAGGAACATTTAAAAAAAAATTTCAATAAAATGCGTTAATCACCGAATATCTATGTTTTTCTTGTATTGACATATTTTAGAAAGGTTATATTCGTATGGTTCCCATTTTAAGTTTTTTTGTTTGTTTTAAACAAAATTTGTAAATTGTTTTTGAAGTCTAAACAAGTTTGGAGGTCTATAGAAAGAAAAACTATTCACTATTTCTGCAACAACATTTAGAATTTTCCGACTTTGAACATTTTAATTTCCAGTTCCGTCTAAATTGTTTACTTTTTAAAATATTAATTTGAAAATTTGAATGAAAGTGTAAATATTTCAAATACCTCGAAAAAAATACATGAAATGACAATGAATTTTTTCTGAGATTTGAATGACAACCTCTAGACAAAATTTTTTTCTAGATCATATTAAAAATTAATTTCTCCGTAAAAATGCAATCGTAATTATACCAAATAAATGAAAAAATACCGACATAGTTTTCACTTAACCAAGCCAATAATAATTGCACCTATAAAATCCTTAGCACATCAAACTAAATTCTGATCTAGAAACGAAACGAAGTTGATGGCACGTAAATCAGCTACGTCAAATACATTAGCGTGAGATCAAAGTGAAATTATGAATGAGTGAAATTTGATGATCTACGAAGATACGGAGGTCTCGTGAAAGCTGTAAGAAAATGTACTTTTACTGCAAGTAAGAGAGAGAATTTACTATATAGAAAGGGGCGGGGGTGATGAAAAGGGTTGAGGAAGTCTCTTCAAGAGAAGGAAACCTCTCAATTCACGGTGGGGGGGGGGGGGGCTGAATAAACGATGATGTGGAGGAAAGGGGAAAGGTGCAGCAGACGAGTCAGATACCTGGATGGAGGTCGAACTCGAACAACTAGTATCGGTGGGAATTGATTCTATCTGTTCTCCAGGTTCGCCACTCAAAAGAAAGGCGACGAAGAAGATGAAGTAAATCGGGCAGGGTAGGGCTGATGGTTCTCATCGTTCCAACGGAAACAATGAGATTGCTATGCAACGCGAAATAGCCGATTTACCGTTCCCTGACCGACAGGGCCTTATCGGTTTTGACATTCATTGCGCTTCCGGCGATACATTTCCGGTCACAGATGATTTACAGCTCAATCGTGATCAACCAACAGTTTTTAAAACGCGTTTATGGACAATAGGATGATTCAAAACTCCGATTTTCAATTTTCGCACCTTCAAAAATATTTTTTGTAATTTCAAAAAAAAAATGCAATGATACTATTTTTATTTCAGACATTATTAACGCCTCCAAAACAATCCTGTGAATATTCCTATTTTAAAGAGTAATTTGAAAAAAACGTTTACCTTTTCCAACTCCCTCAATATTTTAAAAACCAATTATTTCTTACTAACATTTTTTTTAAGTTAGTAACAGTCAGCCTTTAACTTAATCCTTTCATTGCTCTTGGAAATGTTTGGAAATAAAACAAAATGTATAAATATTCTTCAAGCATGCTTAGATTTATGTCATTGCAAAACCATTATTTTATTGCAAAATGAGCTTCCTCTTTTTTTATAATAATTTGTAGTAGTAGATCACACTAATGGAAATTATCGATTCCAGAAAAAGGCCTTTTAACTTTATTTTAAAAAATTATAAAATTTAAAAACATTTTATTGCAAGTCGGATAATTTTTTAAAAAAGTTGTCAGAAGTGGGATTCGAACCCACGCCCATTAGATGGACTGCGACCTGAACGCAGCGCCTTAGACCACTCGGCCATCCTGACGATTTCTGGAACAAAATTTTTTAACAGGATTTCCAAGTGTGGCATAGATATGTTCTATATGAAAATAATATATTTTAATTTCAGAAGACCCTACTTATATGACACATACGGGAATAAACTTTTTGAATTTGATCCATTCAAACTTCAAAGTTATAATTTCGTACGGAAAACATTCAATTGGAACCACTTTGAAATTAAAATCATGACAATTTTGTAAATTTCATACTTATATGTTGTATATTGTAGGGTCTGAAATTCAAACCTTAAAATTGATACGACTTCAAACTGGATACACAGGAAAGCTTGAAAATTCAATATGGTAACATAAAGGCGATTGGTAACGAATAATCTCAGATTTTCGAGCCTTCAGAATTGAATAATTAAAAAGTCAAGCATTTAAAAATTTTCAAATTCAAAATGTAGTATACAAGATGCAGCCATTCAAATTATAGCATTTAAAGTACAACAAACTAAAATAATTTAATTAAACAACTTCTAATTCTGCAATGATTAAAATATTGATAATTTGAATCAATTATAATTATCTCGTTCAAAATTCTATACAATTTTGATTAGAAACATCTAAAACTATTTGAACCCCAGAAACGTTCAAAATTCAGAAATTAAATATTTAAAGCATTTCAAATTTAACATATTAGGTTATTTCACAATCACTTACTCTGTTCAGAAAAAATTATAACTTATCGTCTGCTATCACGAATACTAGGTATGTCAAATGCATTGATGTCCTTATAAAAATCATTATTAAAGAATTTAACAAATAAAATATGAAATAATATCAGTTGCTGGATTTATTCTTGGAAAATGTAAGGATCCTTATTTTATTTACATGCTGCTTTGAAGTAATAGCAAAGTAAAATATGCTAAAAAAATCAACGAAAAGCTATTTACAATTATTTTTTTATAACGAGAAAGTAAAGAAAAATACTTGACTTACATTTTTCAGCTTTTTGTTATTTGCTTACTTTTTTAGATAACCTCTACCAAACAACGTTGATGACGATTTTTCAATATAATTTACTTCCCCATTACTTCAAAACAGCACCTATCTAAATAAAGGATCATTCCTTTTCCCGAAAGTGGACATTGTAATGTAGGAAAATTTCTATTCTATGATTACAATAGAGAAATGTAACGCCATGATTAGCTACATATGCTGATATACGTAAATGTATCAGTCTGGTTAAAAATAAAAAAAAAATAATGTGTGCAAAAATTATATACCTAATATCCAAGTACTCGTAGAATTCGATTTCAATCAATATTTTGTAAATTATCTGCTCGATTCAATGAAAAACTGAATTCCCTGTTTTCTAGAATATTTTTCATCTTGCAACAAATTTATTATTCTGAGGTCCAAAATGTAACTTCCTACTAAATATCTTGCATTTATTTACCAAATTAGGATGATTGAAAAAGTTTCTCTTCATTTTGTCTTCGGGGTCTTTATTGTGTTATGTCTTCGGAAATCTCTTCGAATTTCGTTTCGTCTAAAGAAACAAGTTTGAAATTGTTTCACTTCTAGGTTCGAGTTTTAAAAACAAATTCAACAAACATTTTCACATTTAATCTCGACCAATTTTGTCATGATTTTTATAGGGACCGTTCAAAAACGACTTGGCACTGCGAAGAAGGGGGGGGGGGGTAACCGTTTTTGTGGCGATTTGTGACGAAGGGGGGTAGACGTTAATTTCTTTTCCTAACAATAATTTGGTTCTTGCAACAAACCTTTTGTTCAAACAACCCACATTTTGTTAATTCAACCAAAAACGAGATTTTTTATTATATATTTCATTTCGTTATCTAACCCAAACATTTTTCTCAGTGTACTGCAATCTTGCTATTAATTGCATTGCAAATCGATTTCTAAATTGTATACCCTAATATAAAATTTAAAGATACCAAATTATTCCTCGAAACGCTTTCGATATCAAATTCTACACATACACGTAATCGTTCAGCTTGCGTGGTACATACAGTTACGACCTTGCGGATAAATATTTAACATTTTATGCATTATATTTCTGCTTGCGCTGGTTATAGTTTGAAATCTTATGAAAATATAAAAGCCAATAAAAGAACGCGATACCCTCTTCCGGACTAGGATAGAGTAGTATGAGTACAGTTATCCTCGAGTCAACGATCTTCAGTGGCGGCTGGTTTAAACAAAACTGGATTTCGAAGAAGGTCGAATGGAACGTCTTCTTCGAATAAAGTCGCGCACTTTTTATAGTAGGCTAAATGCACTTTGTACCGTATTTCTGAATCCTAAAAAAAGATGAAATAGGTCACTGGAATTTCCTTGGAGAATTTTTAATTCATCTTTACACAAACATCCATCCTCTCAAGAGAAATATGAATTTCAATGACAATATATAACTGCACTGTAGCATCTTAAAAAAAATCCGTGTGATTCATCCCAATAAGATACGAAATCAGCATCAAAATCAAAAAGGCAAATATTTAAGAAAGATATGAGATTTAAAAAAAAATAAAGATCTGGGGTCTTTTTTAGCAAAGAATATTATTAATCTGAGTTTAAAATGTATCCGTAAAATAAATTGAGTTAGTATTAAATTCAGTATAATTCGTTTGGTTTTAAGCAAAATTGATCTGATTTTAAGACAAACTTGTCTAAATTGAAGACTCAATTCTGAAATTCATAGGTAAAGATTGAGGATTTACAGACTTAAAGCACTTATTTTTTATTGGCCTTAAATTAGGCTTATTTTTGAATTAATACTAGATTTAAGCCTATTTTTTAGCAAAACACAATCTTTCTAAAAACAAAAATTTTTGTCTCTGTATGTTTGAAAGTACAATAATGAAAGAATTGTGGATTTAAATTTTCTGTGTGGCCTTGAACTTAGTAAATGTAGCAACTGTCCTTGAAATTGTCCAATTGTAAGTGGTGGTTCGTGAAATCAATTTTAAACAGGTGATTCAGCTATCATGGATCGTTGAAGAGTACGAGTACCGCTAGATATAAAACACGCACAACTAGCAAAATGGCTGATGCCACCTAAACAAGTTCTCACGCATATAGAAGCGCAGGCATTCTCATCTTCCTTGAAACATGAGAGCCCAGGTGACATAAGCTAAAGTTAAATCAAGCTTTTAAAATATTATTTAAAAATTACTTGCCTATAAATCCGGGTTAAAAAAATTCTTAAATCTTTTGATAATTAATTTAAACGAAAAAGCTATTTTATTTATTTTATTTATCTTGATAGTTTTATAATTCAGCAGCATTCTATTAATTAATTAAATCTGACAATAAACTTAATAATAGAAAAAAATAATCAGAGTTGGCGAGCAATTTCGCGGTCACGAAACAATTACTTTCTTCACGGTTACATAACTACTAACTGTTGTTACTCACAGGTTACGAAGTCATTACTCCAAAGCTGATTTTCAAGATAATTTTTAATATTTTCTAAATTACGTGAACCGTTGAAAAATTCTAATTAAAAGTCTCCTCAAGGAAGTATTAAAATGAAACAAGAGAATCTCTTTTTAAATCTTAATTTATATATTGTGCTTTAAAATGAAACTTAGTACAACAAATTCAACTAAAATCTTTTTCTATTATTGTTTTGTGAATCAAGCCGAGTTTGACACGGTGTTCTTAGAAACTTACTAAAATTGATACCAGATGGAAGTAGGGTTCATAACACAAATAAAAATTGAGTGATAGGGCAAAAAACATAATGATACATTATAAAAATTCAAGAAAGTACAAGTCTGATATAAGGTAGCTTGACTTTAACGAAAAGGAAAAATGATAACATTCTACGTGTCGGAGCGTGGAATGTTAGAAGCCTCCTCAGAGGCTTGGAGAATTTAGAAGAGAGAAATTGATAGGTTGAAATTAGATGTAGTAGGGCTTAGCGAAATCAGATGGCCTGATTAGAAGGTCTTTTGACCAGGAGATCATATAAAATAGTTAATTAATTATGCAGCAATTAATGGGTAGCCGGCAGTATAGGTTTCATAAAGAAAAGAAAGTTGGTTTGAGAGTAAAAAATTATGTACAGTATAGTGACAGCTAGTTTAATCATGCTTAGGATTGAATCAAAACTAGTAGATACCGTGATTATTATACAGGTATAATATGCCAGCAGGGCAGCTTAAAAATTACGAAATAGAACATATGTACGATGAAATAGAAAGTCTAATGCATGATAAAAGAGGAAATGAAAACTAAAAAAAAAACATAAGCATGCCAGTCTCATATCAGAACACTTGATTGAACTTCAAAAATGCGTCAGTGTCTGATGATATATACCGGGACAGCCCCTTGCAGACTATTCAATTTGAAAAAAATCCAACTCCAACCAAAATACCTTCGAAATATTGGACTGCAGCCATATCTTAAGTCTGGGAGAAAAATATACAAGGTATTGGAACGTAATTATCGTAATCGGTAAGGCAAAGAACGGTAAATGGTATAGGAAATTATGGGCTGTATAGGAAAAAGCAATAGTCGACGGAAAAATGAGTATAGAATTCTGTACGAAACCTAAACTATTCCAAACACGCTATTTAAAAACCATAAAAGACGAAAATACGTGGTCCCAGCCCGCAGTAGACATGGCATGGTATCAAATAGATTATATTCTGGTGAAGCAAACGTTTAACAATCAAGTTAAAAACTGCAAAAAAGCTACCCTGCAGCAGATATAGAGAGCGATCGCAATTCAGTTATCCTAAAATTACATCTTAAGTTTAAAAAAAAATTAAAAAAGAGAACAAGAATGAGCTCATTCTTGAATATGGGATGCAGATAAATTGAAAAACGCACGAGATGTTCTGGAAAGTTTCTGAAGAGGGAAGCATAAATGATACATGGGTAGGATTAGTAACAATTGCTGAAAAGGTGATAGGATTTCAGAAGGATGGCGCATTGTAACAAACTTAAAAAACAAAGCAAACAGAAGATGCAAGAAGCACGAGCAAAAACCAACTCATTTCGGAAAGAAAGAGGGAAAATATTAACGGAAACTACATACAGATATTTTGTTAACAGAGAAAAGGGTTAACGAAGTTGAATACGCTACTAGGGGATTTAAAAACTGTATGAAACGGGGGAAATATACCGGACAATTTTAAAAAGAGTAACATTGTAACAATTACCACACCAATGAATCAAGCGGCCATGACTGTTGTAAATTACAACATTATTATTACATTAATGAATAATAATGCAAATATTGTGCTTAATGCTGCTTAACTTTAGTGATAAAAGTATCTAAAGAATCAATTTATAGATTTTTGAAGAAGAATAATTTCGTGGAAAAATGTTTGCTGAATCAGGTTTTAAAGACAAAATATTTCTAGGCCCTAAGGCTTATTATGTGCCACTTGACCACTTGTTGATCGTTAAGGCCTACTCATACACATGAATTCGGAGAGAATGTATATTGTATATATATGAATATGTTACAAGGTGTAAGGATCACCGCAACACATAACCGGTGATAGTGCATTACATTCTGGGTCACGCTCTTTTCGAGCCTCATACCGACATGCATTACAAATGCAGTATGTTCGATGTTCATACATACACTTTACCTTTTAAGCACGTGCGAATCGGAGATTCAAGATTCCGAAGAACCTTTCGAGAAAGTATTTAAGAATATTCAACATTTGAATTTTTCAATTAGATATCATTTCAACTATATATATAATTAATAATTTTAGAATATAAATTAATTCTGAAATTTAGATAATAAAGTCTAAATTAATTAATATTTTTAATTCAATTATTATTAAGTATACTAATGCTTTTGTTTCAGTGGAGACGTATTTAAGTCCCGTGGAAACGCATTGTACGAATATCAACTACTTTATCCCTGATGAAGAAAATGAAACGAGAAGCTTCTCAGAAGATGCTATGACCAGGCTTCGTAAGAATTTTTGATTTCTACATTTCGTCAATTAAAATTCATTCCTTTTACTCAACATTACAACAAAAAATAACTTTAGATTCTTCAAAATTTGTTATAATTGAGGAGTAAGCGAACAAAACGCGATAAATCCACTTTTTGAAAAAACTGAGATAATTTCGAATTCACCATGCATCCATAAAAGCATGTCAACATTTTTTTAAAATTCATCAACACTTTTATATTTTCCCTATAATACATAATTTTACCAAATTTTATTTTTAAAATCCAAAATACAGTATAATCATGTTTAGAATTATCTTCTGGTTTCACATGTAAACAAAACATTGTAAATTTGTACCATTTGAACATGTATAATCAGTGACATATGTTATTACTGAATCAAAAGTGCAAAAATCCATTAAAATTTTATTCATAACTTTAAGACCGCATTCAATTAAGAATATTTTCTTGCATTTAATTGATTTGACAGCCTAACTGATTATAACAGCCCATTTCAAAATTAATGTTGATCAATGGATTATAATTTTTAAGTTACTCCTCAAATGATAATTTCTTTAATTAAAAATGATGAACTTCTAAGATTATGTTTTAGTATATAATTTCTAACGTAACAAGGAATTTGATCAGATGATCTTTAATTTATTCTAACAACTTTCATTTACAGACATGGGTCGCTCAGTAATAGCCCTCTTTATAGTTGCCTTACTGGCAATATTCTCAGCCTTCTGGACAGGAATTGTTGGTTGTTGGCGAAGATCACCAGGAAACATTACTGCAACAGCCATATTGATGTTATTCGCCTGTTAGTTTCACAAAATTTCCCTTAATAGCAGTATAATTCGATTAAGTATATCAGAGAGCATACTCTGATTCCCATGAATTACATGCTGGACTG
Organism: Andricus curvator; assembly: GCA_932195095.1. Classification (NCBI taxonomy): domain Eukaryota; kingdom Metazoa; phylum Arthropoda; class Insecta; order Hymenoptera; family Cynipidae; genus Andricus; species Andricus curvator. Next base: position 48,703 of record CAKNYM010050738.1, read on the forward strand.
AACAAAATAGAGAAAAATTCATCATCGAGTAAAGAATATGAACTACTTTCAATTTCAGTGCATTTGAATAAGAAATGGATTTCGAATATTTGCATCATAAAAGTTTTAAAAAATTCTTGAAAATCAAGTTTAATTTTATCCACACTTTCAAAACAAACTTAGCTTCCATTATTATCTGTTTCACTATATATTTTAGTTGTTTTTTTCACATATTTTAATACTTAAATTATTCAACTTTTGTATTCTGAATTCTAAATAAATTGTTTTTATCAGGTTTGCTTAGTGCGGCAGGAATGGGTCTCTGGCATGGAGTAGAATACTATGAAAAGGAAAAGATGATTGGAGAGGAATATTACCAGCAATGGAGCAACGTAAGTCATTCGAAACGTTTGATTACAAACGAATCTTTGAAGATAAAATGACCAAAGTTAATTACAAGTATCCTTGTTGCAAAACGGGCAAGTAAATGTCAGCGGTCCCCATTATTGAATCCCTAAACACAGGGTTCTAATCGCAGATTCTATCCGTACTTAACTACTTATTATACATTATTTGTCCTTTCTAGATTCAAGATTCTAGATTCCGGAAGATTATTCAATTTCAAAGATAATCGACTTGTATTAGAAATAATCTTGATTCAATTTCCTGATCAAGCTGAATTTTTGTTAACAAATACATTATTTGGATCCCAACATTTACTAAAAAAGTTTCGCAATAAGGAAATGTAGATATAATACAAACCTAATCATGATTTTACTTCTCTTCTCATTTATCATATATTGCATTTTTCATTTTTCACTCGATTCCATTTCTGGAGAGTATTTTTCTGATTTTCAAAGAATAATCTATTATGATTGTATAAACAGAATGTACGTTTAGAATTTTCCATTATTCAGATTATAACTCATCATTTTCTCTATACATATATTTTCATAATAACTTGACTCAGTATAGAAACTCGTTTAGTCGATTGCAAAATCATTCAAATATTTCATTTTTATGATCAAAATTCTTTAGATACTTGCATATTTGCAGATGAGTAGAGTAATTTATTTTGTTGGAGAACCATGAAAATAACGTAGAAACTTCATAATAAAAATTAGAATTTGCACTATATGTGAAAAAAAATGTCTTTTTTTTAAATAAAATTTTACGAAAATAAGAATAAATATGATAAATTAGTTTAATGTGCATAAATAATCCCGACACACCGCAGAATTAACATTTTTATACCTTATAAGTCTGACAGGAAATCTCGTTGCAAATGCAAACGCATTATTGTCCAAGTGACATAATGGTTATTTATAAAACATACATCAGACAATAATTATAAATGGAAATATGCAATTATTATTTCATGATCAGTTGAGAGTATCATTGAAATCATTGGAATAATTAAAATTTAAATTCAATTATCACGCTGTCATGCTCTAAAATTTTCAAAAAAATTGTATTCATATATTTTGTAAGATGCATTGTTTTGACAATAGAAAACTTTTACCATCAGTGTATGTACTGAAGAACTAAAAAACAATTGTTTGAAAAAAATTATTTACTTCTAAAAAATTACACTTTTCTTAGTTTATTTATAAAACAGTAAGAAGATTTTGATAGATTAGATTTTAGGGGGTTTAAATGTCTACAGATAAATTTTAGCGCTGGTTTTCAGATATAATTTATAGAAATTTACAAGCTACTGTCAAAAACTAAAATGATTCTTTCAAACAAAAACCAGTTTCTTTTGACAAATTATTCGTTTCTCATTAGAGAAAAAAACAGAACATAATCAACAATTCAAAGAATTTTCGCAATTGTATAACATAAAATTTGTAATTGAATAATTAATACAACTTCGAGAATCAAATTTTCTGCAAAAATTTTATTTTTATTAAAAATTGGCATATTTACTTTTCATAACTGTTAAATCGCATAATATATATGAGTTATTTATGCTATTTTATTGACTATGGTAACAATAAAACAAAAAAAATCTATTTTTTTCCTCAATTTTGCCAATAAATGTAGAAAAATAAAGTTTAAAGCTTCTTTGGTTTACACTGAGAAAAGTTTTTGTTTCAATGCACTTTTTTATTTAAATTAAACTAAAGATATATTTGAAATAAACAACACTTTTTTGTCTGTATATGCATATATATACTAAATATATAATAAATTACAGTTAAGCAAAGAAATATTGTTGAAATTATGTAAAAACAAAAATCTACTTTCATTTCATTAAAATCTATAGCCCCTTCAAGTAATAACAGAATCATTCTCCGCTTACAATAAATATGTTGCTTTTCAAAAGAAGTAAGAGGACACGTATTTTACCGCTTTGAGAAAAAAATAATTTTCGCGAAGTTATGAGTTTTTTGAAATTTTAAGGTTGTTTTTCATAAAAATATCCATTTTTCTTTAAGCCTTTATTACTTTTGGCTTAATTGAGCTATTTAGGTTTTCTTTCCAAAATTTTTTGAGATTATTTTCTTACTTTCGAAATCCACTAGCAAAATAACAAAATATTGCAAATTAACAAAATGGCATATGTTTCTTTGAAAATATTAAAATTTGATTTTCTAAAAAATCCCACCTTTTTTTGCTCAAATTTTTTTGCTGGATAAATACCCAAATGAAGAAGAAATCTTTAAAGTTTCGTAAGGTAAAAACTATTTTTCTGGTCAAGAGAATCAATTGAAAATCAATTGAATTTTGCATTTTTTTATAGGGGCTATTCAAGTATTACGTAAGCATTTTCAGAGGGAGGGGGGATCTAAATAGATGCTTATTATTGTATATTCGTAATGCAAAAATATGCTTACAAATTCTCATGGCCACAAAAATGATTTGGCATGCATAAAACTTACAGAATGTGGTTCTCCATAAAATCAACTTTCCATGTTTTTAAAATTCATCCGGGAAGATAAAGTCGAATTTAATATAAAAAAAAAACACTTTTCATTGTATCCAATATTTTTTTGAAAATTGTGCTTATATATAAAGAAGACATTCTATAAGTTTTATACAGGCCGAATTATACTTTTGTGGCCACGATAAAAAGAGTAAGAGGTATCTTTTGTAGAACTTTTTAAAATGAGCCAACTTTTTTTTAGCATTTTGTAGAATCGCCAGAAAAATATTTTGGCCCGCATGAAACTTACTTTTTCGTAATTTGAGCACTAATTCAGCAAAAAAAAAAAATTGAGCAAAAACAACTCTAAAATTTCAAATACTCATAACTTCGCGAAAATTATTTTTTTTCTCAAAACGGTTAAATACGTATAGTTTTATTACATTTGAAAAACGACATATTTAATTAAACGGCGAATGCTTCTGTAACTTCAAGTTGCACTGCATGTCTGCCTGATCTGAAATGGATTCGGTCACCCTATTTAAAAAAACTCTGATCTCTACCTTTAACTTGTTTAAATGAAAGTTATGACCTTTTCATATATTTTTTTGTTTTGTTTGAAATTAATAATACACAAATATATAGTATTTTTTCTTTAAAGTTTAACTACCTTCGTTATTTCTATTGAACCTATAATCTTAGTTTTCATTAGATATCAGAAATTCGAATTTGAAGTTCATCTCATAAGACGCATATAATTATAATATTGTTGAACCCCGAAATCAAATATTCTCATACTCAGACAACATGAAGTATTTCTATCATGGTTCTGAAAACAAGATAAAAAAGAAATCATTCACATATCATATGACATTTTCCAAAAGCCAAAAAGCAGGGCTAGCAGAAAACTTTGAAAATCCAAGAAAAGGCGATCAAGCAGAGAGGACAATGTGACTCACCAACCAGGAATTAAGGAGTGACTACTAACTATTACAACTATTTTTGATTGTTGAATTTAAAAATCGCAGGTACTGAAAGATAACGCAGCCCAGTGGTATGACTGGTCCTTCTACCTTGCCTGGTTAGGAGTAGCAACATGTTTAGCAGCAATGACCCTATTCCTGATAGCAGCTTCCTGTCTGCGCAAGGAGCGCATGCGGGAGCAAACGCAGAATATCCAATACATCATGCCAGGTGAAACTTAATGAGAGCAACCCTAATGGGACTAATCCCGGCTTTTTTTCGTTAACCCGATTCTAGGTCCTGAAGGACAACTCACTAATCTCGTACGACTGGTCGTACGTGGTGGCTTGGGTCGGCGTCGGTTGGTCTTTGGTCAGCGCTATCTTGTTTAGCGCAGCAGCGATTTGCTTGCGGGGCGAGAGAATGCGCGAGGAAGCGGTGAACATGCAGTACCTCATGCCTGGTACATAAGTAGTATATACGTAACACAGTTTTTGCTTCTACTAACGTTCGAAACTCAACATTATTTTCTTCATCCTCCATTTTTCCCACGGATATTTCAGAGCATTTTTCAATCCAATGAACTGTCCTTGTTATAAGGTTCCATCAATTGTTCGTATTCCCTGATGAGACCTACAAAAATAAAGTTTCGAGAGTTAATTAATTTATTGCGCTCTCGGATTTTTCTCGCTCGGCGTACGCCCCCAGGTCTTCATAAATGGAAATTTGCATGTTGCCAAAATTATATTTGTTTAAATATAGGCTTATATAGAATAACAAGACGGAACTTTTTTCTATGTATATTTTTTCTGATGATTAGTTTTAATAATAAAAATTAAAAACTGAAACGAATTTCTGAAAATCAATAAGTTACTAAAACATAAATAACTCGGCCAAATATTATTGAAACTGTTTGAAATTTGTTACAAATACAAAGTATACTCTAGGGATGTCTACAAAACAATAAAAAAGTTGGAAGTGACTTTTTGTTGAATAATATTCAATTTCAAATTAAGGCCGGTCGGTAACCAAGCTTTTCTAGTTTCGCCGACAAAAAAGTATCAAGGGAACTTCAGATTTGAAACAACTTCTAGCGAGAAAGTTGTTCTATATAGTTGAAAGAAGATTTCTGGAAAATACTCTGATAGATTCACTAAAAATTGGCGGAAATTTATACCTTGTAAAATAGTAGGCGACGAGTCCTGGAAAGCTCAACAGCGAGTTCGCTGCCTGATGGCGTCGCGTACTATTTTACAAAGTACATATTGCCGTCAATTTATTATTAATGAATCTTTCTAAAACTTTCCAAAACTCTTCTTTTAAATATTTAGAACTTAATTTGCGATTGAATATTATTAAGCAAAAGGTAATTTCCAAATTTTGTATTTTTTTGTAGTCATTCCTAGAGTATACTTTATATGTGTTTAATTTTTATTATCAAACTAAGCATCAGAAAAAATATGAATAGAAACAAGTTCCGTCTTGTTATTCCACACAAACGTATATTTAAAAAAAAATTAATTTATCAAGTTTGAAAATTTCAATTTTTTATTCCCGGGGCCCATTCTTTTAGAGTTTTCGAGCGTCGGGCGAGTTAGTGAATCCGAGAGCACAATTGACGGCTCGGAAAGCAGAACCCATGAGAATTGGATCATGGCAGAACCGACGGAGCGCTTGGCCAGTAGGCAGGAGAGGCGATAACGTGTAGTAAACGAGGTGGACGAGGCGACCAATAATTCGTCCCCTCGTCCACCTCGTTCATCACGCGTTATCCCCTCTCCTGCCTACTGGCCAAGCGCTCCGTCGGTTCTGCTTTTCGAGCCGTCAATTGAAGCTCCGAATTCTATAGCAACCTACACATTTTTCTCGCTGAACGACATTGGCCTCTAGAGACTTTTCAATCGAAAAATTTTGTCTTTAAAAGTATACATCCTTATAGGAAAAAAAAATAAACCTGAAGACCCCCGTTTTTTAGAAAACACATTTTTTAGTCTTTTTCACTTCAGCTCGCCGTAATTCAGCCTATTCTTGAAATTTTTTGATGAAATATACAGGAAACCTTCCTTATGATCTTTTACGATTGCTAGAGTAAATAACATGTGAACATTTTTGTTTAAACAAAAGTTATTAATTTTTACTTGAGACATTGCATAAATTATTCATATCAACAAACTCATGGGGAGTCCAGCGAATTTCGAGCAACAGAAAACTTCTAGCGGAAAAGTTGTTTACAACATGAATACATGATTTACGCAATGTCTCAGATAAAAATTCATAACTTTTGTTTAATTAAAAATGTTAATTAGTTATTTACTCTACGAGTCGTAGAATAACATCTTAAAGAATATTTCGCGTAAATTTCATGAATATTCTAAAAATGGTTTGAATTACAGCGACTTGAAGTCAACAAAGAAAAAAAATTTGTTTTCTAAAGAACGGGGTTTTCGGGTTTAGTTCGAAAACGGAAAAAGCTACCAATTTTTTGTCCAGAGAAAAACGATGCGCAATTAAATTAACTACCTCTTAAAATTACAATTCGATACTTGTTTGAAAAGTGTCCAGGAAAAAATGCCTTTCAGCGAGAAAAATTTATAGACGGTTATAGAATCCGGCCCCTCAATAATACATATGAAACAAACTTGATGTTTTCAATTAAAAGTAACAAAATTCAAAAATGTAAACAAATAAGTCTCATGGTTTGAAATTTAAACAATATATGAATTATATTTGACAATGCTTCTGATTTTTAAAATTTCGAAATTCAGTGTATCAAACTTAAAAATGCTGAAATTGATAAACTTTTTTGAAAGATTCCCAATTCAAAAAAATATGTAAATTTGAAATTTGATATCCCTCGAAGTTCAAAACATTCAATTTTGAAAGGCTTTCAGTTCAACATGTCAAAAATTGAAAGAAGTATAAAGTGGAAAACATCAAAGTTTAAAATATATTTTTTAAATTAAAAATTAATTAAATATTCATAAATTTGTCAATGTTATTCACTTTCAAAATTAGTTTAAAATCTTGAAATTTTAAATTATTCAGATTGGCAAAAGTAAAATTTGATTTTTTCCAGATGCCATCATATTGAAATATTCAAACTTAAATTCTTTGTTTAATTCAAAAACTGCTCTTAATTCAGTATTTTCAAACAATTTTCTCTTACTATTGAAAACCGCTGCATTAAACAAATTTTTGGCAAGGACCAATCACTGTCACTGGACTGTTTTGAGTGAACGTCGAAATTAAAAAAATAACAACAATTTCCAGTTTACGCAGTTTTAAATCTTAAAATTGAACATCCTATCAAATTGAAACACATTCACTTTCCAAGTTTTCACATTTTTAATTTAAATAAAAAGTCCACAGATTCCCAATCTTTTAAATTGATAAGAAATCAAATTTGAATGATTTTAAAAGATGTCAAAATAAATAATATATTTTTCAAATTTACTAAATTTTTTTAACTCGATGTTTCTAATCTTTGCATTGGAAATTTAAAAGAATTTTAATCTTGAAAATAATAGCAATTCAGAGTGCTATGTTTAAACGTATATTCAAATTAAAAAAGCGTTTTGAATTTGGGATCAATCATTCATGCTTTTAAAATTCGAAAATTGTTGAAAAATTATTTGAAAACATAAAAAAGTAATCAACTCTCCAATATGTTACTGTTTATAATTATTTATAATTGAAATGAGAGTCAAAAATTGATAGCAGCCCTGACATAGGTTTTCTAATAACTTTTCTGTATTAAAAGGAGTTCTTCGTAACTAAAACTGTAACGTTTTTATTATAACTTTCCCAACACTAATTGCGATTTATCCATAATTTCCTTTGTCTTCAAAGGTTTTGATCAATTCCCAGGCTTGAGATAAATCTAAAATCCACTTGATTATCAATTATCTGAAATATCCATGGAAATTTTAAAGGCGAAGAATCTTCTCCAAATTTGCTATAAATACAGGGAAAATGTGTCTGAAACGAATTTGCATTTAGAATGTTTTATGATTTTAATGTATTGTATAAATGATTTAGTGTGAAATGGAATCAGCTGATGCTATTAATGTTGTAGTTTGATTATTGTGATACGATAATAATTGAGTATTAAATAAATTATAAGAGAGTGGTGCGCAAGTTAACCAGATTTGCATGTTTTTAATGCAAAGAGTAAGGTCTTATGTAACAAAAATTGGACACTAAACCAGTTAACATATTAACAATATTACTTTATAAAAATATTCAAACATAAAGTAACTTGACTCCAATATAAGTTGTTGCTTAAAATGCAAAAGGCGGTTAATTCTTCAATTTAGATAAATTGGTACTTAAAAATATATTTATTCTATTTCAAATATTTTTTCTACTCTCCGATATTTGTATTATTCAGTCCCTATCAAGAATTGAAAACCCTTAAAACGGATAATCAACTATCGAAATAAAATTTATGCATATAAATTAAAGAAATTGGCAATATTTTAGTGTTTTAAATGAGGGATTAAATGAGGGATTCAAAATATAAGCAAGTAATTGATTTGCATTTTTTACAAGATTGATAATAAATAATTCAAAATATTCATAAAAAATTAGAAGTAATAACATACAATTAATGATTCATTTATTTTCATAAAAAATAATTTTGAAAGAACTGAAGTTCATTCAAACTCTTCGGCTTAATTGTTTCTACAATCTCGTTTTCAACGTTTAAAAACTTTACATGATAAGTTTCTTTCCAAAAAATGAATCTCAAATGTTTTATCTAAAGTGAAGTTGGGTTTGGTCAAGTTATAAATATTTACTTTTGATGGCTTCAAACAGTAATGATTATGTTGAGCCATAAATAAAATTACTCTTGAATAGTATGTACTTTCGTCTTGAAACTTAAGCGAAAGCAAGTTACCCACGAGAGTCTAATGGGATGAATTGTCATATTTTGCTCCCATCATATTTCATAGAAGGCGAGTACCATTTAAGGCTCGACACGTCTTTTTAACTATCTGTCCTACCCTACCTCTAGAAAAAATGGATAATCGTTTTGAGAGGTGCCAAAGGCTTAAAGCAATTATTAATGAAAGTACAGAAGGGGGTCAAACGAGTTGTATAAATTGGATAGTGTAGTCTTCATTCAGCTTGTCGAATCTGCCATTTTTTTAAATCTCTGCGATCAAAACTAACCATTTTTATTTGTAGAGGCCGAACTACTCTCTCAGAAAAATGACAATTTACTCTCTACTCGTAAATCTTCAAGATTCTTAAGTTTTGTCTCAAGTTTCTTTTTAATCTAAACTTTTTCCTTGCTACAAAACATAAAAATAAGTTCAAATAAAATTAATTAAATGAAGGCAAAAAGTGAATCTTACTTTAATTCCCGTGATTATTTTGTAGCCTTAATTTCCGTTATAGTGGGTTTCAATCAAGATTAATGGTCGGAAATGAATCGACTTCGAATAACAAGTGGGATGGAAGTAAGATTGACTGCCAATAAGGGTTCATTTTCTCTTACATCGTTTTGAAATCGAAAACAATGAGATACAATAGACAATTTAACGAACATCGAGCATAAAAGCGATTACGTGAAAAATCTCTGGGAACTGCAAAGCTTCTTGTTACCTTCATTATCGGAACACGCGATATAGTTACAATCACTGGCTACATGAGAGAAATATATTTTGCTCCAAGTGAAAAAGAAAATCAAATTAAGATTGCTTCCTTTCTCATCTATTTAAAATAATTTTTGTTTTTAAATTAAATATTAACCAGGTTTAAAAAGTTCTAAAACGCATTGATTTCTATAGAAGTATTTTTTTTTTCTTGAATTCCGAAAGTAAAATCGTGGAAAGTCTGAACAATCAAATGCAGATTTTCATCCAGGAAGATTGATAGATTCTTGGAGCAGTCAATATTCATTGTGGTTGTACTTTTACTCGTTTATCACTTTATCCGATTACCTCACGCTCTGTTTGCACCGAAAATTGGACATGATTTTGTCATGCTCTGACTCTTAGACTTTCTATAAATAATATCAATATATAGATTACGCCGCAGCTTTATGCATCCATATCAAAACAATTTTGTCACGACAAACCGACTATTTCCGCATTAAACCGAAATAAGTCAATGGAAAGTGGCACACTTCCCTAAATTCTACAGACTTCTTAGCTCAACCTCTACGTCCAAGGTTAGGCTGAGAAATTAACCATTATTTGCCATATCTTTCAACAACCGAGTCTGTGAATGATGACTCGGTACTTCCTACTTTACTTCACCTTTCACTTTAATTAGTGGCATTCTTGTAAATGCAAAGTTCAAACTCGTTGCTTTTGCATCCTATAAGATTCCAAAGGCAGAGGCCACAACTTTTTATTTTAACGTTTATTAAACAGTTAGAATATTTTTGAATTTCTCGGAATTTTTATTAATTTTCTGAATGATTTAGTTGAAAATAAATTGTAAGAAAAGAGGCTCAAAGTGACAAAATTACAAATCCGGTATGGAAATTATAATTTTTAACAGATTACTATTTAAATTTAAATTTACCTTCTTATTAAAATTACTTAATTTTTTATTTATTATCAGTTTAGGATTCAATAAATACTTCCCATAAAGTTCGTAATATAATTAACTTCTATCAAATAAAATTGAATATTTTGAATTATTGATTACCATTCGTTGGGGTCTACAAATTCTAGATCTTGCAAAAACATCAAACACCTGGAACGTAAAAATGAAAAATATTATTAGTACCAGAAATTAGTTAAAAGAAACAAATTAATTATATTTGATTATTCTACTGTGATGAATTGTGAGATCATTTATTTTTAGAAAATCTGATGATTTAATATGTACATAAGAATTCTACAATTTTTAGTATGCTTGTTTTACTTATATTAAAACTGGAACAAAAAACTAATGTAAATTTAAAGAATAGTTCATTCAGCATACTTTCGAAAATTGATAAATCATTGGTGAAAAAGGATTGAATACTAAATTTCAAAATATAAGTTCGAAGTAAATAAAATAATTTACTACGATCATTTTGTGAGAAATTCCCAATTCTAATCGATAAAACGTATATTTTCAAGATAGATTGTTTCCTGAAAAATTTTATCAAATTAACTCTTAGAAATTTGTGAAATTGTAAAAACTACGAAAATCTGGAGGATTTCTCAAAACAAAATATTGTGCAGTTTTTTATTTGCAAAATAAACGTATACTTCCACACGATAGTTGTAGAATTTTAAAGTAAATTAAATTAATATTATTATTCACAAAATCTTCCATATTACAAAGTTAGGAAAAAACTATTAGCACATTTATATACATACATAAATTTGAGTAATATTATAAATAATAAATTACGAAACCCAAAGCATGACAAAATTTAGAAATGCGTATTATTTACACTGATTAAAGACATTCTAAAAATATGTTTACTTCCCTAGCAACTTGACAACATCAGCTTATTATAGAAAAATATTATTCAAAGCTAAATTTTCATTTTTTAGTGCATGATATCTATTCCTAACGCTCCAAATAAACTTTAAATGTATGCTTAAACTAAAAATACTCTTATTCAATGTTGTAACCGCCGTAACATTAATTTGTTTAACTAAGTAAAGTCAAAACTATTGTATAGTTAAAAATGAACAGGCAGAAACTTTCATTCATTTCTTAATTTTACGTTTCAATAGAAACTTCATAAGAAAATAATAAAATATATACTCTTTCTATGCATTGTATTTTTTCCCTAAGCTGAAAATTTTACAAATTAGAGAAATAAAAGAAAAATTCCATTCTTCTCATATATTTTCCTAAGTATAAAATATTACTTAATCAATATTCTATTTAATTGGATAAAAAATGTATTCTTTTACATTTTCTATGCTTAATGCACTAAACATAGATTTTTATTTGTAAAGAAAAGTATCCTTTCAAGGAAAAACAATAAATGGATTTATTTGAATAAATTATCTTTTTTTAAAAATTAAATTAGCAAGTTTTTTTACAATGAAATGATAGAATATTTTAATTAATTTACTTTATGCTCTCAATCAATATAATATAATGTATTCCTATGCTCCAGGGTCAAGTAAATAATTTTTTCAATTTTTGAAAATAAACTTTACATAAAATTTTGGTTCAATTCGAAAAATTAGTTATTATTAGTTGATTCAAACAAGCTTCCGTTAATTAAAAAAAAAAAAAAATATTGTATTTATTCAACTAAATCTAGTCAAACGATTGTTTTTGCATTAATTTTTAATGTTAGAAAAATAGAACCGGAAAATAATAAAATTGTTTTAAATTTCAGTCTATCCTCAAAAGCAACAGTACGCCTACGCCGGATATCCAGCTCCAACAGCGTATCCTGGCCCCTACTATCACGGATCACAATATGGACCCTACAATTATTGAAGAGTGAAGCTCAAAATCTTTAAAAGTGCAATCAAGAACTGGAGAAAGAAGAAATAAAATACTGGATCCAGTCTGGCTAAAAAAAACCATCTGAAAATTGGCAACAACGCGAAGAACACTCGCTAATTTTTAAATTTTGTTTAAAGCCAGCAAACTCAAATATGTAAAAGTACAAGAGACCTTATTCTGACAAAGAAGTCAACGCAACGCCCAGCCCTGAATGCGCAACGCAAGACCCCCACGAAATAGTCATTTAAAAATGTGGCAATACTGATTCTTAGTTATAAATATTTTTTATTCCACTTTCATCAACTCGCACCGTAGTGAAATATAATAAAAATATGTGGGGCCTTGAATAAATAAATAAATAAAAAGTTGAAGCTGCGCTCAGATCCTTGGTTGGCCCAAGGTTGCTCAAAATATTTAAGGAAGAAAACACGTATGTCGTAAAAATACGCAACACGTAAAAATATACTGCGTTCTTTCCCTCGCTTATTTTGTTACTGCGAGACTCGGACTTTTAGAAATTTTGTATCTCAACTTTTCTGCGATAGCGGCTTCCAAATGTGCGTTTTATTAAAGAAATCGTTGGTTTGTTTTCATCAGCTGAGAAAAGATACCACTTCTATTCGGAAATATTGTGAAAATATATGAAAAGTAATCAAATCTATTTTTTAGTTTGAAATATGAAGAGACTGTTTCTCAGTGGTGAAAATATTCTCCGAGATTGTATACGATATATATGATTATATTATATATAATCAAATAAACTGACGAAAAAAATATACCCTACGTTAAATTTTGGAATTCTCTAGCGAAGAAATAAAAGTTGTAGTTTCCAAATCCGAGATATTATTATTATTATCTTGCGTATCATCGTTTGTATTGTGCTAATGATATTCATTGATTAAGGACAATAGTTCATGAGTAGAAAAAGATTTTTTATCATTTTGCATGTGATGTTTTGAAGTTTTCCATTTTTCCAGTTAGAAATGTATGTAATTCATGTTAGAAATGTAGGCTTTATTTGTTATTTCGTGCAAAAAGCCTTTTCTACTAAAAATCGAAAATCCAGTTTGGAAAAGTTAAAAATGTAGTCAAGCTAATTATTTGCAAACCTAGATAATTTTCCCTCCAACGATCGCATCATTAATTTTCTCATGCATTAACATCGAATCTCATCTTAACTGTATAGTGTTTTTTTTACATGTACCGATACGTACGAAACTAAATGACTATCGCTATAATTATTACTGTAGAAACTTAAGTTAGAAAAGCGTATCATCATTTACTCATTTTTGTCAGGAAACAAATCGACTTTAATCATTTCATCACGAAAGACTTGTTTATACTCTCCTTTGGAAAAAGCGAGATGAAATTATTTTATGTAGCATTTAGAGAGAAAAATAAATTCATTTTGTGTATAAGGAATGAAATCTAGGTTTATTTCATTTTAAAGTTAAGTTGAGTAAGTGAAAACCCAAATTTCCTTGCATTACATGATATAGAAAACGTATCTAAGTTTCATGAAATTAAAAACAATTTTAATCTATAGAAGTTTTGAAACTTAAAAGTATTCTAATTCGAATACGTTCAATTATGCAAGCATTAAAATTTAAAAATCTTTGAAAATGTTCGAATTTTCTAATTTTCAAAGCACAATAGAGAAATGTTTCCAATTTCATATTTTTTAATGAAAAACTTCCAAATTTGAAAGACTTTCAATCATTCAAATAGGTACGCTTGAAATTTTAATTATTTTGTTGAAGATTCAACAATTTTGTTAAAAAGTCAGCCTTTTTGGATGAAAATTCAAACAGTTTTGTAGAAAATTCAACTATTTGGTTGAAACTTAACTTTTTTGTGTGAAATTTTTATTTTCGGATTGAACATTTAACTATTTAGTGCGGTTTAATGAAAAAATAGTCTTTTTACCTAGAAAATTCAAGACTGAATCCATTTCAAATCAGGCAGGTTCTACACTTGAAGTCGTAGAATCTCTCGGGGACGAAATACATATGTTGTTTTTTAGAGGAAATTAGGCGATACGTATTTTTCCGATTTGTGAACAAACATTTATACGAAGTCATGTGTATTTCAATTTTGTGCTTTGTTTTTTAAAAAAATTCAATCATTTTTTTAACCTCTATAACTTTATACTTATTTGAGATATTTAAATAATTGCCATAAATAAAATTACTCTTGAATAGTATGTACTTTCGTCTTGAAACTTAAGCGAAAGCAAGTTACCCACGAGAGTCTAATTAAAATAATAAAATAATAAAAATAAAATAATAAATAAATAAAAAGTTGAAGCTGCGCTCAGATCCTTGGTTGGCCCAAGGTTGCTCAAAATATTTAAGGAAGAAAACACGTATGTCGTAAAAATACGCAACACGTAAAAATATACTGCGTTCTTTCCCTCGCTTATTTTGTTACTGCGAGACTCGGACTTTTAGAAATTTTGTATCTCAACTTTTCTGCGATAGTGGCTTTCTTTCTCCAAAATAATAACTTGTTTCTTTCTGTTTCTGATAGCGTTTATCGTCTTCTTTCAATTTCCACCAGAAACTTTAAAAAAGGTTCCAAATTATCAAAATGGCGGCGGCCGGTTTTTCTGAAAATATTAAAAGTAGATTTGAAAAAAGCACACTTATATTTTTTTCTAATTTTTATATTCTCATTCATGAGAGTGTAATGTAATCGTTCAAATTTTCGATCTCTAGTACTTAACGGATCTTTACGTTTCGGCACACACAGAGTCCGAAAATCATAAAATTTTGTCGGTGCCCGTCTGGCTGTATGTATGTATGTCTGCATGGTTACCTGAATGTTGTAGCCACGCTAACTTTGGAAGGATTTGTCCAATCAAGTCGGGCTTCGAAAAACTTTTTAAGGATCCCAAAATGGAGGCTAAGTTCGTTAACCAGATATTTTCAAACAATATTAAAAAATTTAGAGCATTTTCAAAATTTAGAAAAAATTTTGTTTTCAAGTTTCAGAAATTTTTGTCAAAGTTTTTCACAGATGGGTACAGGACTTACAAATTATTCGAATGAAATTTTTAATTTCGATGAGAATGAAAACAGTTATATGCTTTTCAACATTTTGAAAATTTTCAAAAATTGAAAAAAAATATTTGATAGATCAAGAAATATTATTTCAAATTTCTTCTAGATATAAAATATATTTCGAAAATATTCCCATGCCATTTTTCAATTAGACCAAAATTCAAAAAATTAGATCATTATGAAAAATATGCAATTTTTGTTTTTAAAAGATCCATAAGTTTAAAGCGGTATTTTTAGTAGATTTTAACAAGATTTACAAATTATTTCAATTAAATTTTTCAATTGGACATATATTGGCATAATGTCTCTATTTAGTAAATTAAAAAAGGTGTTTTTTCATTAACATTATAATAATAATATACCTACTTCTTATATGCTGTTCAATTTTGTCTACATGGTTTTATTTTTCTAAGAGAACTGACTCTAGAACCTAATTATCGAGAGCGAAGTGCGAGTTTCGCAATGAGAATGTAATCGTCAAAGCCGCAGGTGCTTTGAGAACATTCTATAAAAACAAATGGAAAAACAATTTCAGTTCCTATTTATGACTGTAGTTTCTCAGGGGTTTAAATCACAGTTTTCGATTTAAGTTACAATATTTATAATTGAAAAATTGTAGTTGAAATGTACGCATTAAACGTACGAAAACGAGCGCGAGAGCGTACCCGCGCGCCCTAGGCGCGCTCAAACTTGGCGCGAGGCGCTGCGCGCAATGAGAATGTGCCCGCGCAGCGGGCATATTTTTTTTAAGATTTTTACTTTCATAAGAAAGACATCTTGTGACTTTTATGTGGGCTAAATAACTTTTGTGGCTGGGAGATTTTCTTTCATAAAACGGATTTTCTCATTTTCTTCGCAAACAACGACGTATGTATGCGAAAAAATGTTAAGATAAAAGTTTTCACGTCTAAAAAATTCCTATGAAAAATACCTCTTGCTATTTTGCCATACCTTAAATCTTTTATGAGAAAAATTCGAAAATTACATTTTTATGGAAAAAAATTCTCATGGCCTCAATAATGGCCCGCATAGAGATGATAAGATGCCTTTCTTATATAAGCAGAAACTGTGAAAAAATATTGGAAAGAATAAAATAGGTGGGGTTTTCCAGAAATATTTTTTTATATTTTTCTTCGAATTTTAAAAACATGAAAAAAATATTTTCTAGCAAACCCCAACTTTTGTAATCCTTCAAATATTTTAGAAAAGTTTCTGCTAATAAAAAAGCCACTCCATAAGCTGTATGTGGGCTAGACCATTTTTTGGGCCGGAAGAATTTTTTTCCTAAAAATATAATTTTTGAACTTTTTATGTAAACGATTTAAGATATCCCAAAAGAGCAAGAGATATTTTTCATAGCACTTTTTTTAGATGTGTAAACTTTTATGCTAACATTTTTTCGTATCTGCCGTTGTTTACGAGGAAAATGAGAAAATTCGATTTTATAAAGAAAATTCTCCTGGCCACAAAAGTGGCCCGCATGAAACTCACAAGATGCCTTCCTTATTGAAGTAGAAATTCAACAAAAAAGTGGCGAAAAATATAAGTGTAGATTTGGATGAAATCGAGTTTTAACATCTTCAGAAAAATCGTTGCCATTCTGTTTATTTTGAACATTTTTTACATTTTCCGGCGGACTTTGAAATAAGGCGTCTAAAGCTTCAAGACACTGAAAGAAACTGATAAATATTTTAATGAAGTAAAAAGTTATAAAGGTTTAAAGAAAAAATTTGGGTGTTTTTCAAAAACAAAGCACAACATTCAAATACGCATAACTTCGTAGAATTTTTTTTCGTAAATCCGAAAAATATTTATCGAATAATTTGATATAAAAACAACATACTTTGTCCCGGGACATTCTGCGACTTCAAGCGTGGAACCTGTCTGATTTGGACTAGATTCCGTATGAATAATTTGGTTGCAATTTTTTTCTTTCTTTATATTTTGTTAAAAATTCGTTTTTTTATGAATTCAACTATTTTTGATTCAAAATTAAAAAATTTTTTGGTTAAAATATCAACTATTAGATTTTTCATTAAGAATTCACATTTCATGCTTGAAAACTTTATTAATTGGTTAAAAATTTCATTATTTTGTTGAAAAATCGACAATTTTCATAAAATTTCAACTCTTTTGTGGAAAATTAGTCTTTTTGGTTTGAAAATTCTTTTTTTTTTTGGTTGAAGATTCATTTTAGTTGAAGATTCATCTCTTTGGCTGAAAATGTAACTATTTTGTTGAAAAATCGTTCTTTATGGGTTGAAAATTCAACTATTTGGTTGAAAATGACCGTTTTTGTTAATAATTCATATTTCACGGTGGAAAATTCAACTGTTTTAGAAAATTCGTTTTTTTGGCTTGAAAATTCAATAATTTGAAAAATCAACAATTTTGTAAAAAGTCGTATTTTTTTGGGTTAAAATATCAATTATTACATTTTGTGTTGAGAATCAATCTTTTTTGGTTAAAAATCAGGGTTGTTACAGAAGTCGGATTTCAAAATTCTTGTACATTTCCAGGCTTTCCAGGTCAACTTTTGATAAATTTCCTGGACAAATTTTTCCAAAATTCTATTGATTGATTAATTGATTAATGCAAATTTTAAAAGACTTTTCGACTATTATTTTATTTCATTCTAAACAAAGATTTAAAAAAAATATACGTAGTAAAAAAATTATTATTCAACTACTATCAATCTGAATTTGTAAAATAAACACAAAAGTACTAAGATAATTATTAAAACTTCAAGAAGAAATGGCAATCAAAATTCTCAAGCTCTTTTTCAAAATTCCAGGACTTTTCCAGATTTCCAGGTTTACAGCAACACTGAAAATTCAACTACTTGGTTTAAAGTTGAATTACTTTGTTGAAAATTTATTTTTTGGTTGAAGATTCATAATTTTATTTGATATTCGTCTTTTTTAGTAGAAAAGTAATATTCTTTATTGAAAATTCATCTTTTTGGTTGAGAATTCAACTTGAAGCTTTGAAAATTGAATTTAATATAGGTAGTATAAACATTGATTTTACTTTCAATAATTTATTTCCCTATTTTCCAAAAAAATCTCCTTTTTTTACCTATTTTTAGAGCATTTTGTTGATTTACAACTACAGAATTGATTTATCTTTTGGGCTTACTTTCTCGATTAATTCATTGGCGATTTCTTTGCTGTAGACGATGTCCTTCAAATCTAACAACTTAGCAAATTAATATCGTTTAGAAAATATTTGAAATTGGCATCATCAAAAGGAATCTCTTTCAAAGCTAATTCTAATTCTAATGGAAATGAAACATTTTCAAAAACTGTATAATTTGACAATAAACTTCTATAAATTCTAGTTAAATTAGCAACAATAGTTTCCTACTATACAGCGTTCCAAATTGTTCTCTTCCGCCGATGATGGCGCTACATTCCAGGGAAACTTTACCACTTCAGTAAAATACTGGTAAAATACAGGTGCAGAAAGCAGTGTACATATCAGTGGCAGTGAAGCAGTCGATCTTGAGCCCAAAACAATAAAAGGAATACAATCACATGAATAGAGGCTAACATTCTAAACAAAGGTAAACTACTTTAAAAACCTGACGTAACCGGATTATTTGTATCTATTTAAGTAATTTAAATTGCAGCTGGGAACAGGAAACCTTTCTTGACAATCATGCGTGGTGTTAATTCCTCTCTAAATTGTGTACCTTCAGAAAGTTGACAGTTCTAGTGATTTCAATTCACACAATTCCCTTATTTTGTTCTGTTGCAGCTCAATCGCAGCTCACTTGAAAGCCGAACCATGCTTAAGTTACTCATATTTGTAATCCTCTCAATTTCGTCGCTATGTGTATCTGCGCAGGCACAAATTTCATTCAAAGATCAAAAAGTGAGTACCGGTTCATAGACATATTACAGTAAAGTGAAATGTCATTTATCCTTCGTTAGGTTGTGAAACATATGTCTTAAGTTTTTTCATTCTCCGACCTGAAAAAAAGAAAGTTCCTTATTATTATTTCATTTATAAGATATTAAACGAATTGTTGATATATGTCTTCAGAGAAAAAAAGTCAATAGATAAATTTGAAGGAGTTTGAAAATATGTTAGAACTTATTAATAATGAAATGAAAAGCCTCTAAGTTTGGAAGCAATTAGTTCAAATATTTGTTTTCTTTTTAAGCTAATGTGTGAATCATATTAAGAATGATAAGAATTTAATACATTGTTTCCTTTACTATGTACATTGAATAAAAAGACCCAGATGCTTAAAGTTCAACGTGGATTTCCACGTGGACTATTCCAAAATACAACCCGAATTTTCATGTGGACCACGTGAATATTTTCAACTGGGAGAAAAATATGCATTGCTTTTAAGATTAGCATTTTATTATTCTTCATAATCTCCACATTAATATTTTTATATTTTAAGATATTTTATTACTTTTAAGATTAACATTTTATTATTCTTCATAATCTCCGCATTAATATTTTTACAGTTTCGCCATATGCCAGATCAGTTAAATAATGCGCAGATAACAAAGCTTGCAAATTTATCCAATATGACTCATATGAACGAAATTTTAGACAATATATGTGTCGTACGAGTTGTGGGAACTCCCGAACACAAGAGAGTAAGAAATGTAAGTAAGTATAAAAGATAGAGAAAAATTGTTAGGTATTATTCTTTATTGAAAAATAAATTTAATACATACAAAATGGAATATAGTTCAAATTCTATGTTTCAAAATTTTTAAAAACCTAAAAAAATTTGTATTTCAAAAATGGATTTTTCTGAAATTTGAGTATTCAGTATGAAACAATATTAAACTGCATGGTGTTTAAAATGAAATCATTTTCAAAACGAATGGTAAACACTTGACAACTTTTAACTAAGTGCTCAGGATTTTAGATTTTGAAATCTAAAACCTTTTAAAACTGAACGACTGTAAATTGTAAACCTTTAAAATGTAAAATTTCCAAATTTTGTCATATTTCAACATTTTCCTTGCACGTTTCCAATTAAACAATTTAAATTTCGATTTCAGATTTTAATTTCAAGGCTGGATGTGAAACATATGTCTAATGTTTTTCACTTTCTGAACTGAAAAAAAAGAAAGTTTCGTATTAGTTATTTTAGATTTGGTTATACTTACAGTTGTATAAATATAATTTGACTGAATATATAAGATTTTGTTCTTATATTCAGTCAAATTATATTTATACAACTGTAAGTATAACCAAATCTAAAATAACTAATAAGAAACTTTATTAATATAATATTGGCAATCCTTAAAAAAATGTTTGGGGATACAATCATGCTCTTATATTTCTCTGTCCCTGAGAAATCGTACTTTTTATTACTTTTACCAGCGCCAAATAAGTTTTTTTGCAATCGGATACCGAATGAGAATGTTGTCCTTTGTATTAGCTACAATTTTTATTCATAAGATATTTCTCTAAAACTAATATGTATATTTTTAAAAAAACTACGAAAATCTCACTTTTTACGTAAATTTGAAGCTCGCAACTCTAAATAATTTATAAAAAATCTGAAAAAATTAGGAGGGTATTTTCTCACCCAAGAGAAACAAACTGTCGCGATACGGCCGCAGAAAAATAAAAACAAGTAAATAAATATAAACAACATCTATGGCCACGTCTCATGATCGTTATATGGGCGGCCACAATATATATATATATATATATATATATATTAATATTCAATAATCTGATATTTAAAATATTAAGAATAAAATTAAACAACGTTCAATCAAACCATTTTAATGTCCTGAAGATCTGGAATTTTTTTAATTGAAACGTTCATAATTCAACAATATTTGCTTTTAAGCAATCAGAATTAAATACATTCCAATTTTAATTATTTGAAAATTTGAATTTGGGACAATTGGGAAAACTTTGAATTCAGATGTTCTAAATGATATACGAAAAAAAAGATATGAAAATGTTCAAAATTAATCAAGTTTAAGCTAGTATGAAAAATGTACTGAAGTCCACTCTCAAAGAGCCAGTTTATGAATTTGTACAAAATTTAACGGCTTGAAAAATTCAAAGGTAGGTTGCAATAACAGTGCTACTGCATAATGTTATTTTGTTATTATGAGATAACGATGCCTTTTCAAAAGTCGCACTTGGTTTCTATATTTAATAGCTACTTTCTGCGGCTTTTCACGACCAAATAACATAAAACAACTTCTGCTTACTAAAACGGACGTTTCGGCCTCTGGTATAACTTCACTTTCACTTTTGTAAATTGAAATCTAGGAATAATATAATTTTGTTTGGTTTACGATAGATAAAACAAGGCTAATAAATACTAAACGTTTGTTCAATATATTCATTTTTGATAGTTTCTCTTATTTTTATTATAATTTTACTTCAAAATTTAGAACATCTAATCTTGAATGTTCTATTAAGTTAAATATATATTTTTCAAACTGCATGAAGTTACCATTTTTGTATTAAAAGTTAGATTCTTTTAACTCGGAATGTGTTTTACAAGTAATTTAATGTAGAAAGTTTTAAATTTTGATAATTTACTATTAGGATACTTCTCAAATTTAAATAACGTACATATTTGTACAATCAATTCTTTAAAATTTCTATTCCTTTCATTTTTCTGGGTTAAATTTGAGAAATTTCATATCCTTATTTCTGTAATTGATCATTTTTTTTCTAAATTAGATTTTTTTAAATTTGAATCTTATTCAATTTGTATTATTTGAATATCCGCTTTTTTATCACATTTCATTATTCCAATCCTTTGACTTTTTATATTTTTAATGCTTTTCAGTCTTTTTTCAATGAAAAATACATCATTGCGTTTAATTTTTTTTAAAGTGCCAATTTTGAATATTATAAACTTTAAATTATTGAGGGAATAGGACAAAAAAAGACAAAACTGTTTTATTTTTTACATTATACATTTTACATTACTCCAAGTCGATAATCAATTTTTCATAATTTTTAATATTACAGTATATAAAAAATTCGATGAAAGAACTCGGATGGACAGTACAAGTGGATGCATTTAATGATGACACTCCGAATGTAGGAAGATTGCGATTTAGAAATATAATTGCAAAACTCAATCCAAATGCAAAAAGGTACTTGGTATTAGCTTGCCACTACGATTCGAAATACATAAAAGGTGAAATTTTCGTCGGAGCCACAGACAGTGCAGTACCTTGTGCTCAACTAATAAATACTGCCAAGACTATGAATAGCCAATTAAAATCTGTACGAAATGTAAGTATAATAAATTCGTGATAAATTCCATTAAAATTTCAATTACTCTTTTTAAGTGAACTAGTTGCTTTTTACACAAACTAATTGCCTCTTATTTTAAATAGCAAGACGTAAGTTTAATGTTTATTTTCTTCGATGGTGAGGAAGCATTTTTAAACTGGGGACCAAAAGACTCAATTTATGGAGCTAGACACTTGGCTAGAAGATGGGAACGACAAACTTTCATGAGAGAATCAGGAAATGATATTTCCGAACTTGATAGACTGGTAAGTAATCTATTTTTAATTAAATATACGGGATGAAACTATTCAATCATAAATAGAAATAAGTAAATCAATTTTTTATGGAAACATTCTTTTAGGATTTGCTCATTTTACTAGACTTAATAGGAGCTCCAGATCCTAAATTTTATAGTTATTTTGAGGACACAGAAAGGTGGTATGACTTACTTTCATCTGCTGAAGGTATCCTAGAAAAATTAGAGCTGTTTGATAAATATTCTTATGGACAGCCTGAAGAAAGATATTTTCAGAAATATTCTATTCAATCCTATGTCGAGGATGACCACGTTCCATTCTTAGAAAGAAGTACGTATTCCATTAAATCTGTCAAAATTTTGTTGGTAATTTATTCATGTACGAAAATAAGAATCACGGAATCTTTTATCTTGAGGGATTATTGGTAAAGATAAACAAAAAATTGAAGAAAAAAATTTAATCATTTATTTTTATATTCACAATTTATTCATTTTTTCATGTTTTTTTACAGAAGTACCAATAGTGCACTTGATACCTAATCCATTCCCAAAAACCTGGCACACATCATACGACAATAGAGAAAGCATAGACTTGACAACTACCGAAAATATCAGCAAAATTCTTCGACTATTTATCGCTTCGTATTTACATATCAAAGTCTAAATGAGTACCAGTTAAGTGTTCAGTCAGGACAGAATTCAATCAATTAAAGTGTTCATCTATATTGTTTAACTTTCGTCATTATAGGGAAAAATCTCCATCCTGAAACTAAACTCTGAAATGAAGATGATCTTATAACGTTACTTTTGGAAATTATTTGCAAGTTTTCTGAGTTTAAAGTTTTAAAAATAATTGAACCATTTTTGGCTGAACAGTGATGAACACTATAATAATATCGCTCAAAGGCGTGGCATTGAATGTGACTAGCTTTTTTTTTATTTGTATACCAGCGAGTGCATTTAAAATGCTTCTTAAAACATCGTGATCCACTGAAGAAAGAAAAAACATTCCATAAAAAAGTAGATTCTGAAGTGTAAGAATATCGACAATACTGAGAGTGCATTATATTTTATAAATTCATGGTAATTTTTGCCAATCTATTTTTATGCGTAATGTATGAAATGTGAGAATTAATAGTACTTTTAATTGTACTTATCATGTAAAGAAGAAGAGATGTTACGTTTTTGTAAATATGCAGATTAATTTGCAGAAAGAAATCTATATTGTATCATATCGCGATGTTTGTACATGTTAACTATATAAATGTGTAATAAATTATTTTAAAGTCTTTCGGCAAATTACTCTAGATGGAATTGATTTATTCAATTTTAAATAAACATAAATCCACTGTTTTTTGCTATTTTGTGTGGATCTTTTTGTACAAGAAATATTCATCTGGAAAAACCTAAATAAATTAAAATTAAAAAAAAGTAAATGCGTGACTTCCTGGCGCATGATTAGAATAATAAATGTTCAATAATCCTCGCCAAATGATCAAGACCTTGCGAATATGGAAAAAATAACTAGATATCTACAGAAAGAGAAATTTCTAATCCTGAGTTTGGAACTTGAACTAGTTTTAGAATACGAATTTCGCTTAAAATATACAAAGTTTTGAATATTATAATATAGTACATTGACTATATTATATCACAGTATATGTACAGAACGCTGACATCATCGAAGTGAAAGCAAGCATTCACTTGTCAGTAGTCTATACTCTATACGGTCTATGCCTAAGTTAGTGTCGGCAACAATATGTTGAGGTCATTGTTCGAGCCCATGAAGGCGTTTTTTCAAAAATCTGTATGATTTTTTAAGAAGCTGTTTTTAAGATTTTAAAACCACAGTTTTATTTTGCAAATTGTATTATAGATTGCATAATCATGGAAGTTAAATCAGATTTTGTACAAATATTTGATATGAGAAATATCAATTATTTTTTATTTTTAAATTGGAGTTAAAATATTAACAGATTTAAACATACAGAGAAAAAATTAGCTGTTGTCGCTCTATAAAGGTTTTTTTGTAATGAAGACTTAAAGTCGCATTGACTGCAGTGGGCATTAGCCTCCTCATTAGCAACTACAGTAGATTATAAACGATTATGTTTTTGTAAAATTCAAAATTATCTTCATTTTTTTTATCTGTATTCTAACGACAAAATCTTGAAAAAAATGTAATAAAACTAGTGAGGTTCTAATGCTGTTAAACAAAAACTGCAGAATAACTTCGACAGTTTTTTTTGTGAGATAAATATAAAAAAATATATATATTTATTTTATTTAATATATACATTTAAAAATAGAGAACCTTTATTTGAATGTTTGAATCAACAAATATTTGTTAAATAAATTAAATTGAATCTTTATTTCAGATCGACAAGACAATTTTCTTCTTATAAAGTTTTATTATAGCAACTAATTACCGTAATATGTATCGAAAATTTGTTTAGAAAATATCAACCAAATTTTGTTCTTTGCAACAAAATATTAATATTCAGTAGAATATTAAATGAATCCACTCAATCAAAAGTATTTAATAAGTAAGATAAGAAAATTGTTCTTAAATGCAAAAGCAGAAAATGTGTTTCCATTAAAAATGTTTACACAACCTAATGGGAGCTTATTAAATAAGCTCATTAAAAGATGTTTATTGGATTGTGTAGAAGGTTTAATATGAACCTTTTCGCATGTTCAATTCAAAACTGTAGAAATGCCTTAAAATTCGTTGAGATTCCATGAAATATAGTCCCATCCAAATTTCTTATAATGCTTTAAAATCCATTAAAATCTCGAAACATATTTCAAATCCATAGAAATCTTTCCGACTGTTCTAAAATCCCTTAAAATCTTTTAAAAGCTATTCAAATTCCTTGAAATCCCTTTAAGTCTTTTATAACATTTGGAAATCCTTTGAAATTTCGTTAAGTCTTAAGAAATCCTCTAAAATCCGTGGATGTACTTTGGAATCTTATGAATTCTTTCAAAATCCCGCGAAATCATCGGAACCCCTTAAAACCCTTTGAAATCTTACTAAATATTTTTAAATCCCGTGAAATGCCTTCAAATCTCGTAAAATTCCATCAAATCGTTTGAAATCCGTTTAAATCATCTGTAATCTGTTAATATTTTGAAATCTGATTGAACTCCTTGCATTCTTTTAAAATATTGTAAAATATAATATGTATAATAAAATGTATCCTGATTCGCCTAGCTAACTAGTAAAATTCGCATTTCTCTCTAGGTTCTAGTTCTATAATATTTTAAGTCTTCCAGGTGAAAATTATTTTGCCTATTTGTGTGCTAAAATTGTTTAATTCGTAAAAGTCTATAAATTCAAAACTGAAATTCTTTACATCAAATCTTCAAATATATTGGTTTAAATATTTTCAACTGCAAATTGGTATTCCGTTTTAAGGTGTTTTTTTTTTAATCACTTAGACTTAATTAGCGAGGTGTTTTGTTGATGTTAAAATGGTTCTATAAGAAATAACTGAATTATTTTTAAACATTTATCGAAAATAAAAATGTTTTTTTTTTGTTTATAGTTCAGTACTTTTGTTTTCTTTACACCGGGTTGCGTTAATGTCATTCATTCCGTTAAAAAAATGTAAGGTTATGTTCACCGGGTATAAGAAAAATACCCAAAATTCTTAACATTTTTTCCCATTTCTATCATCCTCTAATAAAGTAGCTTGAAAAACGAGTAAATAATGTAATTCTTATACCTGTGTTACCCGAAATGATCCCAAATATTTGAATTTTGATACCACCACCTGTAGCATGCAGGGGTCACAAGACCCCACGAGAAGCGACAGAAATTTGCACTGTGTCATAAAGGCCATAAAAAACTTGAATTCATGCAGTTGGTATTTTATGGATATTTTACTACTTCGGCTCACTTCGGCATGTTTCGGCAGTTCATCGTTCGCATCACGAGGATTCCCGAAGACAGCCGACAAGTCTCCGAAAACCACTGACCGCTTCGGTTGGCTCAGGACGACGACGCGACAGCGAGTGGAGTGCGACGTTGAATGAGTTTTTCTCCGTACTCAAGGGTTTTTCCATGTTTTTACGGGTTTTCGCGGCTTGCGAATTTCGCGGGACGTCAGCTAGTCGCGGAAAAGTGGCGTTTCCGGTGTTTCGGTGACCGTTTTTCTAGTGCTTTACAAATTATCGCCTGTAAACGAGAAGCGGCTGACACATCGAAGAGAGAGAAAGATAGAGGGCGACGACAACGACGTGTTGTGCAGGCGGCAGGCGTGTCGGAAGTGTTGCGGGCAAACACCGACGATGAAAAAATTTGCCCAGTGCAATTTACCGTTCTTTTGAAAAATGTTCTAAGTTTTAATCAAACATCATCTTCCTTGGAAGTGACCAGCACGATCCAGGATTATTAAATAGTGCAAACAAGTGCCTCAGTAGTCGGAATCACGTGTGAAATTTAATTATCGTCTCGATTGACAGCGGCATTTAGTAAGATGCTCAAGTTTATCAGAGGGAAGGGCCAGCAACCCACGGCCGAACGTCAGAAGCTGCAAAAGGATCTCTTCGCCTTTCGTAAGGTACCGCGTTTGCAAGCCATGTTTTATTTGCATGAGTGTTTGTGTGTACAGGGCCGTACTTTTTCACGGGGGACCTGCCGCGATTCAGACTTCTCTCACCCCCTCCCCTTACAGAAGCAAAAAAGTTACCCTTCAAGTCATATCAACCGGTGGGTCCTAATTTTATTCCCACGTTACATAGACGGGGGTTGATATATGATCATTGATTTTGACGAAGGGTGTCTCGAGATATTGTTTTCTCACTTTTGTTCTGTTTTGGGCAATTTTTTGTTTTTGAAGCTTCACTGTATAAAATACGACGGATGAAAATTAAATTCTATTGCTGTCAATCTTTAATGTGATAAATCAATAATTTTTTTCAAAATTTTGTTAATTTAAAGTAAGGTACTGAAGCTTGACATTAGTGGAGTAAAAATGCAGTATCTATACTGGAATGCTTCATTTTTTTTTCATTTTAAAATTTAAACCCGTGGATGCAATAATGCATCGTTGGAATCTGATTTTCAATTTTTTATTGTGTTTGATAAAATGTCAAACAAAAGTCAGATGCATTATTGCATCCCGCGGTTGATTCATCCGGTAACTTTATACATTTCTTAAATTAAAATGATTTATTACTGGTAGTTTTCTGCCCAATTATATATCATGTAATTTCCATTCATTTTTGTACCGCGTTGTGTCAAATTTCTTTGCCAGAAGAATTTTTTTGAGTGTGACGTTTTTTGGTTTCATGTTGATGAGTTAAAACTTTTTTGTGAACCACGAATTTATTATTAATATGAATATTGGGAAGTTATGGTCACAATTTTTATTGTATTAGTATCGAATAGTATTTTGACATCCGATTATGTACCTTGTTTATTATTTGCTTTAATTGATATCCATTCTTTATGTCTACTTTAAAGGTATAAAGTTATAAAGAATTGTTTTTTATCTATTTCTGAAAATAAACGCCGAAATTTCCTAACGAGAGGGGGGACGTTTTGGAGCACTCGCGCTGTTCCTGGTCTCAAGCTTATTAAGATATTTTTCAGCTTTTGACAAACTCTTTAGAGAGTTTTAAAATTGTTTGGCTTCTTTTTTCGAATGTTAATCTTTGCTGATTGGATTTTTCAGTTTCATAATTTTAATATCTTATAAACGTAAATATTTTTTAATGTTTGGAATAAGCTGTCATTCATTAAACCTTACAATTTTACATTTGGATGCTTAAAAATGTAAATGATTTAATAGATTAACAACGCCTGTAAACGTTTTTTTAAGATGAAAATATCCAAATTCGGATTCTTTTGAATATTTGAGAAGTTATTAAATAGTAAAACATTTCTTCAATATTTCATAAAGACCTTAAAAAAATGTATGTTGTTAGTTACTTATTCCAAAAAAAATTTCTCACACTGACAATAGACTAGATTACTTTTTGTGCAATTTGGGAGCAATTTTGAAACAGAGGATAATGTTAGCGTTGCTACAATCTTTATGCATAACTCTAAGTCTACCTTTCCTAAAGAAAACTAGAATCGATAAACACCTCTCAGAATTATAGGTACTGGGACAAAATTTGCATAATTGTTCTTATGGCGTTTCATTGATTTGAATTTTCTGAGAAACAACTCACTGGATAAGAAAACTCTTTCTCGATATTTGTTATTTTCTTTTCTTATTTTAATCTTTGTTTTTTTTTATTTATCTGATTTTGGAAAGAATATTGAATCTAATATCTGCCAATAATTATCGTTTTATTTGATAAAAATATTTCTTTTATTGCAAGGAAACTTCAAGGTGCATTATTTAATTTGTGTTACCTTTTACTTCATTGAGATTTATATGATTTATACTGAAGTGCAAGAAAGTTGTTAAGGAATGTTTTTTTAAATCTTGATAAATAGTATTTGTTATTAATTCAGTTATTTTTTTAAATATTTATTCAATATTATTAGAGGTTTTATTTTATTTTAGATCTGCAAGAATGTTTTCGAGCTTCTTTTCTGTTAATCTATTCTACGGCCCTGTTTGAACGCACCTCTCATTTCCCTCTTTCTTTCTCACTCTCTCTTATACTCCCACTCTTTTCATCAGAGGAGATTTCGGTCTACGTAGCACGAGCCACGCTTATCGATGACTGTCATAAGCATTTTTTTACAGTTGTCAGACGAAATTAGGTCCCCTGATTATTAAGTGAAAGGTCTTGTCCCTCCTATTAAAATGAAATTTGTTTCAAAGATTGGGACTTTTTGTGATGTTTCATATCAGTGGGTTCAGGGTCATTTATTAATCATATCTGAAAACCAAACTGATTTTTTAAACTACAAATGAAATTAATATTTCATAAATTACTTCAGAGAAACCTGATCATCGAGTAACATATACTTATAAAATAATTAGCCAGTAATTAAATTGTCATTTTTTTCACGAATCAGACAAAATCTTGACTTGATCTTTTATGAAGCCGAATATTTTATTTAAGAGTTTAATTATAAAATTAAATTATTCATAAACTGTAAAAGGAACTGAATTTAAGTATTATTTTACTGAATTTTCAAATCTTTGTTTTCGACCAATCTTTTGGAAAATCTAACATCTAATGGAAATTTAACTTCCTATTGTTTGTTTTAGTGCTCACTCATTCAGTAAATCGCCGTGTAAATATGCATCAGGCGCGTCTTTCATAATTGTCAAACGTAAATCAGGAAAATTGTATTAACTCTTGTATTACTTGGCACTGACTAGTATTACGGAATTTTCCGTAAAACTAACCGGTCAGGTATAACACTATAGGGCTAATGTTACGGAAATCTCCGTAACACTAGCCCTGAACGAGCTGGAAAAGGGGTTAGTCTTACGGTAAATTCCGTAGCGATAGACAGTTCGTTATTGCTTCTGAAACAATTGTGTTATTGTAACTTTTAACTAGTTATTATGATTTATTATCTGCTAGTATCAACAAATTATAATACTTATTAATGAACCCTAAATTTGGTAACCAACGTTTTTTTTATCTAAACTTACGTAATTCATTTTCATTTCTGACATCTAATTATAGGTAATGGACTGGTTTGTGTCAGATTACCTAGATTGGTTTGCTAGGCGCTACTTTCAATTCTGTTACGAGATAAAAACTAAATTCTTTGACTGAGAGTTCTGTACTTGCAAAGAGTTCTCACCAACACAAACCAAGCATGCAAATTCGAATTCTACTGCTGATTACGCATATTAATAATCTTATCGCAAATTTTCCCGTGGATACAATTTCATCAATTATTTAAATATTGATTATATAGCAAAAATAATATATATTTTAAACTTCATATCAAAGATCGGATTGGCAATTAATTCATTTGTTTCTTCTAATTTTATAAATTTCAATTCTCCCAAGTATATATATACTACTATTTAAAGACTCTCATTTTAAAATTTGTTTTTTAAATTGGAATGACGACAATATTTTTGGGACATGATACTTTTCAATATTGAAAAAATATCGAATATGAAAATACGTGTTCCAGTTTAACAGAAAACAACATTAACTAGTGTTTCTTAAAAAATTGCTCTCGTATTTCATCAAATGTTTCCTCAGATTTATTGATTCTCATTTTCCTCAAACGTTGACTACATGGAGAAAAATATAATTCGAAAAATAGGGACTGAGTCTTGTATTTCAAGGAAATCGAACCCAGAATGAATTTTGCTAGAATAGTACTCGGCGTCCAGCGTTCCACCCAAAATTGGGGGTGAAATTTGGAATGAGACTGGAGCAGTTCAGGACTCAGTCCGGGAAGGCAGCGAAAAGTCTCGAAATATTCATTGTGGCTCCCGATTCCTTAACTAACAGTTCTCAGTCCGGCTTTACTGAATAAAATCCTGGATTTCTGGGATACACTTTTGAAATTTCTGATTATCAAAACTTGTTCCGAAATCCTTTTTTCTCCGTGAAAAATAAAATTAAACAAAATGAAATCTTCAGATTCTAATTTTGTAAACATTTTTAAGGCACTACAATTCCTAAATCTCGCTTTGAAATTTTTATTAAATTAATAGATAAAAGTAATCTAGCAATTCACAAGTTTTTAATATATTACAGCTCATCTCATGTGCGACACGTTGTAAGTCATGCATGCGGTTTTCCGTTAATCGGCGAGTACAGGGAGTGAGTGGTGCTGCATTTTTCGAATTTTTACCAGCAGCAACTATATCGTAAAAGATTAAAATACGGAAGCATCTTCATTTTCTGTTTTATTAAATATTTCACGTTTGAAGTAAATGTAAGAAGGATATAAACATTTTTTTCAACCCCATATTCGTATAGCATGCATGCTGAAATAGTCTCGCTATGATCACGACTGACTTGCCCAATGTTACAACTTACAACCCATAAAAATGGGCACGTACGTAACTATAACCGTAAACCGTTAGTTGCACGAAAAACTAGTTTAATTCCTTGCGCACGAAGCGTTCCAAGTAATCTCTGCGCGAAGAACACCGTTTGCGTGACAAGACCACATTCCTTTTGGTCGCGTGCGAGCTTTATATGTAAAAAGAGCTAAGACCTACTTTATTTAATATTAATTTCAAAAAGAGGGAGTGTGTAGCAAATACTCACTTTCAACTTATAGAGAATGGAGCCCCGAAGCCAAAGAATTTAAATTATAATTAAATGCATTAAAAGTTGAAATTAGAATTAGAATTTAAATAAAAATTAGATTCATTTAAAATTTAAATCCAATAGAACTTAGTTTACGTTTTGTTATTTGTTCCATAGCTGTAACTGTTCAAATGTATATAAGAAATTATTTGAGTTTTAAATTGTAGTTGCTTGAAAGTAATGTCTTACTTCAAATTAAAAAACATTCAAATGCATTTAAAAAGTTTTAAAAATATTTTCTTATTTTTTTTTATTGTTTGAACCGTAAACAGGCAATGTCTGATAACTGGTTCATCCCATATACATTTTATACGATATCGCTTATTTTTTTATCTTATCATTGTAATAGTATATAGTATAATATGTATTATTTATTAAATTTTTTTCGAGTACTTTTTTTAAGTCCAGTTTTTTATTATTTTACTAAAATTTTTGTTTATCGTAAAATTAAATTGGTTTAGTCTAAAGAAAATTCCAAGATACAATTTTAAAATGCTTCAAATGCTGTGTAGGTTTTAAAACTTTTTGAAAGTAAATTGAAATTATTAAATTTTTGGATAAAAAGAAATTAAGTTGCTATATGAATATTCTTTAAATTAAGATTTTGTATTCACTTAATTTAAAATTGTATTTTAAACATATTGAAGGAAATTTGTGGAGCTGTTAAAAACAGAGTGAACAAATCGAAATTCAGAAAAGTCGTTTAATTACCTTATAATTTAAAAGTCATTGATTGGAAAAGTTTTTATTTGAAAACTGAAATCCTACCTGATGGAGTTTAGAATTTTTTTCAAGTTTTTTTTTTTACAAAAATGGAAGTCATTAAGTACATTTCAAGAAAAAATAAAGTAATTTCCTTTGAAAAATCCCTAAATTAATATTTTTTAGGAATTTTTTTTTTTAAGTATTATTTGAACTCTTTTTTACCTGTTCGTTGAAGTATATGTATTGCAAGCATTAGTATGGCATTGATTCGAAACTCGTGAAACCTTAAAAGTGATTTAATTAATTTGAGTTTTTAGATTGAAATAATCGAATCTCTAACCTCTAAAATAAAAAAAATATATAAAGTTTTTATTATTTTTTAATCATTAGATTTAAAAAATGATATTTTTCTCTATTTCAAACACAAATATAAATAATAATAATATCTTAAAGCAATTTTCAAAGAAATATTTCTTAATTCAATGTAAAAAATGTGACTGTAAAATACATTTCGCTCTGTAATTTGTTCATATGATTTCTGTAGGAAAATTACACCTTCATGGTAAATTTGCACTGATTTCTGAAGGAATTTTCACATAACTGTATGAAATTAACAGTAAACTTGTAATTTTCCCACAACAATCATAGGACATAAAAATGCCAAGGTTTTTTCGTATGATTATACATAGTTCCTTCTGTGCTCTTCACAACTTTTTTGAACAATTTCCGCAAAGATCATTGGTATTTTGATGTCCTATGATTGTTGTGGGTCAATTACATGTAACTTTTTAAAATATGTATCATTTAATAATTAGAGAATATTTTCCATTTATGCAAAAATCTTAAGGTCGTCTTTTCAAGGTGTACAATATTTCAAGTTTCTGGTTGTTTAAAGATTTGTCAAATTGTTCAAAATAAATTTGTTAAACAAAATTTAAAAACTTGTCAGGCAAATGTTTTAAAATTGTATAAAGTATATACATTTCAAGAACTGTAATAAGCTTCAAGTGAACATGCTTAAGTGCCTTGAGTTTTTTCTGAAAGATGTTTTGGTTATGTGAAATAAAAGTGAAGAAGCAAAAACGGTTGGCTTTGTTAATTCATTCTTCTCATTAAAATTTGAATGTATCTATTAAAAGACTAGAATTTTATACTAAAATTTAAACATTAAACAATTACAAGAAAAATCGAAATAAATAATATTATAATAAACTTTTTCTAGGATAATGCTAGTCATGCTACTATTTTATGAAAAAAAACACTTCCTACTTGCCTCTGAAGAAATCTTCGATCCTAAGATAACATTAGCAACATTGTACTGATGACTTCACACTTTTATCCCAAAATTTTAAACCAAGCTAACATGCATTACAAGTATACTGTTTAAATTTACAGTGTTCAAAATTGATTCTTTTTTTATTTAAATATAATTTGTTTAAATGTTCAAAATTGTAGACTGTCAAGTTGGAACCTTGATATGTACTAGGAAATTTGAAAATAAGAAACATTAGGAATTATACACGAAATTTGTATTTCCAGGCCTACAAACTTAAGTATTAATTTCAGTACTAAGCACTTAAAACTGAAAATTAATCAATTTTGGGACTTTAAAACGATTAAAGTTGAGTAGTTTTTAACTTTATATGCTGACAATATCAAATTTGAAGTAATAGTATACAACTTTAAATTCAAGGCTTTCAAGATCTTAAAATAAAAAAATTTTTAATATATTTTTTCAAGAAGAACAATTTTAAATTTAGGGTAATAAAAATGTGACAAATTCAAAATGAAGCTTTAAACATTGTAACTTGCATAATTGAAAAGTTAAAATTCAAATCTACAAAACTAAACAGTTTTAATTTTGTGACTGTAGAAATAGAACATTTAAAATTAACAATTTAATACTGGTACAAATTTGAATTTTTATGTGCCGCTATTTAATAAACTCAAACTAAATTCCTGGAAAATGGAGCAATTCCAAAAAAGCATTAGAGACTGTACGTTTTTAAATTAACTTTTCGGCCTACCCAGTGCAAAATTAAGATGTTATTTTTTTTAATTCCCACCTTAAAAAGTGAAAACAATTTAGAATTACGCATTAAAAATCGACTTATCTTTAATTTGAAAAAGTTCCAAACTGAACGTTTTGCTACTGAGGGCCTTCCAAAGTAAATAAATTTTTATTTGAGTAACTTCAAATTGTGCAAGTTTAAATGGGAATATATTAATAATTATTTCATTAGTTATAAAAAAATGAATAGAAAAAAGAACGTGTACAGATTGCCCTGTCATTTCTTACAGAGATATCTAGCTTATCGCTAGACAGTGCAAACAGATAAAAGTTGACCTGCTCCAAACATATTCAGGTATCATCCTAAG
The DNA here is from genome assembly GCA_932195095.1 of Andricus curvator. Taxonomy (NCBI): domain Eukaryota; kingdom Metazoa; phylum Arthropoda; class Insecta; order Hymenoptera; family Cynipidae; genus Andricus; species Andricus curvator. The sequence goes on from CAKNYM010050738.1 coordinate 83,804, forward strand.
TACATTTTGTGAAAATAGGAGAAGCTGAAAAAGAAAACGTCAAACTTAAAATATTAAAGTTAAAAAAGAAAATAAAACTGGAAAATATTTTTTAGACCATGGGCGATTCACTGCTCTATTTAAAAAAATGTTATTACATTTTTTAACTGCTTTTAGAGATAGGTGGTAATACTTTTAACAGGTCGGTTGCTTCTTCCCAGTCCACCTCTGGCACTTTTTGATTATTTTAGAAGTTCAGAAGCAAGTCAGACATTTGAGAAAAATTTATGGTTGAAACCATTTTCTTATTACTAACTTTTCACTCGATTAATTATACTAGTTAACATAACTAAATATGAGGGGGAGAGAAATTCTAAGACTCATGTGAAAAAGCCTCCAAGAATCATATATCCTTTCACTATCTCGCCGGTGACTGTACTTACGATGAAAGTCTGGTTTATATATGTACTTACATTATAAAGGAGATCCACGTAATATCTACCTTTCGTAATTTACGTTATTTACTTTTAAACTGTACAATATACAAAAAATCTAACTTTCTAGCATTTTTTTATATTCTCTCTTCATGGATTGAGTGAAGTATTCAAAACGAGTCAACTTCCTTTAATTCGTGACAAAATTGCGAAAATATTAAAATATTTATAATGTAGATATTGAAAGTTTTTTTAAATTTATTAATTCTTCTTGAGTATTTCGTGCTTTTTAAGAATAATGTTACATTTCGAGATAATAAATAAAAGATTAGTCGAATCATTTTAAATTTAATTTGAATTGAAGTATACAATTGTGTGTATTCTGTATTAAAAAAAATGAGAAATGTTCGTAAATATTAAACAATAATCCAGTATAATTTCTTAGAAACCAACAACGATAGGATGAAATAACAGTTCCTGAGTTATCCAAAGTATACACGTCTATGGTTACCTGCCATTTGATTATATGCACGTAAGACTTTCACTCCCTCACAGCAGACCTGAGAAGACCTGATTAAACGTTTACTCTCGTGTGTAGTGTAGGTTATTTATTATCTTTGACCCTAGTGAATGCATAGAAAATATGATAGTCTACTTCCATCTGTATATTATTGATAATAATCTTTATCTTTTAAAATGTATACCCTGGAAAATATTTTTCAAAACTATTTACAAAAAAAATATCTGTAGACTTAAAGACATTCAATTAATAAAATATTTAAGTTTCAAACATTATTGAGTTTAAAAATCAGAATTCTGAACTTGATTTATCTGAGAAAATAAACGAGAAAAATAATGCTCTGATTCAGAGGAATTAAGTCAATGAAAAATAAATATTATCACTAAAATCTTGTTTGAATCGCAATTCATATATTGTATTTGTATCAGAATTCATTGTGTTATAGTTTTTATAATCTGAAAAAATTGCATACAATTTTTTCAGATTATACAAATTTGCAGTACGTTTCCTACTTTTACAATCGTTTGTCACGGCTAGCTTGAACCAATTTTGACTAAAAAGTGCTTGTCTATCCCAGTTTTTTTCTGTCTGTTTTGTGAATGTACCCAAGTTTTCTAAGCCGTAAATGAAAAAGTCGTTAGGCACCTTTTTAAAAACTCTTCATTTTTTTATTTTTTTGCGGGGTTACTAAGTATATTTTCGTATAAATCATTGAAAAATTAATGTTTATTGGAATAAACCCTTCAATTTGGCATCCAAAAAAGCATATAATGATTAAAATGTAACAATTAGGAGGCTTTAAAACCTAAAACTGGTGCAAAAAGTTTGTTTTTTCTTAATTGCTCCTTCTCAGTGCATTGCGCGCCTAAATATGTAGTCAGAATAAGCAGAATTAAAGTTGCCGAAATTATCTGTATAATTAAAAAAAAAAGTTTAAGGTTTTATCTTGAACAGTTTAGGCGATATGCCTTCCGGAAGTGATTTTTAATTGAAAAGTTGGCCTAAAAAGAATTTAGTTTTCGTGAAATATCTCATGGCTTATAATAATAAAAGAACATACATTTTCCAGCAAAACTACAAAATATTGAATGTCCTATCTTTAATATTTCTCGAAAAAATATGGACAACTACCTTTTAGTCAAAGTGTTCTTATTTCTTGTCAAAGGACACGCTTTTCGAAATTATATTTTGCTAAATATTAAAGATAGGATATTTAATATTTTGTATTTTTGCAGGAGAAAATTTATGTACTTTTATCCTTATAAGGCTATAATCGCATTTTTCATGTGAAATGCAACAGAGACAAGTTATTTCAGAAAAACTTAATGTCTAATAAAATTCAATCAAAAGCGTGATTTTCAGGACACGATAAATTTAGACTTATCAGAGCTAGAGCATTGTTTTTTTTTAGATCTCCGGCAAATTCAGTCTGCATAAACTGATATCAGTGCAACGTTCATCTGCAATGCACGGGGCCTGAGATAATTCACGGAAACTAAAAAGTAAATTCTTTTTTAGGCCAATTTTTCAATAAAAAATCACTTTTTGGAAGTCATACCTACTAAACTACTATTCAAGATCAAACTTTTTTTTTAATTTTATAGGGAATTTTGTGCACTTTAATTATTGTTGTGATTATTATTTAGGCGAGCAAGGTACTGAGAATGGGCAGTTAAGAGAAAGCGGATTTTTTGCACCTGTTTTAAAAGAATTGAAGCCTTGTAAATGTTAAATGATGTTCAATCACTGGAGGATTTTTTTGGATGCCAAAATAAAGGTTGTATGCCTATAAACATTAAATTTTCAATGATTTCAACGAAAATATACTTAATAAATACACGCAAAAAATCAAAAACTAAGATTTCTTGAAAATTATCCCAACGATTTTTTCATTTATGGCTTGAAATACTTGTGAGGCCTCCCCTAATATATTCAGAAAAAAACTGGGATAGGCAAGCACTTTTCAGTCAAAATTGGTTCAAGCTAGCGGTGTTGTGCAATTAAGTAACGATGAATGAGATTGTTGCATTCTGACTCATTCTGTGGACGTCCTCCTCCCAGTGACTAACCTTGTATCGACTTTCACGGAAATCGACTCTAGCCGGACCTAAGAAGCCTAGAAATAAATTAATTTTTTTTCTGAAAAAAAAAGATAAAATCGTCGGTTGATAGCTAGAAAAAATAAATTCCAATCTAAGTCTGCCTAGGAGTCACTCTCTTTAGCATGTGTCCACTGTTAAAATAAAAAAGAGGAATCTTTCAAAAGTTGAGCATTTTAATTAAAAAGTCTTAAAATTGAACAATTTTAAATGGAAAACTATAAGCTATTTAAATTTTTAATTTGATAAATTTCACAATTAACAATTTAAAAAATTGAAAATCCTGCAATTTCAAATTGAAAGTGGCCCTAAAAGAAATAATTTCAGATTTAAAAATATTGGAAGCGTTTATGAGTGAATAACATCAGATTTTTATTTATTAAATATTTGACAATTTTGAGCTTGAAGCAGTTTAAATGTAAGATTTTCAAATTTTAGCTTTCAATTATTGTATTTCTTCATATTTAAATCCTTAAAATTGAATAATTTGATATTGCTCAATAAACGAGACAATGACAAGTTAATAAAAATGGAATTTGAACAATTTTGAATTTGATATTTCAAAATTCTGGAGTTTCATTTCTAATTGCAAACCTTATAATCATATTAAATTCATATTATATTCTACAGTTTCAAAACGAAAGCTTTTGAAATTATTTTCGAATCAAAATACTTGGAAAATATTAAAAAGAATTTTCTCAAAACTTGTGTTTTTATACGTAGGTCGATGTTTCTCAGTATGGAGAATCGAAGTAAAAAATCTAATTTTGAAAGTCCTAGATACAAAATGTTAATACGAACAGAAGCGAGTGATATCTAGGAAGGGAAAAACTATATAAAATGCAGGAAACAAAAGTCATTCCGTCCGCGATTCCTGTTCAGCTCTGAACCTAATGTCGACGTCCGTCTGTTGACCGCGATGTCCCGTTAAGTCTACGACTTGATTGTGATCACGTCATCGTATGAGATAAGATTGCGAATGCAAATCATTATGATAATAAGATGCAAGTTGCAATACAATGTTGTTAGTTCACTATCTCTAAACGCCTTGTCCAGTGCCCAACAGGATCGACAATCAGTTGTACTACTTGTTATGATATTTTGTCTGATAAAAATACTATTTGTCATTGTTGTAAAGATCAAATACATTTTTAGAGTCTGAGTCATGGGTTGGATCGAAGAAGACATATTATGAATAATGAGGGGTTTCAATTGTATCTAATCATTTATTATACGTTTTATCATTTCAAACATCTTTATTCATTACTTGGGAATGTAACAAAAATTCTTATACAGATTGAAGTTATTATTTAGCGAGTTGAAAAAAATTATTGCAACTTTTGAGTTCGCAGTTGTTAATTCTGGTTGGAATAGTATTAAGTAGAAGTTCCAACTTCAGTATGTCCTGAAGTATTATAACCATTTTTTTATGATATTAGGATATGTTGTAAAAATTCCTGAACTGTTAATTTCTTTCCTCGTTTCATTCTTACTGAGAAAATATTGAAAATGGTTAGATTTCTGTTTTTAAGACTTTAGTATATTTGGAAAATAAATCATACTAAAAATTGTCCAGTTTTTTAAAGCATTTGCTATCAAATGCTCAATTCTAATTTGAATAGACGATTTTTTACGATTATATATTGTTCCTTTAAAATAAAAAAATGTTAGTATTTTGTTCTCGATTACTTTCCAACAAATAAAGTATATTTCTCATTTGAAATAAGTATCATACTATATAATGATAACTATTTTATTTGTCTAAAATGTTAAAGGCTTCATTCTTAAAATTTGAATTTTCACGTTTGTATTTATTGTTCAGTCTGAAACTGTACACATTTTTAAGTCTATAGCAATTTCAAATTGACAGACTAAAAATTTGAATATTTTACCTTCCAAGCTTGATTCGAAAAATTAAAAACTTTAAATCAATCGTTTTAAAGATGATGTACAGGAAGTTGCATAATTTTAAATGGAATTTTTTTTAGAGTAAGATACTTCTAAATTAACCACATTTTAAGATAGGTTAAATATTCAGAATGTTAGATTTTGTAAACTTACGAGAATTTGTCAATCTTAAAGTTGAAAGGTTTTCTGGAATTTCAAATAATAAACGTTCCAAAATTATTCTAACTTTAAACAGTTTAAACTTTTCCATTTTAAAGCTCTTAATGTTTAATACCTAATTATGTTTGTATCTGTCGAAATTGTATTGCCCTCATTTAAAATTACTTCATGTTTCAAGACTTACTTAAATTAAACATTTTGAAGACTACCGTAAAATGGGGCTGAGCGGCTCGTTTTTTTCGTTTTTTTACAATAAAGAGCAAGAAGGAATTTAAATTAAGTATTGATGCTTCAAATATATCTTTTCTATCTGATCCTCTTTCGTTCTATAAAGCACAAGTATAAATTTAATTCAGAAACAACTATTTATAATTCCCTGAGAGGTATGAGCGACTTTATTCCACAATGTCGGACTAAGTCGCTCACTCATAAAAAAAAGTAAAGAAAAGTGTTCGGTATTAAAATTTTACAAAAAAAAAGTAATAAATTTTCCAACGATTTTAAAGCAAATACCATTAAGCCATTTCCCTTTCAGGGTAGGCGTGACACTACCCGATTTGGGTAGTGTTTCTAGGTGGATAGTTTCTTGTAGTAAATAACTTACAAGTTGGGCTCACCACACCCACGATATGCCAACAGCACGCAGTATTCTTGAATGGTCACCCATCCAAGTAGAAACCGCGCCCAACGCTGCTTAACTTCAGTGATCTGACGAGAACTGATTTTTTCAGCGTGGTTTGGCCGTTGGCAAAAAAAAAAAAAACTTATGAAAACGTAAAATAATCCTTTTATTGTCACATGAAACACAATTACATTTAGTCATAACCTCACGTATAAGTAAGACCGTAAGACATATGACAATAAATCTTATAATTTGATGGAGTGATTATCAAGGGAAAATATTTTTCGTTGGGTTTATAAAAAAATACTATGAGCTGCTTTCCCCCAAAAATAATAAAAATTCTGTCAAAAATCATGCTACAGGACGAAAAATATATTGTATTCATATGAAAATATACATAAATCTTGTTCTGGTGCTAGAAAATATGATCCCTTGCACAAATTTCTACAAACTTATACAGGTACATTTTTTTATGAGATCTTTTTACATAACCTAACCAAGTTTCCAAAACTGAGAATCGTATGCGAATGCACGTTTTATTCATTATAACGACACTGCATCAAACAAGATTTAAAATAAAATTTAACATTTGTGAAAGAAAAAACAATCGTCAATCTTACATTTTTTTATTCAGAGAAAGATAAATTAATTATAAAAAATAAAGTTGAGGGTGAACCGGTTTCCCCCACACACGCCGCTTATATTAGCCCTAGTTTACGGTTGTTTTGAAAACCATAAATTTAAAGTTGGATTTTATAAAACTTTAAAACGTTGATTTTAATTCTTTAAAGCAATCCAAACTTTTGAGTTTGAAATGAATTAATTCAGGGGATTATACTTTTTAAATGTAGTTTGTACATTTACGTGAGTTTGACACTGAAATAAAATAAGTTTTTTTTTTAATTCTTTTTCAATATATAAAAAAATATCAAAATATTTGGGAAGAAAACTCTGGTTTGATTCAAGTCTAGAAACGCTGCATAAATTTTCTACACAAGATTAAACATTTTTAAATTCGGAATCTAGAAGGTACCTAATTGCAGAATTCAAAATTGTTTCACTAATAAAAGAAGCACTCCATATTTACTAAAATTACGTTCAGCAAAATTTCAAATGATAGATTTATAGTTATACGTAAGATTTTAGAAAAAATAGTTGATCTTAAGTTTCAACATCTGCGATTATGACATGAAAACTGCTTATTGAGTTTATCATTACGTTATTTAACTTTATGAACTTTTTATTTGATATGGTTTTAAGTAATCAAATGTACAGAACATTTCTGGTATTGATTTATATTCTCAATAATATATAATAATATATCTATAATAATATAATATATCGATAATAATATAGTAATATCTAATAAATTTCGGTCTTTTATATTATCGAATGCAGTCAACTATTGTTCGAATCTTAATTGACAATTTAGATATTTCATTTTAAATACAAGAATAGGTAATTTCATTTCTTGCAAAGTGAATCTCTGGAAATGTTTTCAACTCTGAAGTATTCCAAATAAGGAGGAAGTTAAATCAGAGAGAACCTGTTAAGTGTCTATCCATATTATTATAATTTAAAATAAGATCAAGAATATTTTTACTCGTCTATAATGATTACACATGTTGCACCCTGTGAACAAATTTCCAAAGAAAATCCTCTGGCCTTGGGCCTCGATGTATCGAAATCTCCTCGCAAAGCTTCCTTTTGTCTTGAGTCCTAAAATAGTCTGAAGGTTTTCTTATTAGATAAACTCACATCCTTTTTTTTACAGACACTGGAGCATGGATTCCCCAACAAACCAACTGCCCTCGCCTGGGATCCAAGTCTAAGGCTCATGATCATTGGGACGGCATCCGGAGCCATCAAAGTGTATCCTTTTCTTTCTGTGTCTTTTATCCTTAGTTGAGTTTCAGAATTTCTGACCAGAGCGAGCGATGACGTAGATATCGAATCCGCGGAATAAAATGTCGAATTTTCGAGACGAACGAAACAAGGTGACGGCATTCGACTCACGTAATATAAATTAATTTTAGATCAGACATTCTCAAACTTTTACAACTCGTTACATACTTTATTTACTCAAGTCGGATGAAAGAAAAATAATGCAGATTTCCAAATTTCGATATGCTTATATTTATTTCCACGAGTTAAAATTTTTTTCTTTTAGCTAGAGTTGCTAGAGTGAAATTTTATTTTAAGTGAATACAATTGGCGTAGGCGCGAAATGACTTTAGTTCGAAATTTATTTTAATTTAATTTTGTACTTTTATGTTTAGATATTCGTGGTCCGCCTTCAAAGATTTTTATTAGTTGAGTCGTCTGAGGCAGCGTTGAGTTATATTCATTATTCCAAGGGCATCGGCATTTTAGGCTTGAAAAACTGAAGCTGACTGCCCATAAGTAGATTGACCGGATCAAATTTCGCTGAAAATGCGTGGAGGACGACTCCATTAGTGAACCCAGAATCAGAACAGAGAGTTTTATCTAAATCAGAAGCTTTTAGATTGAAGTTTAATGACATTTGTTCCCGTTGATTGAATCCAAGATTTTTATTTAGAATCTGTTATTCGTTTTAATATTCTTAAAAGTGCTACAGTTCCTATTTGAAATTGTGTATTTTGATCACTTCCAAGTTTTTGAAGCTTTGAGTTTGAAATATTTTCTTAATTATTTTGTTCTGAAAGCCTAATTCTACAATCTTTTATCTTTTAAGGTATTACATTTAAATATTTTTACTTTTAAATGCTTCAATTGTAAAATTTTAATTGTTATGTCTTCATTTTTACATTCTCATCCTAATGAGAAGCTTTTAGTTTTATTTATTTGTTGAATTCGGGATTTTTTAAATTTTAAAATGGAACTTTTATTTCCACTATTTTTTTTAAAGATATAATTTTTGACACTAATAACAAAATTCCTAGAAATTAACAAACAAAAAAACCCTAAACAGCCAAATTTGGGACAATAAAATAAAAATTTGGATTTAATCTAAATTTGATTTTTTTATTTCACTGTAGTCGATTTACTCTTTTTTACACTTTTAACTAACAAAAAACATTCGCGAAGCCAAAAATCTGCGAATTGAAGTAATTTGGTGAAGTAATTTGGAAAAAATATCCATAATAAAATATATTTAGAATATTTCTTATAAAGTACCGTCAAACGGGGTAATTTCGAACATGTGGAGTAAACTCGGACATTCCTAAATAGATAGTTTTAATTACTTAAGGTAGGTGCTATCAAGCAGAATCTAGAACCAGTTAAGGCTTGAACTGATTCCAGATTCTTGGAAGTTTTGTGTAATTTATCATAAGAATTTAAGGAATTTAGGGTTGTCCGAATTTACCCACATGTCCAGAATTACCTCGTTTGACGGTACCATATGAAAAATTTGTAAAATAAATGTTAAAAAGCCATTTTAGACATTATACGACTTATTAAAAAAAAATTAATTTCTATAAGGAGTTTTCTAAAAAAAAGTTTCTTAATATAGTTTATCATGAAATTTTTTTCCAAATTATGTACTTTGCCAACTTTGGTTTCACAAATTCATGTATAGGTAGTTGTACTTGGTAGATTGTTTGCATCGCAGATCCTTTAATACAATGTAATTGTACCATGATTAATATTCAGTTTAGATTGGATTCTTCAATTTAAATTAAAAATGAAAAGTGGCTATAGGTTCACCGAAATTGACCGATACTTATTAAATAAAGTAAAAATAGATATTAAATTAAATTTTTTCACCTGCGCTCACCTCTGCAGCCTAATCTATCCAATGGGTTAACACCAAATTTTAAATGAGAAGTTTGTATCAATATATTCTCGATACGTATTGCAAGAATTTTCGAGATCTTGAATAGTTTTTGAAATTTTACCATTGATGTCATCTCTGAGTGTTTATTTTTACAATAAATACATAAAATCTTAGAAAATACTCAGGATATCAACAATTTCAGCAATATTGATCGAGAATATATTACTGTTGGCTTCTCGTTAAAATTGGGTGTCAATTGGTTTGATTGATTAGGATTTAGAGGCGAGCACAGGTTGAAAATTGATTGTTTTTATTTTTTTTTAATCTCACAGTTTCTAAGGCATAAACCTAAAATAACTATTAAACTTATTTTTGAATGGTTCGTCAGTCAGCTGCCAAGTTTCATTGAAATCAATATTGAGAATTGCGCCGACAATACAAAAAAGATTCAAAATACATGACCATTCCAGATAATGATTCTTGGTAGCTTTCTTTTTTACCTTGCTGCTTTTCTCTAAAGTTCGGTTTCTTGGTCAACTTTGCAAAGTTGATTCACTTTTCTTCTTATTCGTCTCCTTTTGTTTGTACATTTTCAACACTTGCCACCGGTTGAAATAGTTTATTTTTTATTTTGAATTTAGGGGTTTGAATTAATATATTTTTAAATGAAGATTTTTAAAACAGATGAAGGCTTTAAAAATAAAAACATTTATGAAATATTTCAAGTTGAAAAGTTAACAAAACGTTTTAAAACTAAGAATTTCGAAGTTGCGCAATTTGAGTTTAAAATTGTGCACTTTCAAGACTTCCATTTTGAGTTGAAGTTTTGATATTTTCAAGTTGTGAAGTTTTAAAGACTTGAATTTGAAGATTTGAATGATCGGGAAATGACTGTGAATTTTTTCTGAGATTTTAGTGGCTACTTTGTGATTCTCAGAAGACATTTTTTCATCAACAATATATGCACTTTGCTAATTCAGCGACTCCAATGGAATATAGCTTTTAAAATTAGTAGGATTAAGTTGACTAAACACTAAATTGCATGTAATAGCAGAAAATTTGTGTAACGCTAAGAGGAAAATATGTGGTCGGGAACACCGTCTTAGGAAGAAAATCCTGTCCTGTCAGCATCTTAATCGGCTGTTTTAAAAGCACAGAATGTTACCTCATCGTTCCAACTTGATTCTCGCTGACGTTCGCGTCGCTTCTCTTTTTGTTTATTTGGTCTTTTTTTATTGCAGGGATAAAAAAGACAAGTATCAATAATATCAGAAGCATTCCTACGTCGTTAAATCCTCTTATACATTCTCTTTGAAATCTTTCTATAAGGAGAAGATGGGAACGATTATAATTGAAATATATTTTCTTCCTCTGATCAGAATTTTCTAAAATTAATTCTATAGGTTCTCGAACTTTTTCCATCAGTTTCAGATGTTGAAATGGTTGAAATATCGTTCTATATCCGTAAGACATTATTTTTCTTTTGAATTCTCCTTAACCTAGAACTTAACCGTAAAACAGTTTTGGAAGGCCTGGTGTCGAATTCTATGGACACCACAAAAACGAGAGCGGAGAAAAAAATGCTGTCACGAAGATCATCGCCCTTCCGAATGAGGTAGGCATTTCTTAAAATGAGCTGTGTTAAGACGGCACCATTTTTAAATTCTAAGAAAAACACTGACAATGAGTAGATGGTTTTAACTGGTAACGTCAATTTTCATTCTAAAAGATTAAATAGAATTTACGAATTTTGTTAATGCTTTAGAATTGTATTTCTTTTAAATTTCTAGTTCCGTCAAATTCGATTTAATTATTTTAATTTATTTAACTTCTTTAAGATTTCAATATTTAAAACTCTAAAAAATATGAAAGTCATTGCATTATAAATATTTCGAAAAAAAATACTACAAAACTTTTTTAAAATGTTGATTATATAAGATGTAAGAGAATTTATTCTAGAAAGCGATAAGGTTGAGGATGACTTCAGCTTTCGTTGAAGGCGTTTCCCTTAGTTAAGAAAGAAAAAGGAACAACCTACATCAATTTCCCACGTTTCTATTTCTGTATCGGAATACCTGCTCAGGTTCTCTGTATGTACCTGTATACTTAAAAAAGTTCTAAAGTTATAACCCTTATAAACAAGTGCTCCATTGCTTCTTTTTGTTTATATAAAACTCGAGTTATGCATAGATATAGGAACTTGAATAAACTGAGCGTACAGCTCTGTACAACTGCGGCCTTCTGTCAAATAACAATGCTGAGATAATTGTTCTTTCTTACTCGCACGAATTGTGTATTTATATCATATGTCACGGCCCAGAATCCAGCAGCGGTGCTGCAAAGTTAATTAAACGTGTCGAAATGAGGAATATGAGGATACTTGAGCAACAATTAAAAAATTGCGATGAACCGAGTTCCCATCTGCTCAGACACTTGTGACCCTCAATTATAATTAAAGCCTCGATATTACGATCAAGGATAACCTAGTTGTTATCTTCTTAAAGTCTTCAAATTATTTTCCATTTCATTTTACAGAAAGCGAATAGATATTCAATAAAGTATACAAAACTATCATATAGTTAGAGTCACGTAGTACGTTAGTTTAAATATTTATTGGGATTCTGACTCTTGGAATTTTTAAAGATCTTTTTTTTTGATCTATTAAGCAAACGCTGTTCTGAAAGAATAACAAGAATTTTATTACGGCAGGAAGTTTAAAAGTGCAAATCCCAGAATTAGGATTAAAATTATCCAAAGCTTCGTGAAATTGACTAGCATTTTAAGGCGGAACATTCAATGCAGAACGGTCATAATTATATGTGGGAAGAAATGTTAAAAATTAAAATATTTCAAAGATAATCAAATTTTTGTTTGCAGTCACATTCAGTACAAAATTCTCAATGCAATTCAAATTCAATTTTAATTTACTTATAATTTTTACGACTTTCACAACAATTAAGGTTTTATAGAGTACAGAAATAACTTAAATTGCAATTAAAATTTGAAAATGTTGTATTAAAAATTCTTAATTTAGATCATTTCTGAATTTAAAGTAGATCAGATTAAAAAACCTAATTTTATTCTCTGATTTCATATCAATGGAACGAGTTCTTTTTACCTTTACAAGAATCAACATTTTGAATTTCTAAAGTCTTTTGTTGTATTTATATCATTGATAGAAAATGGTTTGAAGGCGAGTTGTGAAGAACCGATTTTTCAGAAAAAATCTAAGAGTTTTTAATTTAATAGGTGTAACAGATACAAGGAACATTCTGAAATGTTCAAGAAGAAATGACAAGAACATTTTGGAATTATATATTGAATTAATTCAGTGTTCAGGACAAATACAAAATTGTTCAGGAAAAGGTCAAGAAAAAGATACGGAAGTTCGAAGATGATATAATTTGAATGTAAATTTTGCGGAACTGAAAATAAAAAAAAAATAATTGAAAACAGTAGCAGAAGCAGTTGTTTAAACTTGGAATTTAGAGCAGCCTAAACTATCTTGTATGTTGAATGAGTTAATCTATTTTACGTTTGATTATGATGAGTCATAACAAACATTGTTGTGTGAAATTATGATTATTTTTGAAGTCCCACGCCTTCTGGAGTTGCAAGGCAAGTAACGCGATATCGTGTTCCGTTTGTTAGAGAAATATTGCATAAGATGACCGGCACAACATGCCACGCAAAGGCACGTGTGTAACCACGTGTAATTTAAATTAGTGTGTGCATAAAGCTGCACGCACTAATGGGCCTTCGTGGGACCCGAGGGTTTTGGCTCTACATATCTCCCTACGATCGATTTGCCTCGAGTGCGTACAGTATTCGACTTTAATATTTTTCTTTAAGTTTACACAATTTATTATATATTTAAAATCTTCGAAAATTTAATATTTAGAGTAAATTATTATAATGCGGCACACATTAAAATTTAATTTCAAGTTCATGTAATTAGATTTTAATAATGGAAGGAATTTATTTTATAGGGTGGCCACTGGACTGGAAAACCGGGAAAACTTCGGGAAATGAGCGGCAATTTTTTTAGTTTTTAGTTTCAATAGAAAAGCTTAACCAATCACATAAATAGGCTACGATTGCAATGGAGTTTGAAGCACGTATAATTTTAGATTGTTGAATTTTAATGATTACTTTCAAAGTCGTTTAATTTCCATGACTTAATATTTGCAAGTATCTTAATTTTTATTTCGAAAGTCAGTTAACAGTTGTTCACTTTTGGAAGAATTTCAATTTCAATACCTTTAGATTGACATATGCAAAATTGTTTGTTTTCAAAATTAATTTTCTCAATATTAAATAATTTTAGGTTGAAACTTGATAAGTCAGATCATTTCAAAATTTATATTGTATGAAATTCAATCATATTTTTTTCATCCCTTCTAGTCTATAATTGACAAATTTATTTTAAAATGAAATAATTAATAGTTGCAATTTTCGTAAAAATCTGTTTAAATTTGAATATATTAAAACTAATTGAGTTTTCTAGATTTCGAATATGAAAGCCGTAGTAGTTTGCCCAATTTTAAGTTTAAAGTCTTCAATATTGAATAATTTAAAAAAACATTTGAAATTAAAATATAAATGAAAAAGTATTTAATATTTTTAGATTAAAAAATTCAAAATTGTTTGCTTTTTAACTTAAGTCGTTCAAAGATGCAGAATTAGAAATCAACGCGTCGTAATACTTTAATTATTATTGTTTCAGAAAGATCAAAATCGAATAATTTAAATTATTGATTTGGAAAATTTGATCATTTTTAATCAGGAGTGCTTTAAATTGTATAATTTCAAATTAAAATTCTTTTCGTTATAAGTTGGACAATTTTAAATTAATAGCGTGTGTTTAATATTTTTGAATTGATGCTGTCAAAATTATAACATTTTATTTCAAATTGGAAGGACAATTTTTGAACATAAAACGCTCAAATTAGAACAATCTTAGATTGGAAAATCTAACACTTTTTGTTCAAATTCAAATCGTTCAAAATTTGACAATTTCAAATTAAAAGTGCTTCAATTTGTACAATTTTTAATTAAAGAATTAAAAACTATCTGGTTAACGATGTAAATATTGTTCGAAATTGAAAAATTTCCAAATGAAACTCTAAGTATTTAAATAATTAAATTGAAAAATGACCAAATTTATTAACTTTTTGCTGAAAATTGATAAATGAGACAATTTTAGTTTCTAATTTTGTACAATTTCAAATATTTGAACAATTTTCAGTACTTCATTTTCAATATGTAGAATTTTGAATGTCGTATAAGAAGAATTGTTCAAGTTTGAATTTCTAATTTTCAATTGTATATAAGCTTTAAATTTACATTGATTTGTTCAGCATTAGCTTCGTTAATTTGGAGATTCTTTCTTGAATACGTCAGATATTAAAATGTTTAATTTTAAACGTTTAAAAAAACTGGAAATTATGCAAGGATTTTCTTCTGAGTATTGAGTGGCAACCCTTTTTTATTGATTTACTCTTGGAATAAGATATTCAGGATTACAACGGGAAAATAATTAAGTTCCGCAGAATTTGTCTGCTCGCTTCCTTAATAATAAGATTTCCTGGATTCCTGAAATTTTAAAGTCGAGTGCTGTACATTGTACGGGACATTATGATGGTACTTTAAAAGGGTGACGAAGATGTGAGGCGTAGATTCTGATCGAAGGGAAAAAGTGTGAAATTCCTGACTGGCGGTCACGCGTCGCCTAATATCAATTATCTCAGTACTAGTCATACATTTTAAAAGTTGTCTACTTTTCATCTATGGTAGATAAAGCACTTTTCGAACTAGTTTATTTTTTAACTAGTTAACCCAATATTTTTTCTAAATTTGTAATTCGAGTTTTATGTTGAAATCGAGGTTGAAACTGAATCAAATCCTTTCGAATACTGTTTTTAATTTTGTTAAGACCATCTTCAAATTTAAGGCAGGAAATTTTGAATATTTTTTAGTTTGAAGGCTTAGAAATATTTTATGCAGTCGAATTCTTGTATTAAAAATGTTAACTTCTCTTGATATTGAACGATTAACTTAGATATAGGAAAGTTTTTTTAATTCAAACAGTTTGCGATAATATTTGTACTTGCATATCAAGATTTCAATCTTAAGATTCCCAAATCTAAAACGATCTTTTTAATCAGAAATCCAGATTTTCAGATAATGACTAATTTGTAAGAAATCGAGGTTAAGGTATGATTCAATTTTAATTGTTCGATTTGAGTGAACTTTTACGGAATTTATATCTTTGAGAAAAGTTCTTATCGCTTTAGACTTTTTTTTAGCAAAGTCCCAGAAATGATAAGATAGTGGAAAGGTGGATTATTAATCTTGACACTTGAGGTTTATCAAGAAGTACACACACTGTTTCTAATAAATAATCAATCAAAAATTTTATTTAAAAAAAGTTTATGATCCCCTAGTCAAAAATATTTTCATAAAAGATCGAACTTATTCTTCGTTTATTT
The DNA here is from genome assembly GCA_932195095.1 of Andricus curvator. NCBI lineage: Eukaryota > Metazoa > Arthropoda > Insecta > Hymenoptera > Cynipidae > Andricus > Andricus curvator. The sequence continues at coordinate 99,776 of CAKNYM010050738.1, forward strand.
AGAAATTATAAAAGTTAAATCCATCTATCAGAACTGAGTATCAATGCATCACTTAAAAATGTCTAACTTGTTTTTTAATTTACAGGGTCGGTTGGTTTCCCTCTGCGATGATAATTCTCTCCACTTATGGGAAATTGACAATCATTCGGTCGTTGAGGTGACGAGTTTGTGTCTGGAGGGGAAACTGAAAAAGATTTCAGCCATGTGCCTCGAGTCCACAAACGAGCATCTACTTTTGGGAACAGAAGGCGGCAATATCTACCTCCTGAAGTTAAAAACATTCACGATATCAGAAACTATCATCTATCAGGATGTTGTAATGCAAAAGTGAGTTATCAAACTTTTCTGTAAGGTAGTTAATGCTATGTTCAAATGATAGGTCCAAGAAAGTTGATATCCGTCGAAAAATAAATTTGAAGAAGCTCAACCTTTTTTTTTTTAATTTCAGTGTACCTGCGGACTACAAAATTAATCCTGGAGCAGTGGAAGCGATTGCTGAGCAGCCTGGACATCCAGACAACATTTTAATCGGATACAATCGTGGTCTGATGGTCCTTTGGAACAAAGCAACTCCTGGAGCTCAACAGGTGAGTTTCTGTTCAATTCCGTGCGCCTTTTCATACAAGCCACCCGTAATCATTGACACATTCATCTACTGCTTACAAAATGTCTACATGTCTACAATAAATGCAACATTAATTGTAAATTAAGCCATCTACATGCACGCTTCCAAAGAATTTCAAATACCTTCACACAGGCATCACAAGTTCTGATTTTCTTTCATCGAGGATATTAGACAGTTTCACCAAGGTGAAGTTGAAGCTGGCAAAGCTTTTAGCTTTTTCGTATTTTAAGTGAAAATGTAATTATATGATGTCTGCTTCCTTGAAAACTGGGTTTCAATTTCTTGCAATAAGAAAACTCTGGAATTTTAAATTTTAATTCGAAGTCTTTTAAATCCGAGTGCTCTTCAGATTATGCAGTATATACGCTTTTAAATTAAGATGCTTTATACTTTGTATGTCTTCAAAGTTTAAGATATTTTCAAGTGATGCTTTCGAAATTTTATTTCAATTTAAAGTTGGAAGGCTTTGCCAATCGAAAGCTTTCTAGTACGCTGTTTTATTCTTAAGCTTTAGACGCTGTTGTATTTTTATGGCTTTTAAATTCAAATCCTCGCACCTGAAAAATGGCACGCTTTCAAAATATAAAAATAAGCAACGATTTCGAAGGAGAAATTTTTCCTAGAATAATTAATTTGTCCCACATAAGAATTATAAAGTAAAATATTAAGATTATCCTCCATTTTTCCTTTTTTTAATCCAAATTAAAGAAAATATTTCAATATTACTCAAAAATCGATCGAAACGGTATTTTAAATCTTAGGTATTTTTCAGATGAAAATATTTTCATACTTGAAATTCAACATAATTTCATTCAATTGTACAAAATATTGAACTCGAAAAAATGTAAGCTGCAACGGAATTTACAAACTTAAAGAGAACTCGTCTTTCTTCGCATTTGGACGGGAATTTGTCAAAATATTAAAAATAATCTCTACTTACACATTATTTAATCGGAAAAACATTTTAATTTTAAAAAAATTGAGAAACTGAAAATTTAGTTTTTCTACATTTTAAAGTTAAAGTATTTGAAAGTTTAAAAAAATAAGGTTTGAAAGTCTTCGATGTTGAAAGTATATTTATTTATGTCTGGAAATCTTACGATATCTGCTTTGGCAGAAAGTCTAAATTATCTTTTGGTTAAAAAATTATTTTAAATTGTTGCAATTAGAGAATACTGAAAATTTAAATTGTAATTCTTAGTCTTTCAAGTCAGAATGCTTTAAAATTGCCATGCTTTCGCAATTAAATGACTTTCAACAAAATAATGCTTTCCTAGCCAGCTTTTAAATTTTAGTTTTCAAATTACAGACGCTTCTTTATTTTTAACGCTTTGGAATTCGAAGGCTTTGAAATATAGCATTTTTAAAAATAAAAATAAGGAAACAATTCAAAAGAGATACACACATTTTTTGGAAAAAGAAGACAATTACATTACTGCCATTTAGTATGTGGACAGTGATGTACATCCATTATTTGGCACTTAACATTTCTGAATTTTATGAGTTCTAAGTTGCAATTTTTTTCTCTGAAAAAGATAAAAATCTATGTAAATTCTGAATAAAATGAGTCCAAGATGAAGTCATTTTGTCATTTTTTTAAGTAAATATTTTTAATATATTGCAAATTGTAATTTTTTCTTAAATTGTACAGGTAAATTTTTATATAATCGCAGTAGCTTATTAGCAGCATAATTCTTCATTTTTCGTTACATCGAGCAAGAAGTTAAATTCAATTAAAGGTGAAACCAAAAATTTGGAGTAATCATGAATTCTTTACAAAAATTCTTTAAAATACCATAAACTGGGGGTAAGCGGCGTATATGTGGGGGCAAGCGGGTCACCCTTAATTCTGAATTTAAAACATGATATTGGTCCTTCTAGGTTATGGAACAAGAGTTTTATAATGGTTAGTTGCAAGCCTTTATATTTTTTACGTAGAAGAAGCAAATTTGCATATATTTGATTTTTATTATTATTTTCCTACAAATTAGATTTTTACTATTTCTGCAATAGCTTCTTAAAAAATTGACAAAATGTCTTGATCCTATAGGCTGCTTTTACTCAGAATTAACTAAAAAATGGGTGTCCACATAATAAATGGCGGTAGTACACCTTCCTGGAGTAATTATTTTGTTCAAATTATAAGTATAAAGTGTTATAAATATAAACGAATCTATTAAGCAAAAACGAAAGATTGAATTCGGAATTTGCTAGTCTTAAATTTGAAATTCGATCCTCTTGAATCCAGGCTTGTATAAAATCTTACAATTAAACTCAATTGCTGGCTTCAACTTGCAAAATCAAATAAACTTTGGTGCCTCCGCTTTGATAAATTCGTAAACAGAATTGAATGCTTCTGTGTTGTCTGGAATATCACAAACACGGTGGCCGGTAAACCTACACGAATGTTCGAAAGTTGGTATTCCTTCTTCTGACTGTTGTTTGTGTCTTTGGTGGTTTTGGCGGACGTGTGTGCGCAGCTGATGGGTTTGTTTTCGCGTGCACAGACCTTCGTCTCTACCCAACAACTGGAATCGGTGCACTGGGTCTCTGAGACTCGTTTTGTTTCGTCTCACAATGACGGATCTTACTCCTTCCGAAGCCCTGGAAGTGAAGCTGAACCGGAACCCAAAACTCTGTACGGACCTTTGCCCTGCAAATCGATCTCAAAGATCTTCGCTTATCCTGCTGACGAGTAAGTTTATTCACTCAAATGCAACTGCTCATGGACGGATTTTCAGTCTCTACATTCCCTATTTTTCTTTTCCTATTTCAGCGGTGAAGAGATGATCATCTTTTCCGGTGGAATGCCACGTGCAAGTTACGGAGATCGCCACACGATCACCGTCCTGACAAAATCAAAACACGTAGCTTTCGACTTCACATCCAAGGTCATTGATTTCTTTGCTGTGCTGCCAAAACAGACACAGGAAGAAGGAGACGACACCCCAGCTTCAAAAAGTCCAGAAGCTCTCATAGTTTTGGCTGAGGAAGAACTCATCGCGATTGATTTGACACATCCTGAGTGGAAGATGATGGCTCTACCTTATTTGGTATCCCTTCACGCAAGTGCGGTAAGTTATCTGCCTCAATACATTTAAGTAATAACCGGGTCGATTTTTGGCAAAATAAAATCTTAAACATACATTTTCCAGGTTACGTGCTCCCATCACGTTCCAAACGTCCCCGACGAACTCTGGGATGCAATTGAAGCTGCTGGAAAGTTACAAACACAACATCTCTACTCAGAAAAATCATGGCCCATCGATGGTGGCATTCTGTTACCTAAGACAGTTGACGAATTAGATAAACCCAAGATCAAAGAAATACTGCTAACAGGTCACGAAGATGGAACCGTGAGATTCTGGGATGCGTCCAACGTTGCATTGACTCCATTGTACAAATACAATTCGTCCTTACTTTTCACCGGTGAACATTTGGACGTACTGGAACAACCTGCAGAGGACGAGGAAGACGAGTGGCCACCTTTTAAAAAGGTGGGAACATTCGATCCCTATTCTGATGACCCTCGACTCGCTGTCAAGAAAATTTTGCTCTGTCCTCTTTCTTCGACGTTGGTTGTGGCTGGCACGGCCGGGCACTTGATCACGGCAAAAATCGCCTCGGAATCTGTAGAGAAGGAAATTAAGCCGGTGACGATGAACGTGGTGAATGATCGGGACGGATTTGTATGGAAAGGTCATGACCACTTGCCACCGAGAACTACTAGCATTTCTTTCGCGGTCGGTTTTCAACCGCAGACTCTTCTGCAGTTGTATCCTCCGGCTGCAATTACAGCATTAGCGATACAAAGCGAATGGGGACTTCTTGCAGCTGGTACCGCACATGGATTGGCAGTATTTGATTACTCGAGGTCAAAGGCCGTCAGCGTTAAATGCACACTTAATCCAAATGGTAAGTTATAAGTATAGGAATGAGTTTGTGATGTAAAAATCATCACAGGAGGCAGCACTGTGCCGCGTAGTAAGATTATTTCTATATGTCTATATTTCTATGTTATTTCTATAGTAAATGTATGTCCCCTTTTTACCTATTTCTCATTTCCTCCTTAAATTTCAAAAATTCTTTAAATTACCTCAAATCTAGAATTCTAACCCCTTTTCCGACTTTTGCACACAGTTTCAATTCATTTTTCAAGAATCATTAACGGAAATTTGTAACATCAGAAAAAAGATGCTTTCTAAGAGATTCTGATCGATTATACCTATTTCAAGTTCTTCCTAAACGATTTATTTGCTAATTTTGTGATTTGAAGGACATCGACAGCGAGTAAATCCAGAAACTGATCCCGAAAGATAAATCAATTCTATAATTGAAAATCAAAAACATCTTATAAACTCAAAAGTTGACTTCTTGAAACCGAAATATTTTCAAAATGCCTTTCTCCAGAAACCATCAAGAAAGTCGTCAACATTACACGTTAGCGTAGACTATTTTGTAGAAACAAAATATTTTGGAAATCGAAAATAATGTGCAAAATAGTGGCGTATTAAAATCCTAAAAAAGTGTAATTAATTTAGAGCTAATTGCTACATACCTGGATTTCATATCGTAGCAAACTGTATATTTGAAACAATTCTTTTCTTCATAATTTTGTTATTTTCGAGAATAATAATTTTAAAAAAATGTTTACACTAATATTTTTTTTATCTGGCATTTAAAAAGATTTTTAAAATCTAAAGCCTGTGCATTGATTTTTAATAAACTTGATACCACAGAATTATACAATTTTGAAAGAGTCCTATTTGGAATTTTTTTAAATCTCTAATATTCCAACTTGAAATTGCACTTGAATTTTCAGCACATTGAATTTTTAAGTTTTGAGACTTTGGATTTAACGTATTCAATTTATAAAATTTTCAGATTTAAATTCTCATAGTTTGCAATGCCTAATCCTGAAATTGTATACTTTTAAGAGCACATTTAAAATTGTTTAATTTTGAAAGATCTTTCATTTCAAAATTTTCATTTTTAACTTTCTTAATTTTTCATGCTTTATTTTCAGATAAAAGACGTTTAAAAATACAGTTTTGAATTTTTAGACAATATTAAGCTAAAAGCGTTTGAAAATGAACAATTTTGACTAAAAAACGTTCCAAATTGAATATTTTAAAATTAAAACCATAATAAGACAATTTTAGTTTAACAATTGAACTTCAACTTTGAAGAGTTTAAGATTGATTTTCATTTTCAATACTTTATACTTGACGTTTTACTTGAACTTGTCTCATAATATTTCAATTTTCAAAGTTAACAATTTAAAATTCGTCAATTTTAAATTGTAGAAATGACGGTGATTTTATTTTCTGATCCGAAATCGTATACGTATAAATTTTTGTTGGAAAGGTTTATCGAAGCACTAGTGAATTTTCAATTTAGGTATTTAGAAAATATTTGTAGTAGGAGGGCAAAAATTATAATGTATTTTTTTGTGTACTGTTTTTGGCAGAGAATAAGCCTAATTCGTCCACGCAAATAATTTTTTTTTCAAGATACAAAAAAAATCTGTCTCAGCCCGGATGTTTTCTCGTTCTTCAAAAAATTATTTGTCTGGACGAATAGTACAACATTTCGAATTTTTGAAATTTATACTCGAAATACTTGAATCACATTTTTGCTGAATTACTGTCCACACCCTACCAATCACTTTAAATTTTACTGGATATTAATTATTACTTTTTTTAATTTCGGCGATTCCCTGTCAAAATTTTGGAAACTGTGAGTGAAATTTTCGATTTAGAATATGTATAATTATATAGTCCGGAACTTAACAGGTTAAAAAATGTAATATAAATAAAACACAATTTAGTTTTCATTCCAGAGTTTCGAAAATAAAATAAGCTAAACTCATGTTTTTTGGTTTTCTATTTATAATTATTCGATTTTTTTATTTAATTCTTGAAATTATACTAGATTTTGATATAAAACCTGACAAGCAAATTTGGTTTAACTTAGCGTAATTGGAAATAATTTTATTTCGTTTGAGAAACCAAACATAATGTTGATAACGATCTTTGATAAAAAAAACAACAATGAATTGCATAAATAATGTACTGAATGTCTCATTTAATTTAATTATCATTTCTTCTTTTCTAGATCTCTCAGGTGCAGGAGACGCTCCAATTTCTAGAAGAAAATCATTCAAGAAGTCTTTGAGGGAATCGTTTAGAAGGTTGAGGAAAGGAAGATCGCAGCGCCGAACAAACGCCAACAGTCCAGCTCGAAACACAGTTCTAGAAAAGAAGAAAGAACCGTAAGTTTTGTAGTATTCCCCTCTTTATTTTATGTTCTCTTAGTTGTAAATTTGTATGATTTTCATAAATTATAGATCATTAATCATGTTATTTGTTTTGTTCTTTCATTTTAGGCCAGTTATCGCGTCTTCTCCGAGCGGCGAAGTTAACCCAGCAGATTTAATAAAACCAGTCGAGAGACAAGTGGAGGCAAGACCCGTTGATGATGCACTTGGTTCCATGGTTCGGTGCCTCTACTTCGCGAGAAGTTACATCATAAGTAGTAAGTATTAATTGGAGAAATTATTACCTTTCAATATTTTTTATTTAGGATGATTCCGAATTTTTAATCCTTCCCAGTTTGGATGCTTCTTCGTATAATGCCTTTGAAGTATATTAAACTTGTATCGATTCCGCGTCATTTTGCAAAATATAAGTATTTTTTACCACCTCGTGTAGAAAATATAAGCTTTTAAATAAACATTGTGTTCAATCTGAAAACTGATGAAAGTGTAGAAGGGTCTTGCTAAAAGTCATAAAAATTAATAAACTGAAAACTCACCACTGATTAATATATAATAATTAATTTTGAAGTGGTGTAATTAAACTTTTTTACAAAAATTGTAGTGTAATTTGACAACGTTGCTTGAACCCGCCTATTTGGTGGGATGTGGGAAAAATTGCTTCCAACTTCCGTTCAATTGACAAACCTAACAATAATTTTTTTCATTTCAATGAAAAATTCAATAATTATATTTAATGGAAATTATAGAAATAAAGAGCTATTGTGAACATGTTTTAATGGATAATTATCACTTTCTCGTAGTGAAAAAGTATTTCTTATTCATTCGTACTGGAATAAGTATCGGTATCGGTTACGTCTGAAAAATTTGCTGTTGGTACAATGAACACTAAAAGCAACACACTTCCTATTTGAAGACCAAACTTCTTTCTTATGTGATATAAGTTACCACGAAAAAAAAACTCAGACAATTGAAATATTTTTTACCCTGCCTGAACGACCTTAAAATTTTTTAAATCCTTAAAAATGGACTTTTTCTCTATTTTCTTAAAGTTATATCGATTTTCTCGACTATTTTGCCATGAAGTGTTTGATATGTGTTGTAAAAAATGTATTGTTAATATATTTCAACAATGATATATGAAGAAGGATGACATTAAAATAATTTTTATTGACTTTGAATTACAAGAAAATATTTAAAACTCAAATATTGCTTTTTATTTAACGATAAAAAATGTTCGGTGTCTGAATTATCTGAAAATGTTTTCTATTGTACCTAAATCTGTTTCTGTATAGTGATAAATCCATTAAAATTTTTTTCAAATAAATTTTTATTAAGTTTCAAGGACTCTAAAGCAAAATAAATTATTTTCAAAATAAACTCCTCACTATACAAACAGAAATGTAAGTATACTGGAAAACATTTTTACTTAATTTAGACGCTCAAATTTCATTTTATCGTGAAATAAACAATATGTCACTTTCAGATATTCTCTTGTAATTAAAAGTGAATAAAAATTATTTTAATGTCAACGCAATATTTAAAAAGTACATTCCCGATAACGTATATCACACATTTTATGGACAAATAGTCGAGAAAATTTATTTAACTCTAAGAAAATACCGAAAAAACTACGGATAAAGACCCTTACTCTTTTTTCGATACGCCCTAATATGTACTATTTTGGAATTCTCACGAAATAAGTTATCTTCTCAGCTGTTTTTTGTATTTTATAAGAACGTATTGTACAACTTTTTTTGTCAGATATTATGATCTTGAAATGCCGCATGTTCCTCCCTAAACGCAATATGTTTTCAAATTATTTATTCTTTCAATTCTTAAAAAAATTAAAAAGCTTATTTAAAAATTATATCTAAATTTTAAAGCACTACTTCTTCAAAAGTTAAAACTGAATCCTTTTATTGCAGTGCAAAACACAACTCCTACACTCTGGGCCGGCACGAATAACGGAACCGTCTACGTCTTCACTCTGGCAATTCCAGCAGGCGCGAGACGCAAAGAAGAAGATGTGAATTGTACTCTGGGTAAAGAAATTCAATTGAAACATCGCGCCCCAGTAATCGCGATAACCATACTCGATGGATCAAGTATACCTCTGCCAGAACCTTTCGAAGCAGAGAAAGGAGTCAGCCCAGGACCCGATATGACCTCTCCACACAGAGTCGTCATCGCCAGTGAAGAGCAGTTTAAGATCTTCAATCTTCCATCTTTGAAGCCTTTCTGCAAATATAAGCTAACAGCCCACGAGGGATCCAGAGTGCGGAAAACGGGCTTTGCTAAATTTTCCTGTCCAGTGGAACCTGCGGGCATCCATGAAGAAACGTGCCTTCTTTGCCTTACTAATTTAGGAGAATGTCTGGTGCTTAGCGTCCCAGAACTGAGAAGACAGGTTAATACGGCAGCTATTAAAAGAGAAGATATCAAGTAAGTCCATCAAAAATTCTACGTATTATTGGGTTGGCCAGAAAGTCTTTATCATTTTCATAGTTTTATTTCACAATGCTTTCTACAAAATTACAGTGAACACTAATCTATGATATATGCACCACATTTGTCTATTATAATAGTAATTTTGTAATTAAAGTAATTTAACAATAAATTTAATCATGTATAAAGCATTGCGAAATAAAACTATGAAAACGATAAAGATTTTCTGGCCAACCCAATAATTGAATTTTAGATTTTTGTCCCTATATAATTTCGAGCGATGTTAAATTCAGACGTCATCCAATTTTGATCGCATCAGGATTTTAGTTGTTCTTGAATTTGAAATGTATGCCAGTAACGACGATTCTTATCGTCAACGTAAAGAATACGCCTGTTACAGAAGAAAAATTAGAGAATTGTTTTCTTTATTTTAGAAGACATTCCTTTATAATATTGTAATGTTTTTAATCGTTTTTGGAAAAAATATTTGTTTAAAAGGATGAAAAAAAATCTTGGACATAAAGTTTGCAAAAAGATGTTTTCTCTCTCTCAAGTGTATGGCCAACGGCCATACCACGCTGAAAAACCCAGTTCTCGTCAGATCACTGAAGTTCAGCAGCGTTGGACGCGGTTAGTACTTGGAAGGGTGACCATTCAAGAATACTGACATGAGTGCTGTTGGCACATCGTGGGTGTGGTGAGCCCACACTTGTAGTTATTTATAACTACAAGAAAAACCTAGAAACACTACCCGAATCGGGTAGTGTCACGCCTACCCTGAAAGGGAAATGGTTTAATGGTATATATATATATATAAGTAGTTGGCTTTCAGAAACGATTCTTAATATTACAATATCAGTATCAGTTTTACTCGGACGGGGCCTGTCGTACTATATGGAGTGTACTTATCAGTTTTTAAGCTGCCTTCACTCTCGAACTAAAACTTATAATATTATACAATGTTTTAAAATTGAAAAAGTACAGCTTCTAAGCATTTAAAGCAGATCAATTTATTGAAACACTCAGTTTGTACGGCTGGGGCCGTGTAACAGTATTGGGCATTTCAAGTATACGATTTTTTTTTTATCTCTGAACAAATTACTTCAATGAATTCGCTCTTGATCAGAATTAATGAAGATAGACTTAAAGAGCATAACAAATATATTTAAAATTGTTGTAAGCAATTGCTTTAAACAAATACTCCTATGTATCAGTTTGTTGTAAACATTATTTATCACTAAAATTGTTCTGCTTTATTAATAGAATGGTATTTAACAACAAAAAATAGTCATAAACTAAAAATTTATAAACAATTTATAAAGTTTTAAACCATGTTTTAATCTAGTAAGGCCTATGGACAGACAACAAACTTATTCACTGGAGTATTTGTTTAAATAAATTATTTTTAGCAATTGAATCAAATGTTCAATATCATTTTCATGTTTTTTTAAACCTATGTTCAGTCATTCTGACCAACCTCACAGTACAGTTACCTCTGATTTTATTGTAGACTTCAATGGGGCCTAGGGTCCCAATAATCCTCTTAACGGTCCTGGTTACTAACAATAAAACAAAATTCAACAAAATTAAAAACCTATCACATTTACTTATAACACCTCAGAATACTAAATTGTCTTTTCTTTTGGCGTTTTCTCCATTTGCACTTTTCCGACTTACGTTGTTCTTGCAGAGAACGGCTCAATTTTTAACATGTTCAGTTTAAAAACTTGTTTAATTTGGAATTTTGTAAACTCTTTCTAATTAAAATTTTTGTTTTGTTTGTTATTTATTGCTGAATGGATCAAATTTTGTGTGCTTAAAGTTTTGAACGTTCAAATGAAGGAAATTTTGTTTTGAACTCGAATTTGGCTTCAAATATTTTTCCATCTGAAAATAAAAAAGTGCATTGATTGTTTTTGAAAACTGTATTACTTTCTCTGTAAACAAACCAATATTTCAGGATAAATTTGAGTTTAACAAACAATCAAATGAGGATTTCGTTCAGTTGAATGTTCAGAACTTCCTAAATGTTCAAATTTAAAATGAATAATCTTTAAAGCTTCTGTTTTAAATCCTAAAAATCTAAATGACTTTTGCTGGGCAATTTTCAATATTTAAGGCTCTTCAATTTGAAAATGTTTTTATTTGAGTGACAGCTGATAAAACTGCTAATAAATCATTGTCATTCTTATGTCTTCAATTATTTAATTTTACGTACAACAAATTATAAATGGTTCAATTTCGAAACTGCTAATTAAACATTTGTTAACTAAAGTATTTCAATTTAAAGTTGTTCCTTTTCCCAATCTAAGATTTTTTTTTCAAATACTCCACAGAATATTAAACTAAAATAGTACAGTTGAATCTTTTGTTCATTTTTGGAAAAGAAACTAGTCTAGTTGCTGAACAAAATAGAAATTGATGTTTCGCAAAAAAAAAATCCATATACAATGTTTTAAAATTGAAAAAGTACAGCTTTTAAGCATTTAAAGCAGATCAATTTATTGAAACTTTTACAATTAAGAATACTTTTAATTTTGATTTTTGTTCAATTGTATGTTCTCTACACATAAAACTACTCAATTTTTAGAGATTGTAAATCACACAACTTAATGCTTAATCATTTTATTTAAAAATTGTAAAATAATTATTGTTATTCAATTGAGCCGTTTTCTGCAAGAGCAACTGAATCCGACCTAGGTTATTTTTGCGCAGAACGACTTTTCGGATTCTCTGACCTCTAAAATGCATTTTCCCACGGTTTTGGATTTTTTTTAACTTTTAGATATTTAGTGAATTTTATAAATGTGTCGTTTTTTTTAGAAAAGTTACGAATGTATAGAAAAAATTGTGAGCATTGCTCATTTTTATGTTTCTTTAGTTTTACGGAAACCTCAGCATAAACCATTTTTATACTTTCCAGCGGTATTTCGTCTCTGACTTTCACAAGATCAGCCGAAGCTTTATATCTTCACTCGAGTTCCGAACTCCAGCGGATTTCTTTAACTCCCTCAAAAGGAATAAGAGCCCACTGCTCGTTAAACTTGCCACTAACTGCAAGGCAGCTTTCCACAGATACTAAGGAAGACAGTATCGAACAAGCGAGCACCGAAAATGGAACAGAAGACGAGGCTCAGGATAATCAGTCAGAATCGGTCACCAAAAACATCACGGAAAATGGATTAGCTGGGTCTAGTGAGTATAAGTAAATCTAAAATCAATAGTAATTTTGCTCTTTCACAATTGAGTTCGTCAATGATCTATAATCAAAAAGCAAATCATTCATACTGCACGTAAGTTTTGTTTCGTCCTCCTCAAATTAATTACATTAAACATAACGTGGAATTTCACATATCACTGAAGTGCGTAATCGCTTGGCAAACTTAACCCCTGGAATTATTCGTAAATGTGCTTTGCTATTTGTATAATATAATTTTTAAATTTAGAGAATTGTTGAGAAACCTAATTCACTAGGCAAAAGTCCCATCCCTCGATGGCTATGTAATGTTGTTAGCTTAGTCCCCAACTTTCCACACATGAATTTTAGCTGGAGGAGAAGATTCTCCCAAGGGGCCTTCGCTTAAACCTGCTGCAAGCGCTACGGACGTTAATGGAGATGACGATCGTCAGGATCAGAATTCCGTTGGGGATATTACCATCGATAGTGTCAAAGATCATTTGCTGTAAGTACTTTGCGAGTTTTTTCTGTTTAAAACGTGTTTAAAAAGACTGTTACAAGAATTACAAGTCATATAAACTTGTTTAAATGTGAAACACGGTTTTAAATCAATTTCTTTCGGAATAAATTTTTTTTTAATGTTACCGAGTCTTAAAAACTTTGTCTTGGTCAGAACTTCTTATCTTTGCAGAATAACGAAGTGGTAAGAATTAGATTAAAATTAAGTCATTTAAAGATAAAAATGTTTGATTTTCTGCTCAGCACCAATTTCCTTAAAGAAGTTTTTATCGGTCAAATATATAACTTGTTTGTCGTTTATATTATTATTAAAGAGTTATTCTAGAAATACTGCGTCGTTTTGTTTAATAATTGGCATTTGAATTTTTTCGCTCAACAGTAACAGTTCGCTTTTCAAAAATGCGACGTCTTCTGAAGATCTTCACAGTCGACTGGCAGGACTTAAAATGGAAGTAACTTCGAAAACTTCCGAATCTGCGACTCAAAATCAGACGGTGGTCGTAAAAACGACTACTATAATTTCACAGGCTTCCAGCAACGGTACAACTAACGGGGAGGTCGAGACTATTCAAGCGAGTGAAGGATCACAAATCAACAGTAAGTTTGATCAAGTATAAAAGAAGATTGTACAATGTTTTTTTTAAGACAAAAAAGTACTAACCGTTTTTTTCCTTTTTATCCAGTTGGTTTTTATTTTTGGATAGTTATTTTTTTATTCAATAGAATAACCTAGACAGTATTTTTTCAGTGTACTGGCAAAGACTCTGAGAGTTGATCGTTTTTCCGAGATTTTCAATTGTTAGCTTTTGATTAACTTAAGTTATATGATTTTAATTTCAAATGCCTTGAAATTGGACATTTTAAATGTTTGAAAATATATAATTGAAACTCCATAAGATTCGAGGCACCTATTTCCCAAAGTTTTAAGCTTTCAACCTCCTTTTTTATCCCTCTTAACTGTTTCGATTATTTGTCATGTAATCTATCCAAAATTTGGCGAAGATCTGACTAAAGTAATTTTTTACATTATGCACAGTTTTCCAAGAACTTCAAGGAAGATTTTATCCAGGATACTTCATTATTCCATGATCAGTTTTAACAAAAAAGAGAATTAGAGTTTCAAAGATAAATTTGTCAGAATTTTTATTTTATTTTATTATGGTTTCAATTCTTACCTAAAATCACCCTATGTGTTTTATGTATAAGAATATTTAAACTTAAAGAGAAATTACACTAACAAGAAGAGCATTTTTCCAAAACTGACTTTGGTCTAATTTGGAATTCTTAAATTTCAATTTTTCCAAAATTTTTCATATCCAAGAAATGCCATTTTCTACAAATAACGATTTTTATATTAAGCTATGTCTATGTTTTTTTCATTTACAACCTGTATTTTTGTTCTGTCGTTTTCACTAATAACACAAGATTATGTATATTCAGTACAAATGATCCTGAATCTTATTTACAAGTATTTTTTATAAACAAACCATGAGTGGATATAAAACACTTTGAAAACGAATTGACTATGATATTTATTTTAAGAAACGCCGTGGCTACGTGGAAAAATAACTCAATTTTTTCGGTACACTTACTATGAGGAAACTATATTAACTCATATAAGTTTATAAATTTTAAAGGTACTATTTCAAAAACTTGGCCGTTTATAGTTTAAACAATTTTTTAAGCAAATGCCTTATTTAAAAAAAATCGATGAACTAATTTTCTGAATGTTTATGTCAAGACAAGACTTTTTTCTCTTCACATATTTTTGGTTCTATTAACTGTTTTCCAGATATAGCATTATAAACAGTTGAATTTCCTAAAAAATTGACATATTTGCAAATAGATATCTCAGCACCTATCAGACCGGAAGTTTTGAAAAAACTGGTAATTGTTTTTCAGGACACGTACTCCACAAGGGAAAAATAAATTTTCCGATTAAGTTAAACGTTTAGTTTATATACGAATAGTAAAAATTACCATTATTATTATTTTAACTTTATCGAAAAATTTCCTTTGTTCGCGTATGGAGTACGTATCCTGATCAGCAATTTACATTTTTTCGAAACTTTCCGGTCTAATAGGTGCTGAGATATCGATCTGCAGTGTCAATTTTAATACGACGCTTTGATATAAATGAACCCACTTTTCAGCATCGTTTTTTTTTGTAAACAAAATTTTTTAATACGCAAATATGTTTATTGCATCTAAAATCTTACTAATATTATAAATACCACAAAAAATAAATTTTTTTTCAAGAATGGATATGAGACATTTTGGAAAAGTGCTCTTCATTGTTTAACATTGTTACTTATATTCTTCTATGATTAATTATTTCATAGGTACCACCGTTGAGAGAGAAATCAACAGTGGAATCGAAACAACAACAACGCACGCCACCATCACGCTGCCCCCGAACGTTGAGGTCAGCAATTGGCTCTGAATTTGATTTCTGGAATTCAATGGGGAAAAGGCTTTTATTTTTTAATATCAATAACACTAACACTTACAATACTAACCAATGCTTAGCGTATCATTTGTGCTACTAACTCGATTATCATCAACATAATTTGCTCATATTTATACAAAGCTACAAGCGCTTTTATATATTAAAAGCGATTCTTCAAACGCTATAAACCATTTATAGAGAGTGCTTGTAAATTTCTCGTTTTCTTGGTTGAAAACCTCGGAAACCTTGGTGGTAATACAGTGCTTCTTTAATTGAACTGAACTTTTCGAACCAGGTTCTAAATAGTAGGTAATCTTCATGAAGATTTCAGATTCTAAATGCTTACAAAATTTAAATTACAGCTTAGTGCCGCGGAACTGGCAAAATTAGAAGTCACAACGACCACAGTTACTACCGAAAAATCCAAGGCGCCGTTGGCAAGACCCGAAGAAGTTGGTTCTTAAAAATCGTATAAGGATCAAGGAAATCAATACCTGAAATTATCAGGAAAATTATCGTTAAGTGTTCTTAATTAACAAACAAATGTGTACAGCGGCGTTAGAATTTTAGTAGACATTTTTAAATTTTAACTTTATATGCGAAGTTAGCCTTAATCGTAGCTTAATATACGAACCGCGGTCAAGATTTCAGAATATCAAGGGTTAAATATCTGGGTTGAATAAGTTGGAGAGCAAGTTTTGGAACCTAATCTTTTAAGGTATTTCTTTTCGAGATCTTACACTTTTTTATAAATATAATTTTTCTATCTAATTCTCAAATCTCTCAGACCGTTAAGTGATATTTTTTCCGCCCAGATTTTCCTCGATATTCTGCGACTCGATAAAGCATTTAACCTTGTTCTGTGTACACATCCTTTTTATCAAAGGAACAAGCGAATTAACAGTTTCTTGAATCAACGACCAGTGGATTAAGGAATGACGAGAATTGCATTTAAAATAAGTAGGATACGAATTTTAAAAAGGCGATAATAATCGAATTTCACGTGATGATGAAGAACCAGGGTCCAATCCAGATTACCTTTTGATCTAAGTACAAAGAAAGTGGCCTATGCTTACGATCGTAAGTAAAATTCAAGACTTGCAGGAAAAATATTTTGAGAATTTACTCGATATACGATAAGGATAGCAATTTTGTGCAATAACAAGAGCATATTTGTTACCTCTTATTCCAATCTTCCGAATAGTATTACATATCTTTCGACCCTGGTAGCATTTAATTTTAAGGCACATTCTGTCTTAACATTTTCTTTTCCAGTTTCTCGTTACTATCTTAACTTTTTTATTAATCAAAAACATATGCGTATTATGTTATAACGGGCCACACAGCTTAGTCCCTATTGGCAATATTTCTCATATTTTCTTCTGAGAACCCCAGAAAAAACGCTCCAGCTTTTTTAATTCGACCGTTTCGAATTTTGTGGATTATGAAAAATTCAAAAGAAGCCTTATTAGGTTTTTTAAATTTAGGGTTTTCGCATTTAAAAATAATGAAAAACATAAATACTCTTTATAATTTTGTATGACTTGAGAAAATGAATAAAAATTCAAGTGATGAGACTTCAAAATTTTTGAAGTGAACGAAACTTGAATTCGAATTTATCGATTGACAATAATCTGAATTTAAAAGGATTAACATCTGAAAGTAATGGATTTTAAAATTTTATTTATTTGTTTTTTAAATAATCCAAATTAGAGTTTAATTAGTTTTATATTATATAATTATTCTTCTGTTGTATTTTTTTTCCTTCTAAAATTTTCTTTTTTGTAAAAACGTGCACTAATTTTTTTCTGGAATAGGGACTGTATAGCCTAAACTAAGAAAAGATACCAATAACGAAATTATTATTTGTTAATGCACTGACTGGATCGTAGATGTAAAAAAGCGATTTTTTAATACACTTAAAAACCTTTCGTACTTATAAATTAATTATAATGTTAATGAATTATCATAATTATAAATTAATGATGAATCAGAAGTAGGCTCTAGTTGTAGAATTTTAACTCGTAGATGTACAGAAATGAATTGCACTTAAAAATCGCAAACAGCCATATCGTAATCTAAAAAAGAGATGAAAAAGCTTTGAGAAGATAATCCTGGGAGAATAGTTTATTTAATCCAAAATGGACTTAAACCAATTACAGTATTTAGGTTTTTTTACATTCTTTCATTATTTGAATTACAAACGGGATTGATAAAGTAAGCACATATCTATTTAGAGCCGAGTAAAATAACTATGAATAGAAAGTTGATTTATATAAAACACGAGATGGTATTTTTTTATCCATGTTGTATGTATAGTCGTTGTTCCTTTTATCCGTTTTATGAGAGTTAATTGCTTATTAATTAATTATCACGTTGAGTTGTAAAACTTTCCGAGTTTTCGCCACCGACTGAAATACGCGATTGAATTTCAGATGTGGGATTTGAAATTTGAAAGGCAACGAGGAAATTGGCTGTTTCGACTCTTTTGAAAAAGAAAGTCGGATTGGTTGCGTAAACATTGTCTTAGTTATGTACGATCGTTTAGACACAATTTATTTGTTAAGTTCTATGGTGGAGGACATTTTTGTACGTATTATTTGTACTCTCGGATTTTTATTAATTGTACGTGAGCGCTTTTCCATTTGATCTATGTTGACGTCTATCTACAGCTTTGAGAAACTTGCACCTCCGATCTCAAGAATAACATTCAATTCAACGTTTCTTTTCTTTTTGACTGAGGTGAATTCATTACACTGTCGATATTCCGTTTATAATTATTATGTAAATTTCTGTTTCCGTTAATGTTTGTTTTTCTTCTTGTGACGTGGTATTAACTGAAATATTTTATTCAATTCTTGACCTCCCGCATTTAAATCCGATCGAGTACTGTTATGTTAACAAAAGCAACGTGGGGCCTTTGTACTTTGTAGATAATTTTTAATTTTCCCGTGTATCACGATACGAAATTTCGCTTTATAGAGAAGAAAACGTGTGGGTTCAATTAATTCGTCAATTTGTATGTAAATGTCTTGAGTAGATGAAATTCATTATTAAGAGTTTACGAAATTATTGTTTCGTGTGTTGTATAATTGTCGTCTACCATAAGAAAATGTATTTGGCGTTTACACGGATGTGAGATTTTAATGAAGAACACGTTTTTGAAAGCTTTTTCTAATAAAATCAATTTCTATATGTATGCGCAAAAAGCTACACTAATCTGCCTTACTGATAAAATTCTATATTCGAATACGGATTGTAACATCACTTTATATTACATTAAACTTCTATATTTCTGAAAAAATGAGTATTATTTTACAAATGCGATAAATAATTTTTTGCTATGAAAACTAATATTCATAACGATAATTCAATACCTGAAGAATTAATTTCCACTATAAGTTCAAATAATTTATTTTTTAAATTTGAAAATTTGGTGCATTTGACTTAGAATAATATTTCATAATATTAAAAAAATTTTGTGGTTGAAATACCTGCAATTCAAAATAATTCTGTAAATTACTTTAAATTAATTAAACATATGTATAAAATCGAAAGGAAACTTTTTTTCTCACTCTATCTTGAAAAATATCTACTTATTAAGAAAGAAGAAAGTGACATTAATAAAAATAAAGAATAAAACAATTTTTTTTCGAGTTATTACTTAGCTCTAACGAATCGCGAAAGGAGCCCTCAAAAACAAGCCGCGATGGGTCTCGACTAAGCTCAACCCAAAGGTGTGTGTACCTCCTGGTTTTCTTTTCATTACACTTCAGTGATGTCTCACAATCATTTTGAGTCCAAAAATCGTTTGGGCCGTTTTTGAGAAAAACCCTTGCCAATGGTGCGGCTCGTCTTCCGAAATGAAAATATTGACACAAGAAAAGTTGCATAAGTTTTTAATCTTTTAATTTTATAAAACAAGAAAGGGCTTTCGAGCTATCCTGCTGGAAAACCCTGCACGGGGTCCCGTAACGGTTCCTTTGCCAGAACTAGGACCAGATCTCGTACAAGAAACGTCACAGGGTCAGCATAAGAAATTGAGACACGATCACCTGTACAGGAACATGCAGGGGACAAGGGAACCTTTACAGAAACGCGTACATGCTCATGGACGTCCTAATAAGTGGCCACGAATGAACATGTACAGGACCCTGTAAAGAATCTAGCACGGTTTCCTCCGATTCGGCAGAATAAACTCGTTTCCGCTTGCTTTCAGGACATGAATATAGTGTCAAAAGATTCAGTATAGGTCTTAATATTCCCCACTTAAGTCCGAAAATAATAATTTTGACCCTAACTTAGAAAAACGCGAATATCTTCCAAACTAGACAAAGCAGTCGATATGTCAAACCTGAAATTTTCAAAGAAACATGCTATTATTTTGTTTATAGAAGAAAAAAAATTAGTGGTATTTAAAGCATTCCAAAATGCAGAATTTTACCTTCTTTGCTTTTTAAACACCATGATTTTTTTAAGCAAACTAATGTTATGTTTGTTTGATTTTAGCTGAAAGAATTTCAGGTTCTTGACATATTTATCTTTTTCAGAAAAAGTGCATTTTTAAATCAATTTAAAAAAAAGGCTTTTTGCTCATTTTCAAACAATTATAAATTTCTTATTACTGTTAATTGGCAAAAACTGTATATACAAAAAATTTGCCATAATTTTTGAAACAATAAGACATTTTTTTGGAATTTTCAAGTCCAAAGAACGAACGGAAAATATTAACCGATTTCAAATATTTTTTTAATTCTTTCGGATGCCAACCCACAATTTTTTTCCTTGTTGATTTCGAAATAATTTTTTCCCAATACCCTATTCCATACTCAAGGTTCGCTAAAATCTATTAGGTCTTTAAAAAATAATGTGTATAAAAAACCTTTAAGAAAACTTTAAAAATTTATTTCTAAATTCCATACCATTTTTCTATTCTGAATAGTATGATTATAATTCATCCTTTTTCACACAATTCACGAGAGTCTAAATTACGATTGAAGCGGGGTTAATCGTTTTCTGGGTATATCGTCAAATTTCACCACGCAAATGTCACTTCTATTTTCAATTTTTTTTTTCATAATATAAAACTACCCAGTTACGGTCCACTAATCGACAACTTGAAATTCAAAGATGAATATTTGTTTTGCGATTATTTAAGTTTGTTTGTACATTTTCTCCTGAAACTTCTAAATTTTGTAAAATAAATATTCAAGATTTCTGAGTAAGTTATTGAGTATTATAATTAATTGATAAAAATAATCAAATTAAAAAAGTAATAATACCTGTCTGTTGGTTGGTAACGGAGATGAAAAATAAAGCGCGCATTGTCTCGAAATATTGCGCGGGAGAAAGTATCGATCGATTCGAGATTTTATATTGCTATCATTGTAAACCTTAATAGAAAAAATGAAGAAAAATCTTTGAAAACTTTTAGAATAATGAAATCGACGGAGTTGACGTCAATGATATTCTATTTAAAAAATGATGATCCCATACATAATTATAAAAAATGTTTTTGGTACTTTTCAGGGGAAACGAAAAAAATGCTTTACTCGCTTAGTTTTTACATTCTCATTCTAATGAGAAGGTATTGGTTTTATGTAAAATTTGACATAGTCGGTTTTCATCAAATCTCCACGTTTTGAGACCCCCTGAGCTAGAAAAAACGATTTTTACCAAGGTGTCTGTCTGTCTGTAGCCACGATAACTTTCGAAAAAATGATCAGATTTGATTGAGCTTTGGCGCACTTTTTTATGGCCGAAAAATAGAGAACGAGTTCGTTAACCAGCTATTTTGGATGAAAATCCAAAAAGTGAGCACATTTTGAAAATTTTTGAGACCACTTTTTTTGAAGATTTGAAAATTCTATGTACGGTTATTAGTAGTACACAAAATGACTAACAAAATATTCTCATGACTTTTCGTGATAAAAAAAAAATTACTGGAGTTATAGCATTTTCAAAATTCCAAAAAACAAACGAAAATGAACATTTTAAGCCGAAAAACGCACGATATGAAAAAAAGGCAAGAGGAGAAAAACGTTGATTCCTGAACACCCTATAATATTTTCATAACAACTTTTTGAATTTTTTGAAAAATAAAAAATTCAAATTTTGATCGCACAAAAAATTAATGAAAAATCAAAAAAGCCATTTTGCTGTCAAACTATGCAAGATACCAGAAAAGATCATCTCACCAAAATTGTGCACCTAAAAAAGATCTACAAATTTCTTATCATTCACCTTTTGATATGACGCGTAGTTTTTGTTTTATTCGTAAAAAACAGCATTGAAAATAGAAAAATCAAATTTTCAGACGAATATTACCAGCTACGAAAAAATGACCGAAACAAAATTTGTTCATCCAAGGAAGAGGTACAAATTTATTGTGACTCATGTTTCGATAGGATGCGTGGTTTTTGTTTTATTCGTGAAAATAACATTGACAGTAAAAAAAATCAAATTTTTGAAAAAACAATGCAAGGTACGAAAACATATAAATGAACAAAAATTGTGCATTCAAAAAAGACTTAAAAACCCGTAATCAATTTTTGTGGTAAGAATATATTCAAAATGAAAAAATTAACTTTTTTGATAAACGGCACAAGCTAAAATAAAATGTTAACTAATAAAATTTGTCGCCTGAATTATATCATTACTTTTCATTTGAAATCAAATACAAATTTAGTAATTTATTGTATACGAAGAACATATAACACGAAGCACAAAGTGCGCGCTCAGTGTATTTACCAAATCGCACGCCGTAAGTGCGCTCAAACTTTTTTGTTTCTATCATACGGTTCAAATGATTTTCAAATGAAATATCGAGCGCGAAGCGCGAGTGTCTGGATGAGAATGTGTTCCTTAAGGTCGATAGAACCTTGAGTAAATAAAGTTCCTTTTCAGTATAAAATAAAAACAAATTTAACAATCACTTAATATGTAGAGGTTTTGATAATTTTATAATATTTGCAAACAAACTTTTTCTTTTCATCGAAGTCGAACACGAAGTTCAAAAATCTAGAGGAGCCGAGCGTAAAGCGCGATGCAAATACGCCCGAGCGCCTAGCGCGAGATGAATACATAATCGAGCGCGAAGCGCGAGATAAATATATGATCGAGCGCGAAGCGCGAGATCCAACAGTCGCGCGCCCTAGGCGCGCTCAAACTTGCGAGCGAAGCGAAGCGCGCCATGAGAATGTGCTCGCGAAGCGGGCAGATTTTTTACAATTAAAATAGACCGTGGTTACAAGTACGAAATTTCGGTATGAATAGCGGGATCTGGAAAAGTGACTATTTGGAGGGAAATTTCGGTACACACAGGCACTGCTAATAAAATATCCAGCGGCGTAGCCAGGAATATGGGGGGGGGCTGACCTTAGAGAAGAAGGGCAAGAAAGGGTATCCGAAAAATAAAATGACTTAATATTGAAGTTAACAAACATAATTATTTAAACAATTTCGTATTGTTTTTAATAATATTCTCTTTGAATAATGTTAGAAAGTCGCAGTTTTTTTTCTGATATTTTCAACTTTTTGTTTACATTTCAATTAGTGTGAGGTAATAATTAATCAAATTTAACAAACATATTTATGTATGCACTTATTATGGTTCATGACTATCTTCTTATAATTTTTAAGCTTTTCTTTAACTTTTTAGCTAGGAAGATATGTGGGTGTCCGCATTAAAAGGGCCCTTATGACCAGGACGAACCCTTTAGGTTGAAAACCAAATCGCCGGGGCATTTTTGAAGTTGGAATTTTGAAAAACCGCTTTTCGAGAAAAACGCATTTAATGTTGGCGAGAGCCATAAGCGCACATGTTACACTTTTTCCTTGAAAATTAAATGCATATACCCATTCCCGCTTGCTTTCAGGGGATGAATATAGTGTCAAAAGATTCAGTATATAGATCTTAATATTCCTCACATAAGTCCGAAAATAAACATTTTGACCCTAACTTAGAAAAACGCGAATATCTTCCAACGTAGAACCGCTCACAACGGCCCTTTTCATGCGGACGCCCACAAATAATTAATATTAATTTAAACAAAAAGGCTCTTTTAGGGAAAATTTATATTTCATATGATTCATATAGAAAGTTTAAAGAATATTTCAAATATCTATTTTATTTCAGATAAATATATTTAAAAAAAAAAGAAAGAGAATGTTTAGGAAATGATTCTCTCTATTGTTTATTTATTATATGTTTATAAGTAAAGAGAGAAAGCAAAGTTAAAAATTTCCGAAAAAAACCGCAACTTTCTAATGATCTAAAAGAAGATAGTTATAATCATTAATAAGCTGTTTAAACAATTATATTTGTTAACTTGCATTAGTTATTATCTCACAAAATGAAAAGTTGACAAAAAGTAGAAAATTTCAGAAAAAGCCGCAACTATTTAGCATAATTATAGGAAAAGATGGTTAAAAACAATATTAATTTGTTTAAAAAATTGTATTTGTTAAATGTCACTAATTAAAAAGTCACTCGAAGCGAAAAGTGAACAAAAATTGGAATATTTCAGAAAAACCGCAAATTTCTGGTATTATTGAAAGAGAATATTTTTAAAAATAATAATAAATTGCCTGAACAATTATTTCTGTTTACTTGAGATAATTATAATTGAAAATTCGATAAAAAGTGGAAAGTTTCGGAAAAAAACTGCAACTTCGTAGCACTATTCTGAGAGAATATTATAATAATGATAAATTATTTCTGTTGAATTTAATTGAATATTGCCTCGCTCTAGTTGAAAAGTTGAAAATAAGTTGAAAAATTCGAGAAACCGCGACTTTTTGAGTCTATTCTAAGAAGAAATTGTTAAAAACAATAATAAATTGTTTAAAAAATTCATATAAACTTCTAGTTATTAGTATAAATTAGTATTTATGTATAAGAAAAAATTTATATTTTAAAAAACCGCAAAAAAATTATAATTAGCGCCAGAAACTCGCGAAACCTAATTTTTTACTGATGAGGGTTTTTGGGACCCTATAAAGCAGACTTATGGGGGTGATATTTAAAAAGTAAGTTTTTATTCGTATTCTATTGCTAATTGTGAGAAGTACAGTAGAAGTCCGATAAGTTGCCGTCCGATAAGTGTACACTCTCCTTAAAACGTCATCACACGCACGGCACGCACACTAATTGGGGTTCTCCCACTACGTGCGCTATTTTGCTTATGATTTGCGCATCATTATCACGCATGCGCGCACCTAATAGCGTGCTACTAGAGGGGGCATTCGATAAGTCCGCAATTCCTGGAATTTTCCGCTCCTACAGCCCCGAAATGAGAAACTTATCGGACTTCTACTGTAATGTTGAAGTTCAACTCGATACACCTAATATTAACGATTCTGAATAAAATTTACAAAAACATCATTTTTTCTTATGGGAAATACGTGTTAAACTTCATACGAAGCTTGCGGAACCTCTAAATATATATAATTTAAAAAAAACGAATTTGGGGGCGGGGGTTCGAAAAAAATTGGGAACGATATTCATAAAAATTCTTTAACAAAATTTCCAATGCATTCTGAGATTACATTAGTCTACAGTGAGGGCGCCTTCCTAATTTATGATCCACTTACGAATTTCTACCTTTCAGGTAGTTGCGCTCGATTACGACAAAGCTGTACTTCATTGTATCTTTGGTGTGCTAAAATCTTGTTTTATGGCGTAGGCGTTTGAGTTTACTGAATTTTAAATGTGAAAATCTATAGTTTACTGCCATCATTTTCGCAGGTAACATGAAGAATAGACGCCAGTTTTTTATGGTGTCTATATTCTATATAATCCCTCTTTCTTATTAGTATTTATGGCAAATAACAGAGCTGTCAGAACATAGATACAAGTTGATGTAAATTTCGGGGGGGGAACTGAAAATATCTATGTACTTCTCAAAAAACTGCTGTAAGGTTTTGTGCTATAACAAAAAAAATACCTTCATACATAATATAGCTGCAAATATTTAATTAAACTATTGACAAATATTTTGTTGTTAAGTTTGAATTTGGCGCCATTGCAAGAAAAGTACACAACGGCCTCCACTCCACTAGAGATCCTCAATGTTATATCTACATTGTCAACAAAAAAATATTATTTTTCAATCACAAAGACAAACTTTATATCCAAAGAGACGAATGTTCAACAAAGTAGTTAAAATTTCAACCTAAAAATATGAATTCTCAACAGGTTTTGAATTCTCAATAGTTTCCCGGGCGAAACCTGAACCGCGGCAAGCCGTAAGCGGGCAGGCCATGGGCGTATGAAAAGGCCGTTAAGAAGACGAAAATTTGATTTCTCCAAATGCTGCTTTGTGATTGGTGTTTTCCGTTGCGTTGTGTGGATGCTGTCGTGGAAGCAGCCTAGAAATATAGATCCCGACATTATCAACTTATCTTTCTTTTTGAAAAACAGCTGACTGCTTTCCGGAAAATCGTTGAAAATTAACTTCCCCAAGCACAAAATTCCTCAAAAAGATATCGCAGGTAATTTACCCGACTTTTAATAATTCCCGTAACTTTTCATTCCTCATTCGATATTTGACCACGAGCTAGAGGAAGAAAACACGACTGTGACTAAAGAAAAAGAGAGATAGAGTTGGATAGAGTGCGAGAAACTAGAAACAGACGATAGACCCCATATAGACCCTGCTTTCGTGCTGCGAGTTTTGACTGGTTTCAACACGCTCGGTCGCTCGCGACGAATGCTCGCGTGTCGCAATTTGCAAGCTAAAAGCCTCTTCGCTTTGTTTGACTTTGTTCATTTCTCCGCGATTGATCCCCGAAAGAGGTGCCTCAACCAGAACAATCCTCCCAAGCAATGAGACATCCATCACCTTTAAAATCACACCTTCGCTCGGTCTTTTGACATTCCGAGACTTGTGTTACGAATGGTAATTCTTCGAACGAGCGAAGGAGTCGGGCATCGCGGGTATTCTGCAAGTTCTACAAGATAAGAGTGCGTTTTGTAGCAGATGGACGAGGTCTCTTTTCTCAATTTTCCACACAGTGCTTCCAAAATTCCACCTTTTCTCCTCGCATTTCTTCCCGACTCCGCCGTCAACGTCGCCTCTGCAAGTCCACGGCTTCACTCTGCCTTGCCCCCCTGCTGATTCCCCGCTGTTCCCCGCATTCCATACTCAGACATCAGCAGCGCGCCGCCGACAACAACGAACAACCACAACGCGGACAGCGCCACCGTCATCAAAGTTATAATTTTGTAACCAAGAGCAGCAACATCGCTTTGGCCAGCAGCACCACCATCGTGAGCCATCGCAGCAGCCATCGAAGCCACCCCGAGAGTAGGAAAAGAAAATGCCCCTCAGTTCGCGGGCGGCAGCGTGTTCAAAATTGATCAAAATCATGGAGGAGCAAGTCTAACCACGACGGGACGAATTGTCCGCGTTGCTTGCTTTGGGCGCACCCTCGAGAGTACGAGACCTGGCACTCTGACTTCCTCTGCTGTTGCTGCTGCTGTTCTTCCTCATGGAGCTGCGCGTCGGCAACAAATTCCGTTTAGGACGGAAAATTGGGAGCGGCTCCTTCGGAGACATTTATCTAGGTAGGTGAATCCCGATATTGTGATTTGTGATTTGCGAAATTTGTGATTATGATGCCCCACCTCCCCCCGCTCACCTAGTCTGTTTTGCACTTGCTTTTGCGCGTTTATCCCCCCCCTTTATACACCTACAGCTACAAGCTTCGGAGCCTTCCTTTCCTTATTCCTTGCTCTGATCTGACCCTTTTTTCAAACCCGAGAGTTTACACTACTCAGCCAGGTATCAACATTCCGATCAGTGTTGGATCACCTTCCTTCTGATTTTTGTCCTGCCTCGAAATCTCGCTTGGAATTTCATACTAGTTGGTCCTTTTCGTCCTCTCAAATTTAGTCCTGACAAAAAATTCGTTCTTAGTTTAAAATCCCGTCATGATCTGTCATTTTTTTAATGCGGATTTCCTTTATGATGGTTTTTACCCTCGAAATATCTGACATTAGAATTTCTTCCTGCAATAAAAACCTTTCACTTTTTAAAGTTAGCTCTTTATTTAAAATCTCTTCTAATAATAATCTGTCCCTCTCCAAAATTAAGTCTTTAAAATTCTGGGCCCTGCTTTGAAATTCACTGTTGTGTTGAAAATTCCGTCATGATATAAAAGTGTAATTTTTTTGTTCTAAAATTTTACTCTTGCTTTCAAAATCATTAGTGGTTCAACAATTTTGTTTTGCTTGATCAGAATTTAATCTATTCTAATCGAAAATGTGATGTGTATGTAATTTTTCAGACTAGATTTCAGTGATGACAAGTAGCCAACTATTCTCCCTTCCTTGCTTAAAAAAATTACCTTGCTAGTTACTATAAAATGTATATGTATTTTTTTAAATTTCTCTATTGCTGAATAGCAATTTTGTTTTATAAAAGTCGACCTTGTAATAACGCGATAGGCATGGATTTTATTTGCACCTCATTTTACTTTATTTTTTTTTTGTGCTAGATCAAACAGAATACATAAGAAAATTAGGTTCCTATTGTAGTAACGTGGTATGAATAGATTTCTTTGCCACTTGGTTTTATTTTTTTACCTGCTTGATAAAATACACGACAAACGAAATCTAAGTTTTACGAAATCCATTTTAGATTTTTCCTTAAAATGAAAGATTTTAATGTGTTGAAAAAATCTTGCTTTAATAATTTGTCATTTATCAAAATTCGGTACATTGTGTTCTTGTGTTCTAAAATTTGACCTTGCTACAAAGTTGAGTCTTTCAAAAGAAAACAGCCTTGCTCCGAAATTTGGCCTTGCTTTAAAATTAGGTTTTGCTTTCAAGTTAGGTCTTGTTTTCAATTTTTTTCTCGATACTGCAAAAATCTGCTGCATTGCAAAGTTAGATCTCGCTTTCAGAATTTGTTTTTCTCTGAAGATTGGTTCTGTATTGACATTACAGCCACAGTTGGTTCTATATTCATATTAGGTATTCTTTAAAAAGAATAAAATTCATCTTACTGCAAAGTTTGGTACTACTTATAAGTTGAACTTTGTTAAAATGTGCTCCTATTGTAATAATGTATCCTGCAGAATTTGTTTTCATTCTCAAAATTTACATTACTCCATAAGTTGATGCTTTATAAAAATTAGTTTTTTCCTTTTTTAAAATAGCCTTATTTCAAAAGTCTATTTATTACATAAAAAACGTCAGCATTATTCGTAAAATACAGTATCTTCAAAAAATTTGATCTTGTATTCAAATTTAAGTCTATTCTATTTGAAAATTCCTCTTCAAAAATGTTGTCTTAGTAACAATCTTAGTCTTTGTCCCAAACATTCCTAACCAATTTATATCGTAAATTGCATTTTGCTCCGCGGTTCCGCTTTGCTTCGAAAACTCAAAACATACGCTTCAATTTTTAACTCACTCCGTATTTCCGTGTTGACGTTTGTACGTTCGGTTTGTTTATTGATTTTTGCCCTCCAACACTATAATCAGCTCTTAATTGCTCACTTTGAATTTAAATGCGTGTCTAAACATGCGTTCCACTTTCACTTAGTTTTTTTCTTAATCACTTCTTCTTTTATTTAACTTTAATTTTTTTTCAATCTAGTTGATGCTTTGGTCTTCATCTAAATATAACTTGCAAGGATAAACAATTTTTTTCGTCAGACTGCAACACATTATTTCATGCTTTCTCATGTCTGGAAAGTAAATCATTATTTCAAGAAATTGAAGAAATATTACTTTGTTCACAATTTTATATGCGTATTTTGCTAATTAAAATATATATAACAGTTTTTAAGAATTTTTTTTATCACTACTTGATCAGCCTAAAATCATTAGAATTTTTTAAAACCATTTTTTTTAAATATTTTTAATTATTGAATTTTTAAGATCTCATAATTGACCGTTGAAAAAACTGGCACGAGTTGTAATGGATTTACCAATAAATCTTTAATTAAACAGTTTATCTTCAAGGACAAATAACCTTTAATAGTTTAGATTCGATGTTTGATATTTATTTCTATTGTTACAGTATTAATTATGAACACAAAAAAATCAATACTGAAGGACGTGTCATGAATAGATAACACTTATAAGTAGGAAAACTCCAGAATTTTTTCTTCCTTTGTTTGTTGAAACTAATTTGGCAAAGCTTTTTAAAATGACTCAGAAAATGACGAACTAATGGAGCGTAAAAGAAAAACAGCCTAAAAATGTGCCGCTCACAATGAAAGTTTAGGGATACATAAGAAATATTACTCTTGCATACAAGAAATGTCATAAAATATTTCGAGGAAGAATTTTTTTCTTATAATCATGAGAAG
The DNA here is from genome assembly GCA_932195095.1 of Andricus curvator. Classification (NCBI taxonomy): domain Eukaryota; kingdom Metazoa; phylum Arthropoda; class Insecta; order Hymenoptera; family Cynipidae; genus Andricus; species Andricus curvator. Next base: position 129,597 of record CAKNYM010050738.1, read on the forward strand.
AAAGAAAAAATGAAAAAAGTTAAAAAATCCTAATTATACACGAAGCATTTTCTTGGCATTTTTTCTTATTCGATGTTAATCTTCAAATATTTTGATTATAAATCAATGCACTTTTTCAACAGGCACCAATATTTCCACCGGCGAAGAAGTCGCCATAAAGCTAGAATGCATTAAAACGCGGCATCCTCAACTCCACATAGAATCCAAGTTTTATCGGATGATGCAAGGTGGTGGTAAGTACATTATTTTGAATGGACCATTTTTTATTAATTTTTGAGTAAAACTTGCGAGAAATCGTGTTCTAGTTTACATGACACTGAAGCACATACTTTAAATTGTGTTGTTAGTTACTCAAATTTCTCTTTTCCGAAAAACAGTCTCATTACTGCGTTTCACTCAGTTCACCTAGATAGTGGCGTATAAGAATTGAGTTATATGAAAGTCGCGATGTTGCAATTTGAATCGAATTACATAATACATTATCTTTTGCTGATTTGTATTTACGTTTATGGTGGACATTTTTTGAGTCTCTATTTCTCTATTCTATTATAATGTTTGACACGAAGCTTTCAAATTCGTCTCATTCTAGTTGGGATTCCAACGATAAAATGGTGCGGATCGGAAGGAGATTACAATGTCATGGTGATGGAATTACTAGGACCATCCCTGGAGGATCTCTTTAATTTTTGTTCTAGAAGATTTACCTTAAAAACTGTTCTACTTCTTGCCGATCAGTTGGTAAGTACTTCTGAAAACCTTTCAAGTACTAACCAATCATAAATGTCCCTATGTGCAAATTTATTTTCATAGGACATACATCAGAAGAGTTCTAAATTTACGTATTCCAAGTAGACATTTATTATTATTTTAGGGGGTTAAAATTAAAATAATTCGCACCTGAAGTACCTAGAATTATACATTATATAGAACTGAAGCCAGCAAAATCGTTAAATGCTACAAGGGAGGATTTTATTATTGCGTAACATTATAAAGCGAGGGTCTGTCACAGAATCTGTTTTTGACGTTGTTGCGAAACAAAGGACGCTTTAGAGACACTTTTTGCCTGCGTTACAAATACTTGCATTGCGATACAAAAGTAACAAGGCTTCCAAGGTTTTACAGTCCTTTTGTCGGAGAGGTCTGAAAGAAGATTTTAAAAATAATCTTAATCATAATAATATTTGATTGCACCCCAATGTTGCGAATTTTAAGGCATACTTTGGTTGGAAGAGAATGCAGGATTACATTGAGGTATTAACTATTGCCTCGTTCTAAGATAAGACAGAATAAATAATAATTACATCCAGTTGTCTGCGAGGGGAACTTGTCATTTCGACAGGCATCGTTTGTTTGAATATTTTTATTTCCTGGATGTAAAGAAGCAGATCTATCGAGCAAAGTCCGTATTGAGATTACACTGTCTATAACGATCGAATGCAAGATCATTGACACGTCAAATGAGTCTTCCGAATGAAATCTTCAGGGTGGTCACTGGACCCGGAAATCGAAAATTTTTACACGAAAAAATCTCGGGACTTATAAATTCGTGTCTTCATCCGGATTTTTTTTATTTCATAAAAGGGTATTGCAATAAATAAAAAAGTGAAATTTGTATAATAATTAATTCACAGTGAAGTCGGCAAAATAACGAAACCTTTTTTTTTTTTCAACACGTTAATTTTATTAGAAATAGTCATCTACAATTTATATCTTTTACGTTTAAAAATGCCCAATTCTGAATTAAATATAGACGCATATTTCCCTGTTTTAGTTTTAAAGTTTTTAACTTTGAAAAGTCCGTTTACAATTATAAACATTGTATTTTGGTATTGATCACATTGAGCCTTTTTACACCGCGGCAATTTTTGACACGGTAGCAGGAACTGCTACGCTCGGCTGCCAATCAGAAGCATTCTATTTATAACCGAAGCCACTGATTGGTGGCCGAGCGTAGCAGTTTCTTGTACGGTGAAAAAACTGCCACGGTGTAAATAGGCTTATTGAAAAGATTTTAATTTTGAAGATCATTTAAATGCTTCAATTTTCTCAATTCAAACTTTTTTTTAGACTTGCAGTCTAACATATCTTCCCCGCCCAGTCGACTGTACAATAAAATTATTGAATTCTAAACGTTCAATTGTTATTTTTCAGATGTTCACGGTTTTATTTATTTTCAGTTAATCTTTCTCTAATTTGAAGGTTGTTCAATTCTTCAAAAGCTTAATTTAGAATGATTTAATTAAATATTATTTAATGCGTTAGTAAAAAAAAACGATAATTTATTATTAAAAATTTTCTATATTTTACCCTTGTTTTCACAATTTTATTACAAAAAATACAATAAAAATGAAGGTAATAAGCGCTATTTATTTAACAGGACGCATTTAGATTTGAATGAGTGGGGAAAATAAATAGACCGGAAATTTTTTCCAAGATCCGAGTAGCCACCCTGAATTTACACTATAATTTACAAAGATCTTCCACTATTTTGATGGAAAGCTGAACAAAAACCAATGTTTTTTATTCTTTCGTATTGACAATTGTCTCTAGCTTCTAAAAAGCTACTCCAATTAGTCATTCACGGTCCAGTAAATTTCTCATCCCCTTTGATTTGCTTGTGACGATTATCAGAAGCAGCGACCTCGAAAGATGTGTCACAGACCGTGTCTCATACTCATCTGACCATAGCCAACATATAAAAATTTGCACATAAAGCCTCTTTCGTCTTCCAGGTACTCAACGTATTTAAATTTTAATGCTATATTTTTGTCATCATCAGATAAGCAGAACGGACTACATTCACAGTCGCAACTTCATCCACCGGGATATCAAACCCGACAACTTCCTTATGGGACTTGGAAAGAAGGGAAACCTCGTGTATATTATAGACTTTGGACTTGCGAAAAAGTACCGCGATGGACGGAATAACAAGCACATACCATATCGGGAGAACAAAAATCTCACTGGCACAGCGAGGTAATTTTTTCTTTGCAAAAAATTATTAATGTTGTTAGACTAATTCCTGATTTAGGAATTAAAAAAAAAATCTCATATTAATAAGAGTTGCTCCGAAGGGTTTTGATCAATCTTGAAATCAGATGTACAAGTCTTCGTGAAATACACTACAGGTCAAAATTGTACGTTCACTTACGTTCGTCGGTTTAAAAACAGGCTTTTCCTTCAAAGTGTCTAACTCTGCGAAAAATTAGACAATAATTTTTTTTTTTAACTTTTACAAAGCTTATTAAAATCAGCGTCGATTGAGTCAAACTTGAGAGTATTCTCGATAAACAGAGGCCGATGTAGCATGTGAGGAAGACTGACCTATTTTCCGTTTTTGACCAATTTTCGATTCTCCACTTCCACTCTTTGTATGCTTTAGGGAAATGAATGGAAAAAATTTCAACTTCGGTCTTTGAAGGTCTGCAATTTCCTCTTCAAAATGAAGCCAAGAACATAATAAAATAGTTACTATTTCTCGAATTATCATAAAAAATATGGAAGCGTGTCCAGGACGTATGAAAACGCATAGGAAATCAGAGACAAAGACTGCGGTCGCCACTCGACCGACTGATTTTCGTCTTGGGCACGCTTCCACATTTTTTATGATAATTCGAGAACCAGTAAATATTTTATTATGTTTTTGGTCTCATTTCAAAGAGGAGATTTCAGACTTAAATTCAGCCAAGTTTCAATTTTTTCCATTCACTTCCCTAAAGTTTTTAATACTATTTCGTAAGTGGACACACAATTTTGACTGATAGCGTATTTAAAATCTTGTGAAACACTGAAATCGTTGAATTCCTCTGGAATATTTTCAAATCTGGTGTACACTCAAGAATGAAGTAGTCAACCCCTCGAGTTGTTATTTTGATGAAAGACCTCATAACTTTTTATGAATTGCAGATATGCCAGTGTAAACACACATCTGGGAATCGAACAATCCCGGAGAGATGATCTCGAATCACTAGGCTATGTTCTTATGTACTTTAACCGAGGTAGTTTACCCTGGCAAGGACTGAAGGCCGCTACCAAAAGACAGAAGTACGAGCGGATTTCTGAAAAGAAAATGTCCACTCCCATCGAAGAGCTCTGCAAAAGTTACCCGGGTAGGTTTTGACAATAATTCGATATTTTATCCTTTATCTAAAGATGAGAATATAGTGTTCTAATTTGTATTATTATTTTATGATTCCAGTCGAATTCACGACGTACCTCAGATACTGCCGGCAATTACGCTTTGAGGAAAAGCCGGACTACTCATATCTCCGACACCTTTTCCGAACATTATTCCATAGTCAGGGTTTCACATACGACTACGTATTCGATTGGAATATGTTAAAGTTTGGCAGCGCGAGGCAACCCGCTTTACCGTCGGCGCAACAAGCACCGACGCACTCACAGCCGACGAACGCTGCTCTGCCCTCTGGGACCAACAACGATCAAGAACACCGAGCGAGGTCAGTATCGTGGCAATTTTCTGACTCCAGAGGCTAAAAGTCTCGATAATGAATTGCTTACGAGCCTCGACTGACATGATGCGCTTGCAGATGTGTCTCCTTTTCGCGGTTATTAATAGTCTGATTCTATTATTGTCGCCTGGTCAATGAATCGGGAACATCCGCATTCAACGAAACGAGGACCCTTATTAGACTAAAGCTTATACTGCCTTGGAATTAGAATTGACATACCTTTGAATTATAAAATAGTTTACATAAAGGGATTTTAAATTTTCCTAGAATTTCAATTTGCTGATGGACAACCTGTAAGATCAAAGAATGTAAGACTTGTTGAAGAAGAAAACAACAGTAGAATCGTGTTTTGATTCCGCGTAGTGTCAAAAGATGCCGTGTTTGATGGAAATAATTAAAATAATTATTAGTAGACTGGCAATTTTTACAAGCCTCAATCTCTTTCTTACTTAATATTTTTACATAATCGAAGGCTTCTAAACATAAGCCTTTTTCAGTCCAGTTTTTTGAATTTTTTACTATGGTTATGTGTAATTACAATATTATGGGGTTGAAAAAGTATATTAAGTCATGCTTACACGTACGTCGTTCTAGAATTGAATTCTGGAAGTGTATTTTTTTTAAAGTACAATTTATAATTTACGTAATGATCCCGTGGTTAAGATTTTGTATTTTTTTCGGTGACTAAGAATTTAGACTCCTGTTGTAATGAAATTCTAGCTGTAGGTGAAAATGAAGGATTTATATTATGTTTAATTGCTTCATTTACGACGCGAATTTATATGAGGTTAGTTTATGTACATACATTTCTAGGCAAGATTGTTCAGTTTTTATTTTATTTGTACGTTAAAGAAAGATATTTTCTTTAAACTTAAGGATTGTTAGTAAGCATTCCTCAGACATATTTCATCAGCTTATACGAAAAAGTCTTCCCTGAATAAATGAAAATTATACAATGAAGTATAATAGTTAAAACTGGAATTATTTGAGCTTTTGTATTTATTTAAGTCCAACACTATTTGCTTGCATAACATTATTTTGTAATTATTATTTCAATAAATTTATACATATAGTCATTTATTTCCAGAACTCGAAACTTTTTTGTCACTGAAAAAATAATTTTTGAAAATAGAGACAAAAGAACATTTTGTGTACAATAAAAAGTAGGGCTACACGTTAACGAAGAGTCAGTATTTTCTAAATATCTTTTTTACTTGAGTTTTTAACCATATTTTATTCAACTTACTCCAAACGTGGTGACATTTCAGAAACATTCAAAAGCGTTAAAAATGGTTCAATTTTGAATTTAAATAACGTACATGTAAAAGCGGAAGAATTCTAATATTTGAAAGCTGTACATGATTCACAATTCGAGTAAAAAGGCGATCTAAATTTAAAACAATGTTCTTTTGAAAGATTTTCAGTAAGAATGCCTTAAAATTAAAAACATTGAAAAACAATACTTTCCAAACTAAATATTTTTCAAACCTACAAAGTTTAAAAATTAAAGCAGTAATGATTTTCACTTCGAAATTAATAACAATTTCGAATTTTAATTTCTAAAAAGACCTGTACAATACGTTTCAACCAATGTTATTTGAAAAGTGTATTGAAACTGCATGGGTTCGAAATTTAAATTGGAAAAAGTAAATGTAAAAAGTAGTACAAGTCCAAAGGCTTACAAAAAATAATTCAGGAAAGGAACGTTTATTAATTACGTAAGGGAACAAAAGAATAAATTTCATATTGTGATCCTTATCATCAGGTTTTCATAGGTCATATTTTCATCTCATTTATTATTTTTTTCTTACGTACTTAATGAATGCTCTCCCCAATTTACAAGTTTTGCGATTTGAAAAAGAAATACTCGTTGAATTTATAATTTATAAAAAAATCCGTGAAAGCTCCCGTGCATAGAGAAAATTAAAATAATTGATGGTTTTGTGTATAATTGACGAATTTCGTAAAATGTAGAATAATGAAAATAATTTTGCAATAATTTCTAAGAAGATTTTGATCCTTTCAGTCTGGAAACGATTCAAAATACGGATAACAATTGTTAAATGATTTTTTTAATTGAACTCTTCCGAATGAACTAAAGCTTCAAGTTGTATTTTAAAAGGAGTAATCCTATATTTTAATACTGATGAAATGTTACAGTTTTTCGTATCTTCAACATTTAAAATGATAAATCTCCCGAGTTTAAATGTAATAAAAAAATAGACATTTAAATAAATAGAATTTGTAATGTTTTGGATTAAAAAGAATATTCAAAATAAAACAAAATTTTTCTTGTTTAGAGGGAACTGATAGTTTATTATTAAAAATTTGAAAGTAATTAAACTTTAAAAGCTGCTTTTCCTGAAACAATATTGCAATGTAAAGACTTAAATATTAATGTTTAAAGTTTTAAAAAGTGTATTTACGTATTCGTTTGAAATGGATTTAAGGTAGGAAGTATATTTTAAAAATATGCTTGACATTTTTGAAACAAATTAAAGCTTAAAGTATTAAATTCAAAAGAATTAAACTATTTCAAAAATCCCATAAAAGTTAAAACAAAAGCAATTTCCTTTTTAATCAGTTTTATGTTAAATTCTTCTTCTCCTAAAAGCCCCCTACTTTTATTTTTTTTTTAAATACGTCTCTGTACCGCGTTTTATCAAAAAATATCGCGTTTGACGAAAATAATTAAAACAGTTACCAGTAAGAATAAAATTTAAGATCGATCTTTGACAGCGTTGAAACTCCAATAATTTTTTTATAATTTTTAAATGCAAATAATGATCTTTTAGACCCTACACGCGGCAAGGACCGGCGAACACGTCTGTAGCGGCTGTGGGATCGACGATGGTCTACGCTGGTATACCAGAACGCAAGGCGAAGTTGCAGCACGTGCCGGATGTACGCGGTGACCAGGACAATCAGGACAAGAGCGATTTCCAAGGTAAAAAGCAAGCATTCTACCCAAAATTCTTTGCGAATCAACAGCACCCGGAACGAAACACACACTTGATGGAGCAATCGCAGGCGAGCTCAGCCTGCGAGACATCGAGATCGAAACCTTATCAGTTCAGTACATTCAAATCCTCCCCCGGTCGAGCCGTCGCGACAGATTCAAACTCTCTGGGCTTGTCAGGTCTCAGTTTGGGGCATAACGAAATTGGTCGTAAACACACAAACTACAATTCCACTCGTTCCCGCGATCACCATCGTCTTCCATCGTCCATTCGCGTTCGCGAAACAAGTCCCAATACAGCGTCGCGACCCCTAGATAAACAGAGCTACTTTTTTCATGGGTATAAAACTGAGAAAGACATAAATCGAGAAACTAATGAATTGGATGGACTCGGTGCTGTTGGAGGTCTTGACACATCCAGCCGAACCAATGCAAATGAAAAAGAAGTTTCGACGGACCCTTCCATGCGGAAGATAAGGTTGGCACATAGAAGTTTGGATTCTCTTGATAATGATATTGATATCATAGCAGTAGATGCCAGGAGCCTAGACCATGTACCAGATGACAACAGACCCAAGTCGTTTTTTCATGGAAAGCAGCGGAGTTTAGATTCTACGAAGCGAAAACAGTCCTTGAATGGTACATTGCCCAAAGTAAAACCGAGTCTTTTTCAGAAAATAGGTCGTGGCTTTAATTTTTTAGTCAAAGACAACATCAAGGAGCAGAATCGAGAACGCGAATTGCTGAGCACGAACGCTCCTCTGACAGCTGAAGAAAGGTGTGAATATTACTGCTTGCAAAACCATCCCCAGGATCAGGTTTTTTTGGACGGACTTCCCATTCTTCGGGATGGATGCGAGAGGAACACACTTTATCAAGAGTCATCGAGCAACAACCCTTTTGGGCACAACAGTGGAATACAAGAAGAAAATTTTCGACAGGAGGGGGGCCAACGGTGTGGAAAGAGTATAGACAAGTCATTAAAACGAGGCAAATTGAAGGAGAGTCATCTGGAGGAACAGAATCAGATGAAGACCTGTCGAGAGATAACTCCAGAGAAAGGCGAGAACAAGACGCCATTATCGACATATTCGTGCGAAGAGCAGAGTACTGCGAGCGACAAAGACGTGCTAACTCACGAAACAACGAGTGGACATATAGACAGTCTGGAGATTGGATATTCAATAAGCCAACTGGGGAAGCATTACCTTCAGAATCCGAGCAGTCTGGAAAAGACACGAACGGCAGAAACAATGGCGTGCGGAGACAGCTGGGAGCGATGCCTAGGGTGGATTACAAAAGTGGATCTAGACGCTTTGAGCCGGGGTACAAATTCAAGTGATTCTCGGGGACACGCGAAACCCCAAGGGAAGTTGGACATAATCAAGGGAATACTTCTGGATATCTTTGTCTGCATTTGCTTTTGAAATTTCGCGACCTTTTGAATTAGAATGATCATCCTTCAAGAAATCTAGAGATTTTTTTAACATCTTTGAGAAAGATGATCTTTAAAAATGATCTCCTTGGTAATATATATTTCGACATGACCAAACTCGTGATGCTCCACACTGGGATCCTTAGTTCCACTCAATTATTTCTCGTTTATTTTAATGAATTTATTATAGATTAGGTTGTAGTGAAAGCAAAAAGGCGCACATACACTAGGTTTTATGTTTTTCGTTCTAGAATCTGCGGTTCTATATTCGTATATATTGTTTACAATTTTATATTTACAATCTCTTGAGTTCGGTCCACCGTCTTCCTTTGCGCCTCCTTGATCTTTTTGAGTTTCTTTAATGAGAGGGACTTGGTAGTTTGATATCCAACTTTTTGAGGACGATCGTGTGATTGTGATGGAGATTGTACAAAGGGGTAACTCGTTGACCTTGAAAATCGCGTCATCTCATAAGCTAATTATTGGGAAACTCGAGATAATTATAGACAATATTATTGATAAGAGACAATAAATTTCAATTCGTTTTTATCAATATTGACTATGATCAGAAATTCATTGTTTCTTGTATTTTTTCTTTAATATTGTACTGAAATCTGAAACTACTACCCAATAGTTCTAAGTTTGTGTCGTTGTAGTCGCTACACAATAGGCGGCAGTGTTTTATTTTTAAGTTTAATTAAATTGACCATAATTTTGAGAAATACCCTTATAGTTTGCTTTTTTTATGTTTCTCATATCGGTATTTTAAATATTTTAATATTTTTGACGTTAAAAGAGTGAATGACGATTATTTTCGTGAGTGAAAATAAATTATTAGTATCCTGTTAACAGTATATGTCTATTATAATTTGCTGAATTAGTTAATCGATCTCGAATATTTGACTACCCTCGGTTTTTTTAACTTAAAGAGTGATTGTAATTTAATCGAAATGAAACTTAATGAACTATTGAAATCAATCAATGAATCGTTTTAATCATATCACGTTTACACTTGATAATTTGTCTTGACTGAAAAGCCTTAACGATCAATTTACATATCAATTCGTTAGCCAATTCAGAAGACTTGATACTCATTAAATCATTAAAATATAGAGGACTTTTCTTTTTTATAAGAAAAAAGATATTTTTCTGTAGGTGTCGGATTAGCTTAGGCGATAGAAAAGATTGGCATTATCACATTAGCTCTAGATTTCTGTTTCACTTGCGTGTGTGAAGTATATGTATAGTTTTAGGGATTCGATCTATACGTAAGAAATTTTATCGGAACAGGTTTATTTTCTCGAGAATATATTAGTTTTTTTCGTAACTTTATATAGTTAAATGTTTGTACAAAGCAGTCCATTGTGCCAGTAAAATATTTGCACTTTTCAATTTTAAATTCTTTCTTTTTCATAATATTTTTACTTAGATAGAGAATATGTGATTTAGACTTTTACATTAACTCTTAGTTTTTGTTTCACTTACGTGTTGTGAAATTATCTTTTTAAGCATTTAATCTACGTATTCAAATTAATTTCCAAAATTTGATTTTTTGAAAATTAATTAATTCTGGAACTTGGATTATGAACATTACAAACCATGTAACACATCAAATTAACGTGCTCGAATTTCAAAAAATAGAAATTTTCCGAAAAAAGCTTTCGATATCAAGAAATTTACTTTTTCATAATCATATTTACGTAGATTTCTGGATAAGGGATTTATTTAAAAAAAAAATCAATTTTAATATTAGCTCTAGACGTCACAAATAGATTAGGATTAAAATTAAAGAAATGGCTTTGTTTTTAGACCCAGATGGAAATAAAAACAGTTTTTGCTGACGAAATGAAGATTGCCGTTCTCATTGCTTCAATTCGTAAATAATATTCAGTAAAATAAAATATTCAAATGGGACAATTTTTCATATTGAAAAATTATCCATTTGCCATAATTTTTAACTGAATGTTCATATGCATGAAACCAGCCAAGAATGCATAAGTTTTTTATTTTCTATTTTGTTAAATGAAATGTTTTTATCGTCTGAAATCACACTTTTTATCACAAGAATTTAGTGAGTATTTAGTAGTTTAGTTTTTCGAATTTAAATAGTTGACTGTTTTCGAAATCGCTTAATCTACGTAGAAATTCTAGTTATTCAAAAATTTTATTCGTTAAATTTTCCGAGTTATTAGTTAAAATTTCGCGATGGCTAGTTCGGATTTTTAGGACGAATAGGGAAAATCTTGCAAACTTGACTGGCGGAGCTAGGGCTATTCGTTGGCAAAGGGTGACACTGCGATTACATTTAACTATTTTGAGTATAATATACATTCGTTATAAATTTTATCCCTCAGCGTTTTATCCCAATATTTTCGAACCTTTTGGATCATTCTTTATTTAAATAAAAAATGTATAAACCTTTAGAAACAACTTAAAATAATTGATAAAACTTTAGGTAAAAAAAGGGTTCGACATTTTTTAGGTATGTGAAAACTTTTTCCAATGTCTTGTTATATAAAAGACATCTTCAGTACTTTACTTGATTTAGTTTAATTTCCTGATTTCCTTTGAAAACTAAATGAATACCTATAATTATAAAAAGCAGTTTAAAATTAAAGTTAAGTAAAACACTTTCAATTTTCAAAGGTGCTAAAATAAAAAATTCTAACCTATTTGTAAGCATCATCATACCAAAAAAAAGATCAAAGTCCCTTAGTTAAAGAGTCAAGAAATTGAAAAGGATCAAAGGAATCGCAATGTGTGCAATCAAGGTTCGATAAACTAGAAATAATTTTTATCGTCGTTCTTTTTTTTACTTTTTATCTTTGCCATTTTATTTTTATCGCATCACTCACAACTCATAGACTGACAAAATCCATCCCTATATTGTATCGATTTGATTGGTTTTCTTGCTACTTACTACGTGCAATTGATGTGATTTTTTTAACGAAAAAATCACAAAAACGATCAACCAATTTGCGCTGTCTTGTATGCTGATCTGAGCGATTTTTTCGCCATTCTTACCTCGATCGATTGTTCCTATTTTTCCTTTTTATTTTTAAATATATTTATAAAGTTCGTCTTCTACGATTTGAATTTACCTGGAGGTGTTAACGTGAATAATATATTAAGTTACAAATATCTAGTAAATAAACTACATGATAAATTAATACTTAAATCGATGCCTCCATTCAATATGAGTCTATCTGCTGACAGCGCCCTGTATGAGACTATGCGCTTTATGTAAGCATAGGGAATAGTCTCATACACGGCGCTGTCAGCACATAGACTCATATTGAATGGAGGCGTCGAAATATTGTATAGGCTACTCGTTATTTTCTTTAACAATAAGGCAAAACTTTGTGAAAAGATAAAAAAAAAATTATTTTTCGAAGTAGTCTACAATTTTGGGGCCTTTCTAATTTGATGGATGTAAATATTCTTATCAGTGATGTTGAAATTTTTTTTAAGTTGAGTTTTGAATTTAAATTTGTAAAGAAAAATGACTTAAATATTAATCTTTATAAAAATCTTCACGTTTCCATCTTTGGGAAGTCGATACTGCCAGAAAGGGAGGCCAATTGATAGCACTAGGGTTATTCTGGCACGCACATAACGCTTATTTTAACACGTTTTCATGGAGCGTGAAAAGGCCATAAGGGATGCTGATGATGTTACTTCTTGCCTTGAGGCACCTCACGACACGCTCGACACCTAAATGAAGCGAGGAGACTTGAAAACTATCAGATCTCTTCTTCCGAACTAAAGTCGCGAGAGGAGCAAAAAAACCCCGATGCCGAATGACTGCGGGTGGCGTTACCAAAGCTTAGATAGAAACAAAATACCAGCGACTTCCTTTCGGGTTCAAATAATCAATATCAAGAATTCGAAGACCTCTTTTTTTGCTCCTCCTGCCCTTTTACGCTTGCGCACACATTTAATTTACTTACCATTAGAAATTTATAGTTTATACATTATCAATATTTTTTATGCAGACGCATTATACAAATAGAAAAGTTATAACAGAAAAAAGAGACATTAGTTCGGTTGTTGCTTTTTTTGTCGCCGTAACTCGTCGCATTATACACGTTGTTTCTTTTTTTGTGTTATTTCCTTTGTTTTTTTTTCAAATGTCTTTCTTTATGACATCAATTGTAACCAGCTTGTTCGTACGATGATGAGAAGAAAGTAGAAATAAATGTTTTTCCATTCAAGGACTGGCCTTTTTTATTTCTTTCTTACACCACTCTCAGTTATTTGGAATCCTTGTCAAAATTTCTTCTACACTTGGCTTGAATGGAAAAACCGGTAGGTCACTATCATTCTCGAAGGCTCGGTTCTATATTTTGTTTTGATTTACTTGGCAGAGCTTTCGTCAATGTGGGAGCCTTTATTACTTTTTTTAAACTATTTTTCAATCCTATCGCATTATCTGTCTCATGTCGCTACCTCATTTTGCATTGGTATTACTGTCCAGCTTTTATTTTTTTATTAATTGCTTTTTTTAGTTTATTAATTTTTCCATTTCAACTGCCAAGCGTGAAAGATCGTCCATCAGCGTTACTAGTCGACGCAAATTCATTCTTATTTCCGCTTTCTTGTTTTGGTTGAATATTTCTATCCAAATTTCTTTAAGGTAAACATTTTTTTCTTAACAATATTTTCAGGGTGGCGGTGATTTTTTTTGAAACCGGTAAAAACCGGAAAATGACAATGAATATATTTTTTGACCAGACATTTTTTTAATTCTTAGTATTCGTAGAAACTAAATAATGTGAGATTGAATGAGTATCTTATGAAATTATTTAAAATGGCTACGATTCCAATGGGAAAGTTGACAGTTTGAAGCTCTTCTAATTTTAAATGTTTTGATATTTAAGACAAATTTTATTTGCTTTTTCAGTGCCTAAATTCGACAACTTCAGTTTTTAAATCTCTATTTTTAATTTCGAAACATTTATCATTTAAAAATGTACAATTATGATTGTTTACTTTAAGCCCGCCAGTCAGTTACTTTTTCACTTTTGAAACAATTTAAAACTAACACAGTTAAATAAAATTGTATACAAAACTGGTTTCAAATTTCCATTTCTCAAAATTGTATAATTTTCATATCAAAGCCTTAATAGTAATAGTTAGTAATTTTTAATTCGCAATGTTCAAACTTGATAAATTATATAATTTCAAATCTAACTAATGTTGATTGAACCCTTCTAGATTTAAGGTTATTCCGTATTGAAAGCCTTAATATAGTTCAAATTTTTGTAATTTAAATTCTGGAAAATTCAATAATTGATAAAAAAATTTAAGGATGAAGTCTTCAAGGTTGAAAGTTTAATTTTCAAGATTTTGAATAGAACCCTTTAAGATTTTACAAAATTATTTATAATCGAAAGCCTTAATATTTGCGCAATTTTAAGTTTGACGTCTTCAGTATTGAATAATAATAACAAAGCGTTCAAAGTAAAAGAATGGAAAATTTGTAATTAGAAGAGCTTGAAATTGAACAAATGAGAATTCGAATGTTATTGTAGATGTACAATTTCCCTATCGTTTAAATTAATTGTAGCAGATGATTGAAAGACAAAATTTAAATTGAAAAATTCAACATTTTTTGGTTCAAATTCTAGTTGTTCAAAAGTGTGCAATTCAGCAATTAAAGCTCATTTATATTCGAATGATTATAAATTCACTGCATTCAATATCAGGGATTTAGATTAGTTTCGAGAATTAGACAATTTCAAATTAAAAACGCTTCAAGTTGTAAAATTTGTAAATGAAGCATTAGAAACTGCCGGGTTTGAAAAATTCTTCAAAATTGTACAATTTCAAATTAAAAGTCTTAATGGTGTTGAAGAATCAACTTTCAGTAAGTTTTTTCAATCTGCCGAATTTTGATTGCCTTAAATGTAGAATTGTTCAATTTTGAATAAACTCGATTTGAACATGATCAGTTGGATTTTCTTTCTATTTGTGGAACTCGAAATAAAATTGTTCAATTTGAATTGCTTCTACGTTAGAATTATATAATTTTTAATGTTTTTTCATTTGGAGATTGTCTAATTCTAAAAGCTTTAAATTTGTACAATATTGAACTTTGAAGTTTGAAATTGTTCAATTTTTAATACTTGAAACTATAAACTTTTCAGTTTTGAAGGCTAGAATTTAAAAAGTTAAATAGTCGGACAAAGTGTTTGAAACCCTTAAACCCGGAGATTGTTTTCTGATTCTTGAGTGGCCACTCTGATTTTTTTTATCAGTATTAATTTTATATTTATTGTGCGTCAATTAGACGAATGCTTTCCAAAATTGATTCCTCTTTCGCCTTCATCTGCTTCCTTGCAATAATAGCTTGTAAGTGGTTTTTCTGAAAGCAAAACTTGTTTGTAATTATTCATTGCAAGAGTGAAATCGTGACTCAATTTTATTGCAAGATCGTAACAACTTAACGTTTGTTTCTCACTGATCGAATCGTGCTTAACAGACTATATTAGCATAATGAGCTTCTGATCGTGTTACAGTTTCTAATTACTTTGAGGGACGATTCTTCGTCACGCGAATTGTTATGCCAAGTTCTTTAATTCGCGCTTGTTTCTTTATTTATATGTATTTACAATTCCTGAACGTCTATTGAAAATATTTCGCTGATTATAATTATCGAGTTTTTGTTTTGATTTAAGAAGTATATAATAAAATTAAGTCTAAAGAAATATTGCAATGGACCTTGTTGAATTGATTTTCGCAGTGGACAAAGACAGTTTTTTTTAACGGTGAAAAGTTGCTTTATTTTTAGAGGTGAGGGGCAAAGATGGTGGGTATGATGCATAAGGTATTTTATTTTCAAACGCTTGTCTTTTCGTCTAATTTCTGTTTCTTTTCTCTATTTCACTTCAATTCATTTATTTTGGGCTTGAAAGTAATTTGAGGTCCAGAATAGGAGAAATTGAATCGTGGGCCAAAATTTCAAGGAGGTGAATTTTTAAAATCAGTATTCTGATACTTTTCCTTGCTTCTTCATCTGTGGATATTGTTTTTTGATTTTTTAAAGAGAAATCTACTTTTTTGCAACTTACTTAATGAAAAATTTGTTTTAAAAAGATAAAAATTTTGTAGAAAAATTTGTTTAAAAGGGTTTTCTGGTGGTATCTTTCAGCAGCGGGAGCTGGTGGCCAAGAACGAAGGTTCAGTAGGAGATTGCATTGTAGTAATGCAGCTGGCGCTGAAAAGCCTCCTAGATCCAAGTGAGTTGCTAACTATTAATACTGTACTCTTGGACACATCTATCGTAGTTTTCAGGGTCTTTAAGTAATTAGTTGACAAGACTATTTGCACTTCTCACGGCGGTAGCGTAATTGGCGAAGTCATAATCGATACTTTTATGATTGCGGCAATGTAATTTTATTGGTCACCACGAAAGAATGCTTTGCATAATTAATTGGAAATGGATAGTGTAATTTTAAAACTTCTAGAACAAAATAATCAATGGTAAGTTGAACGTTTGTAAATGAAAATTTTAGAACTGAGTTTACATTTTTGATTCCTAGAAGTATTTGTAAATATCCTTGTTAATGCTTAGCAGGCTTGTAATAGTTCTAAAACTATTTTCATTATTACTAAAAATCAAATATAAAAGATGAAAAATGTTAAAGTCCAATCTGAAAATAAGTAAATTTACAAATAGAGTCGTGTTTGAATTATTTTTCTTTAATTACTTAAAATCCAAAATTAAAAACTTCTCTTGAATTGAAAACGAAGTTTTTAAACTTCCAAGTTTAAAGGCTGATTAACTTTCAAATTCAAAGTAATTCAATTTATTATATAAAAAAATTGATAGACTTCCTATTTGAAAAAAATACTATCTAATTTAAGGTACGGAGAATGGCTGAAAATGTTGTACTGAAGTTTTTCTGATTTGTTAAAATTAGAGTAAAGCATTCTTTCGTCATTTTAAAAGGTTTTCTTTAGAATTAAGTCTGGTGTCGTGATACCGTGGCATGGTTACTTCTCGCTGGTATTTAGCAGTATAATAAATAGTACACAACTTGGAAGTAGAATTCAACGATTCTAGTTAAGCTCATTTTTGTAATTTGCTTGTGTAAGGTTATTGTATGTATTTACTTCACTTTGGGATGTCTGTCAATTTACTAGTATTCTCGTTCTAAAAACGACGATTCAAACCGCCTGGACGGAGAATGTCATCCTTCTTTTCAATTTTAATCTAAATTAGTATCGAAAGAGATATCTCACTTGCAAAAAATGCAGAATAATAGATATTTTAATCTACATTTGTAAACTTAATAATAATTTGTAAATTTCGTAATGAAATGCAACTGAGATCTCTCTCTAAAACTTGGTGTATTTTTGTGATCAATTTAAACGTATTGCTAGCTTATTCTTTGGTTTCTTAACTTTAAAATTCTAATGACCACCTAAAAATATTTCCTTATTTTTAGAATTTATAATATGCCTAGATTGTCACTGTACTTAACAAGCTAATTATTTTCCAAAATAACTTTTCTAGGTCCTTAATCGGTGTTCACATTATTTAAATACTTTTGATCTAATTGGTTGTATTTTCATTGGTATTGGAAATTATTGGAGAGCATTATTGATTACTCAAAAGATGTACTCGTTCTTTATCTAGCGCCAAATTTTTAATGTTTCACCTTGGCGAAATCGTGTCGGATGGAATTATCAGTTTAAAAGCTGTCTAAAAAAAAATACCATTAATAAGCAAGAATTTAATATCTGTCTTCTTTCTGCTACAAATTCTTTTGCAGGGATTCGAACGAAATTGAGGGACAAAATAATAAGTTGAGTTGAAAAAGTTAAAGTTTAACAAAACTGCTGCGAAGCCATAGTGTCAAAATTGCCTCAAACATTATTTTTATTGCGAAAATAACGAAATTAATAGCAGATTAACTTCATTTATTTCTTCATTTTCGTAATAAAAATAAAGTTTAGGAAAATGCTAACATTTTACCTTCACAAATGTTTCTTGTATAGTAGTGTCTATAGGTCCGGACACAACCCATGTCTCTTTTCCAAGTACCCCTTCCCCTTGCCAGAGTAGCTCCGACTGCCGCACACCCTTAATTAAATTTTTTCGGATCCCTGTCTTTTTATAGTATTTTCAAGTCGAAGGTTTTTAAATTGCAATGCTTTCAAAATTTGTCGCCTTACATTTGATTTCTCACAGTAAAGTTTAAAAGACTCCGTCATAGGATCAGTACTTTCTGAAAGAAAAAGGAACAAATCAGGTGAAGCAGAAAGTAGACAGTCATGAGTCAGGGTTTTTTTCCACGCTATGGCTGATCGAACTCGTGTTTTTCTTTTAGTTGAACTACCGTAATTGTTTTTATCCTCTTGAACCGTTAGACGAAATTTTTGTGGCACCTTTTCTGTGATTTGAGTAAAATACTGTTGTAAATTACTATGTATTTCCTATTATTCCTCTAAAGAATATTTCTCTAAAAGTTCTATAAAAAAGACATCTCTTTTTGAAATATTCTTTGGATATTATTTTCACCAGGGTCAAAATTCGTGTAAAACAGTAGAGGAGACCGGAGCAAAGTTGTTAAAATAAATCCTACAGTTCTTTAATATTATACGATTTTTTTGGTCTTAATAAATCCATTTTATACGAGGAATGCAACCGTTCTCTAAGTGTTGACAAAAATTAAATTATAGGATAAATAATAAAAATTAACTGATTTATGCCTAAAAAATGACAAGCAATATTGAGGCGAATAATTGTTTTTAATGAGGCGTTCATTACTAGAAATCATGTACATTGTACAAGCATTCATGCACAAATATATTTTTGGCCTTTTTATTTTTTTTATTTTTATATATTATAAAAATCGCAAGCTTGTCACGAGATTTTTTAGTTTGGGTAAAGTGGCGTATTTGAAACAAATTTAAAATGCAAGAGTTGTATCGATCTTTTTATATGAATGTGAAAATGTGATCTCTAATAGTGGCTCCTTTTTAAAAAACATCACAATATCCATTATTCTTAATTTTTGATGGGGAAAACATTAGCTCACAACTCTGCTCTGGTCTATGAGAGGATCAATAATGCAGTTCCAATTTGCATGCGGATGTACACGTGCTTTCAGAGGTGGCTAAACTATTTATAACTGTTACACACACTGCCCATTTGGCGAACAAAATCATAATTCTAAAATTCCATTTTTGTGTTCTTACGTTATTTTCAGGTAAGCCGAAAGCTAAGAAACTAAGCTAGATCGAAAAGTAGGTAAACGAGAAAAAAAAAGAAAAAAAGAGGGACGATGTTTTCTCGTCGCGGTGCTCGAAGCGAGAATCGTGTTCCTGTGCCACGGTAAAGGACGCGGACTGAAAGATTGAGCTTTGCGAGCATTCCCTCTTTCTCAGGATCGACATTCTCACGATAAAACTTGTACACGTCAATGTGAGCCGATGAAATGAACACATGAGTTCAGAATGATTTCGCCATTAACATTTTATTTTGAACCAAGGGTGAATTAATCACCCTTTGGAAATTATTTCATTTTTGAAGAGATCACTGGCGAAATTTTTTTTGTACTGAATCCAAGGAATCAGTAGTGTACCTAAAAGCTACTCTTATTTTCTATTGCACATTTTTTCTTTTTTTTAATGTGGGTTTTTACTTTATGTGGAAGTATAAGAGTAATCAATCAATATTCAGTTACCGATACTTAAGACTGTTAAAAAGAAGTACGGTTATTGAAATGTACAAAAATATATAAATTAAGATAGTACTTTTGTACATTAGATTTGCACTAGATGTTAGAAGTTTTAAGGATAGTCTTGCTTTTATACCAGGATTTGGTATATTTCAAGAATTTTGTTTAAGAATATTAGATTTGGGACAAGAGTAGTGAACATTCAACCTGATGGTGTATTGACTCATAAAAAAGTGTGTGTTTAAATTTAAAAAAATTTCAATCTGAAGGCTTTCCAGTATGTGTGGTTTTAAACATTTGAAAACACATTACAAACTTGGCTATATAGCACCAAAGTACTTTCAAGTCAGGAAATTTTCAAATAGAGATGCTTCCCAATTATATATTTCATAAGGTTATCTTCCAATTGGAGTTAAAAAAACGTTGATATCTTCCAATTAAAAGTCTTCTTAATTTGAAAGCTTACAATATTTTGCATTTTTTATGCTTTCCAATTTGAACGTTTTCAAAATTTGGATGCATTCAAATTATATACTTCAAAATAAAAAGTTGGGATATGTTCAAATGTTGAAAAATCTCCAATATGGTTTTCAAATCTAAAAAGCCGTACAAATTTTTAGTTTTAGAAGTGTTTGTACATTTTCAAAGAAATGTGGAGATATTCAGCGTCTGGATATTTTTATCTTGAAAGATTTTTAATTAAAAATACCTACTTTAAAATTTGGATGTCTTCGAATTGGAAGAGTTTAAAGAATTTGAAGGCATTGAAGCGAATTGACATTTTTTTACTTTTCGAGGCTTCCAATTTCGAATATGAGCAAATGTGTACAATAGTCTCTTTCCATTTTCAAAATTCACTTGTTTTTAATATTGTTTCCTAGATAAATTTATGTAGGACAAATAAAAATAAAAATGCATCGGGAAATGCTAATCTATCTTTATTGTGCCTAAACCATTCATATTTTCGGGTTAACGCAGTATCACGCCTATTCGGGAAAAGTAGAAACAAGGTGCCGCTTCAGAAAAAGTGGCAAGAACGTGCGTATTCAGAAATTAATTTTTATTACCCGAATTTAAGTTGGTAGCACGGGTAGTATTAAAGAAATATAATTTCCCTTTCTCAATTATGTTGCGCAAAATGCACGTAATCAATGAGAAAGCAAAGAAATGATCTTTTGAGTATTATATCAATCATCTAGCTCTTTGCGCGACTTAATGGAGAAAGTTAAAATGATATCTTTTAAATACTGTCAGTGCTGTCAACTGAAATTCGGGTAATACAAATTAATTTCTAAATAAGCACGCTCTTGCTTTTTTTCCGAAAAGGGTGCTTCTTGGCTATGTTCCTGAAGCGGCACCTCTTGTCCCAGTTTCTGAATAGGCACGTTCTTGCCATTCCTACTTTGCCTGAATAGGCATGATATTGCGCTAACCCGACGATATGTACTTTCAAATTAACTTCGGATTATTTAGAATTTAGAAATGTTGAAAATCTGGACGATTTTAAACTCAAATAGCAAATTTTTTTTATTTTGTAAGCTTTTCAATTTAATTCGAATGCCTTTGAATTTGAGAGTTCCTAATTTGTAAAGCTTTCGAATTTGGTGGGATTTAAAGAAGGATCCCTGTTTGAATTTGAATGCTTTTTAGTGTGATCACCATGAAACGTAGAAAAGTGTTTCGACGAAATAATTAGCTTTGATATAAAAGTTGACGTATCTAAACGATAAAGTTCTATCTCAATGTGTGTGCTCGTGTTGCCAATGCAATTTACTTAAGATTTTAAAGCTTCGCGAGTTCGCCATCCAAGATAGAACCTTGTCATTTGTCACCTCAAAGTTACCAAAAATTCTTCCTATCAGAATACAACTAATTATTTTTTTTTATATCTTCTTCTGGTTGAAAGTTCACTACCCTTTTCCCTGAAAAAAAAACATCGCATGAAATAATACATAACCATCTTAGAGAATAATTGGAGAGTTTTCTCAAAGATTCTTATCTGAATGACTTGGATCTGTACTGTTATTCTGTCCTTTCGTCGGCTGAGTATCTCAAATCGCGTGCTGCCGTTAAGAACCGACAGTGACACGACGAAAAAGAGGGAAACGCTCTTTCGCAGCAGGTTTTTAGTCGAAAGTCGAGCCGTGATGACTGAGCAGGCACGGTGGCGCGCTAATGTCGCTCTTTGTGTCTTTTGTTTTGGAAGCGCCAATGCGACGGCAATGGTCCCACCCACCCTGATGGCCAGGCGGGAAAGCGTCCCACACAAGTGAATGAAGAAATTTCCGCCGCCCAGGCAGCCCCTGACAGGAATGATATGTGTCGATTTTCAGCCAGTGAACTTCGCAGGTTTCCTGATAGATTGTAACAACAACAAAAACAAAAGGAAGAATCGCCAGCGAAGAAAAAAAACCTGAAGGATTAAGGGATGGCGATATGGAGAGGAAAAGAGAGTTCTATATAAATATATAAATATATTAGTATACATAGGTAGCTAAGTAGGTAGGTAGGATAACGTAATACTTGTATGTACTCTCGAGTTTTGCATCCCAACCTCTCCTCGCGACTCGCGTCCATACTACTCTACCCTTCTTTTTTATACGGTGATTCAGCCAGCGAGACGAAAGAATGATTGTATGTGTATTGTGTATCTGAAATTGAACATTTGTGAGATAGAAATGTGAAATAAAAACTTGTGACGAAAGATACAGTAGTGTCGGATTGTATAAGGTTCATTTTTTTTACCAAAATTGTCGAGCTTCGATTTGGAAAAAAAAGTCTTGCGATTTTTTGCATTTTTTCATAGAACGAGAAGAAGTTTATGCGTTGAATGAAGTTTAGAGTGCTATGTTCAAATTTATTCTAAGGAGCTGCGCTTGCGATTTTTTAAGCTAGTATACTCAAGCCAGTTTAAAATCTACGGTCAGCTTAAAAACTTAAATTGAGGTAAAACGTCTTATTCTCAAGTTAGTAATTGTTCTATTCCTATTTTGAAAGACTATTTTTGTAGCTAAATATTTCAAAATTTACCGACTATAATTATACATTTTTGTGTATCATTATGTAAGTTGAAACTGAAAAGTTACAGTATTTAGATTTTTACACAATTCAAAGGATGTAGATCTTGAAAAATAAGTTAGTTGCAATGTTTTCAACTTTTATAATAGCACAAATTTGAATAGTTGCAAAATTCATAGAAAACTTGAAAGTTTCAAAATAGGATATTGACACCAGTATCGGTCTTTTGTCGCACGAATATAGTTCATAGAGTTTTATTATTTTCAATTTCTTCGCTTTAGAATTTGATATCTGTCATGTTTTTGGAACTTACAAATGTTGATTTTTTTAAATTCGAAGACTTTTGAATTTTAAAGCTTTTAAAGTTAGATATTCACTTCGAAAATTTAAAGATTTTTAATTTTTCTTTTCAATTATGTATAAAGGGAATCGAACGAAAAAATGAACAACTTCAAAACATTCAACATCTTTTATGTAAAAAGAAAGGGAATTAAATCAAAAATACTCAAGCTTTGAATGTTATTCCATTTCAATTTGAAACCCTTCGATTTAAGATTACAAAGATAAGGAAAAAGGATGATTTATTTATATTTAAAAATATTTCAATATAAAAAAAACATAAAACTTAAAAAAATTGATATAAAATGTCAGTTCGGGACAAAATACTAATTTTAAGATGGACAATCCAGTTACCAGAAAAAACATTTACTTAAAATCCAATGTGAAATGATTAAAAATTAAAACTTGATTGAAATGTGAAGCAAAGCTTGTGATGTAAAATACGTAATAATTAAAAATATAAAGTTTTCGAATTTGAAAACTATAAAAATATGAATTATCTATTTTCTTGAAGAGAATTAAAATAAGAAAAACCATTCAATTTTAAATAATGAACTAAATTACAAATACAGAACCCTTGTAATCTGAAAATGATTAAAACTTAAATTGGTGTTCGAAAATTAAAATCTTAAATTAAAATTGAAGTTAAATAGATTCTGATTGGAAAATTAATACAATCCGGAAGTCTTTCATTTTCGATTAGGAAGATGAAAAAGCTTATTTATTTATTCATTATTTTACCAATACCTGATTTATTTATATTTGAAAAAAAATCCAATTAAAAAATCTTTAAACCTGTGGAATAGATAATGTCAGCAACAGAAAGTTTTCGAAATTGAAAATAATTAAAAGTAGAAATCTAGAAGATTAGAAATCTTGATTGGTTCCACAATCCTATCTTCCTAACGCGAAATTAGTTTTGCCTTCACTTTTCAGGATTAACGTTGGTTTTGCAATTCAGCAATTTAAAAAAGTGGCAGCTCAAGAATAGTTGACCTTATAAATCATGATGGTACTTGTAGATACTTGTAGGTGATAATAAGAAACTGTGCGAGATATCTGAAAAGAGAGAAAGATAAAGAAACATGAGCATGAACTGAGAATCTGTGAATATATTCGTGTTCTACGTGATGTCGTTGTCCAGTGTGTGATCGTGTGATCGAAAATCGTCTTAGCTATTCTCTTCGTGTGTAATATCGTGTCTTTTTTTTCTCCATGGACGTGTAGGGCGAAATAATAATGTCGAGGTGAGGACGCGCGGAGAACTGATGATTGATGAACCAAGTTTTCGATCTCGAAGCTATCGATTTTCTCCCTTCTCTTTGTTTATTAGCGGGAAAAACTTGTCGATCCGCCGGGCGTTTGTACATTTAGGATCTTAGCACCAGAGTGAGTGGAGGACAAAATATGATATGAGGTCGTGCCCTCTTGTTACTGCTTGTTTTACAAATATCGCAAATCTCACCCCAGGATATGGCGCCCTTCGCGGACGAACCTCTGTTGAGAGATCATTTTCAAAATTGTCAGTGTTAAGTTTTGTATAATAGAAACGATTTTTTTCTCATTTGGAATTAAATTCGTCCATATTATTGACTTTTGTCTCGGTGTGAAGTTGATGGAACATTTCAGGTGTTGTGACACATTTGTAAGACGTAAAACGCACTTATATCTAAGTAGTTTGAAATTTTTTTTATAATTCTTTTGTATTATGGACCTTCTGGGAAACGAAAATTACGAATTTTAATTTTTAATCTAGGTTCGTGTCTAAAAGAGAAATCTTTCAGCACAATACGTTTATCTAGATTTTATTCAGGGTGGCGACTGGACCGGGAATTTCTTTGAGGCCCGGACAGTACCGGGAAATAATAGTTTTATTTTTGACCTGGAAATTATATAGAGAACAATTTTGAGAAAGAATGAGTTTTCATTAAAATCGTTACGATTCAGATTTCAAATTGTACAGTTTTAAGCATTTCTGATTTTAATTTGTTCAGTTTTGAAAGCTCTTAAGTTTGAAATATTAATTACAGATTTATTTCAAATCGAAAGCATTATTAGTTGAAATTTTCGTAGTTGAATTTGTCGCAAATTCAGTAATTTAAAATTCAAACAATAAAATTTTAACAATATCAAATTAAAAACTAGAAAAAATGTTTGAAACTGGGTAATGGAGGGGTATACTTTTCTGATTTTTGTGTGGCCACCCTGTAATTTAATTTCACTGCACCTTAGCCTTTGTGATATTTATACGGGGAATGTGCTGTACAATAATTTTCCTGTTTTTTTTTTTCAATACAAATTTTTTCTACTTCACATATAATTACCTCAATTGTAAATTCTTGCCAGTTTTATATTATAATAACTTTTGTACAATTTTTGTACTCGAATGCAGAAAATGTTTCTAAACATATTCATTTTATTATGAACAGCTTGTGAAGAATTTGTATTGAGAAAAAATTTATTTTGGGAGACAAAAAATGTTAATTTTGTGAAAGGGAAACTTAAAACACGTATCGAAGGGCGCTGATCGATTCTATTGATCGCATCCCAGGTCCTTTATAAAAATTCCTGACCCTCCGTCCTTCCCCTCCAGCCGACGATCCCCTTGTATAATAATATCGACGCATTGCATATAAAAAATGAAAAACGTGATAAAAAGTTATATATAAATATATATTATACTGACACGTGTTTTCTATGTATTTTTGTTCATAGGTACTATTACACTATCGCTACTACTATTAATACTATTAAACTATTGCTATTACTATTACTACGTTGTATGTATGTTCTAACTTTTCCAATTGTCACGAGAAAAAATCCTTTTTCATTCTTTCATCGATTCAAGGAAGCCAGATAAGAAATCGAAAAGCGCTTTTGACGAACTAGAGTTTTTTTTTTCATCGTGCGTCCAACGCTTTCCGATCTATTGTCGACTTCTTCTAGATTTTTTTAATTGAAAAAAATTAGCTCGAATCTGAATCTTAAAAACACTGCCAGCGCACCGCACGATGTCCACGTTTTCTTCATGCCACTCGTTTATCTATCATTCCAAATGTAATTGATTGAAAATGAGTTCTTTTCGCTATAGAAAATTATTCTTTATGCAAAGTCAGATTGAAGTTTGTAGAAACGGATAGAAACTGATCGAAGAAAGTCATTGAAAGCGTCGTTTCTTTTATTTCGATAGCTTTGATTAATCAGATTCATTCTGCTTTTGCCAGCAGAATAGTAGATTTTTAGAAACGAAGAATGGAGATCAAAAGGTAAATTTCTCGGATGATTGGTACTAAAAATGAGGCAAATCCTCGCAAGTGGCAATTTCGAAAAACGTTCTCCACGTGAAGAAAGCTTTTTTCAAGACAGGCGTTTTTTTAGCCTTATTGTTCATTGACTGGGAAGACTTTATAATCCAAAACGCTCGTAATGACCGATGTGAATTATTCTGATTTTTTGTGAATTCGTGTGTTGTAAGATTTTTTAATAAAGTCTAAATTTTTGAAGTGAACATTATTTAAAAGAAAAGCTCAGAAATTTTCTGTTCTATAGTCCATCGACAATAATTGAATGAGAGGTCGTGTTTTCATATTTTTGTGACGGCACTTGCAGCCTTCAAAAATTGATTTAAAAATAAGCAATTACAATAATTCACATGGCACGAAATCTTCCCAAAAATTTTATCGATTTTCCATCAAAGCGTGACTTCCTCTAAACACGTTACATATTAAGTGAATGTACTTTGCCGTAAATGGTATTTGTGACGAGATTAGCATTTTGACATTTTTTTATATAGGACAAAAGCGCGTACAAACTAAATGTACGTAGACACATATTTGTAAGCATAAAATTGCTTCCTGAACTGTTTATATGGTTGTAAAATGTAAAATTGGTTCTACCTTGACTTTTTGGTCAAGGCCCTTCCGTACCGAGAATTCTTGGTTTCTGCATATCAGAAGTGAGGATTTTTTGCGACTGCGCTCACAATTTTGATATCCGAGTAGATTTTTAATACACAAAAAGGTCCATTTTTCAATATTTGCGAACGGATAGGAATACGCTGGAAATTTGATATTTTTACATGTCAGGGCCGTGGGGAATTTTCTAAAAGTTTGTCTAATGCTGGATTTTTGGGAACTGAAATTCGTTGCACTCCATAAAATATTCAGTAAGTTAGGATATAGTATGAATAAACATTTGATTTTACCTCTCTATCTATTTTTGATTTTCGATTTGAAATCAAAAGTTTAATAGAAATTTTTGATATTTTCTATGGTACAACGTTAATTCAAACAGTTAAAAAATATTCCTACATCATTGTAGAATCGCTGCATATCACGCACATTCTCCTTTTTCAATGGCATTAATGAACTAACTAATCAAAAAAACATTGACACTAAAACTGGTTTAAAAACTAAAAACTAGGGCTTGGCAAGGAAGGGCCTTGAGGAATCAAACAGAGTTGGAGAAAGTGATTTCTACATTATAAAATAACGTTTCCAACAGAAATGCCTAATGATTAATATAATATTTATTAGTCCTTTGTACGAGCGTATTGCGAATGATTGTCGGCCTAGGGGCGATAATTTGGAGGAAAAATAAAAATGCGTGCCTAGGCGTTTTTGTGGAAAAAGATGAGGAAAAAATAGAATAAGAAAAGCAAAGGAGTGTATGAAAAAAGGAGGCGTCGATTATTCTGCAGTTAGAGATAGTGGCGATACGTGTTTAAATGTATAACAGCTGTATCGAATTGAGCGGTTTGTATATGTATATACAATTATTCTAATCACATGTAAGACGTAAAAAATATAATAGGGGGAGGGGAGAATTGATAAAAGGAGCGAAGGAGGAAGAAAAATAGAAAAATGTATCATAAGAAGGGATTGATGCGTTCTTGTTAAGGATGTCGGTCTCATCGATTGAAAATAATTTTTCTTTGTACCAATCGAAGGAAGGTTCAGTTCCACGACTGTTTTTCTCTCATTTTTCAAATATATCAATTCGTCGTGAGAGCCGTTCATTCCTTCGATTTCTTTCTCTTCCGTTCATGGTAGTAAGGAATGCTTCGGAACGAACAATCCATTTAATGAATTAATGAAAAACGGAATCGTCGCGACAAGCGCGGTACTGATTATGTTCTTACTTTTTTCTACTCATATTGCGAGCACTCATTTTCGTTTTTTTCAAGCATTGTAATCATTGTCGCCGATTTCAGTACCGCGCCTCACGCCCGTTTCCCCAAAGCCTAGTTAAAAAAAAGAGAACGAAGAATTTTTGAAATTAAACGAGACAAATGAAACTGCTGTTTTTACTTATTTGCCTTCCCTGCATTTATTTCATAATTGATGTATTATTTCTTTACATTTTTCGTAGAACTTAAAAATTTTGATTTTGAATAAGAAGTTGTAAGGTAAGAAAGTTTAAAAAATGTGTGTATATATATATATATATATATATATATATATATATATATATATATAAGAAATTTAACATTGTTCACGTGGCGAGGAATCCTCCATCGACTGGCAAGGCAGCTCCGCTGATCATTGAACTGCGATCACTTAGCATAAATACTACAGCATCCACTACTTCTTCAACTTCTGTAAAAGGATAGAAACAGGTGAAATCTGGAAATATTTTTGTCTCTTTGGATATTTTTGGAGGATATTTAGTTAAAAATATAATTAACTGAGTAACTTCTAACATCTTGGAGACAAAAATTTAAATTTATAAAGTTATAAATTATAAATTCCAATTTGTTAGTCAAAGTTATTTAAAAAAATACAAAATCCATTGATTCAGACGATTAATCGATATTTTGAAAATTGATTGAAGCAAAGACAAGAACTTAATTCTTGACCTTTCCATGTCAAGATAGTGCAGTACCATACATTAAACAGACAAGGATATGAAAATCTGTAATTGAGTCAAGTGCAAAAGCTTTCCAGAAATTCATTTTTCTTCATAAAATAAACTTGCCAGACCTTGCTCTTATCATTTAAATTGAAGAATAATTAAATTACTTTTATCAAATTAAAACTTCAGTTAATTGAAAGTAACACAATTTAAAAGGTTTGGAATTTTCAAGGATTATCAATAGTTATTATTTTGGCAAAAATATCATGAGAATATAAAAATACAGAATCCATTCTTTATACAGATATATATTGCATATGCAATTTATTTTTCGCATTTGCAACGCAAACACAGATTGAATCAACTTGAACAAAAATAAGATATGAGTGAAGGTGAAGGTTTATCAATTCTGCGGGCTTAAAAAACATATATTACTCAATCACTTCATAAGTATGAAATACATAATCAGAAGAATGATTTGAATGACTGTATAATTAAATTTCCCTTTCTTTAACAATGCTAATAATAATATACTATTTGTTATTATATCTCTTCTAATTTTGTTTAAATTGCCATAAATAGTTAATATTTAAATGTAGTATCTGAACTTTTATCCGTTTAATGAAATATGTAAAAGGTTAATAGGTATTGAATTTTTAGTTTATAATAATTTGCATAAAATAATTAAAAATGTGAAAATACTTAAATTTTAATCAATAACATAGAATAATTATTCTCATTCTTACCAGCAAAACGACCAAGAGGAATTTTACTGATCATTCCATGAGCTTTTTTTGGATCATCCCAACCAAGTTTTCCCATTTCTGTCATCACAACTGTCGGATTTACAGAGTTCACTCTAATATTATGAGGTCCAAGTTCAAGAGCCATTGTTCTGCAAAAAAAATCGTATGACAATATGCCTAAAATTAGAAATTATTCAATTTCTCTTCAAGGTTTTGCGAATAATTATTGAATTTTCATCACTTTAGTTTTTTATAGTTTGAAATTTTCTAATTTGAAATTAATCAAATTTATCTAACTCAAATTGAAAATGAATAAAGTTTCAAGGGTTTCAGCTTTTCTTTAAATTTTGAAATTTCTTCAGTTTAAACTGAAACCTTGCAACTTATTGATCTATTTAGAATTTAGATTGTACAAAATTTTATTTATAATGTTGAATTAAAAAGATGAGCTTTTTACATAACAGTTGAATTTTGAACCAAATAATTACATTTTCAACCAAAAAGATAAATTTTCCACAAAGAAGATTGATTTTGTACTAAAAAGACGAATTCTCCACAAAATAGATCAATTTTTCACCAAATAGTTGCATTTTGAACCAAGAAGATTTTATTATCAAAAAGAGGAATTTTTAACAAAATACATAAATTTCTAACCAAATAGTGGAATTTTCAACCAAGAAGATTACTTTTCTACCATAAAGAAGAATTGTTAACAAATTACATACATTTTTAACCGAATAGTTCATTTCTACATTCTCATCATTTATGATTGAGAAAGTATTAGAAATGTCTGAAATTTGATATCACAGATTTTCAACGGATCTCCACGTTTTGAGACCCCCTGAAGCCGAAAATAAGGTTTTGGCGATAGCGTCTGTCTGTCTGGCCATCCGTCCGTCCGTATGTCCGTAAACACGATAACTCTCGAAAAAATGAAAGGATCGAATCGAGCTTTGGCACACTTTTTTAAGATCCCAAAAGAAAGAACAAGTTCGTTAACCAGCCATTTTGGATAGAAATTCAAAAAGTTAAAGCATTTTCAAAATTGTTT
The DNA here is from genome assembly GCA_932195095.1 of Andricus curvator. NCBI lineage: Eukaryota > Metazoa > Arthropoda > Insecta > Hymenoptera > Cynipidae > Andricus > Andricus curvator. The sequence continues at coordinate 160,161 of CAKNYM010050738.1, forward strand.
AGACTCAAGGTTCTATCGACCTTAAGGAACACATTCTCATCCAGACATTCGCGCCTCGCGCTCGATATTTGATTTGAAAATCATTTGAACCTTGCGTTCCACGCTCGGTTCTGTGCACCGTATGATAGAAACAAAAAAGTTTGAACGCATTACGGCGTGCGATTTGGTAAATACACTGAGCGCGCACTTTGTCCTTCGTGTTATATGTTCTTCATATACAAATTACTACATTTGTATTTGATTTCAAATAAAAAATAATGATATAATTTAGGCGACAAATTTTATTAGTTAAAATTTTTTTTAGCTTGTGCCGTTTTTCAAAAAAGTTAATTTTTTCATTTTGAATATATTCTTACAACAAAAATTGATTACAAGTTTGTAAATCTTTTTTGAATGCACAATTTTTGTTCATTTATCTGTTTTTGTACCTTGCATTGTTTTTTCAAAAATTTGATTTTTTTTACTGTCAATGTTATTTTCACGAATAAAACAAAAACTACGCATCCTATCGAAACATGATTCACAATAAATTTGTACCTCTTCCTTGGATGAACCAATTTTGTTCCTGTCATTTTTTTCGTAGCTCGTGTTATTCGTCTAAAAATTTGATTTTTCTATTTTCAATGCTGTTTTTTATGAATAAAACAAAAACTACGCGTCATATCAAAAAGTGAATGGTAAGAAATTTGTAGATCTTTTTTAGGTGCACAATTTTGGTGGAATGATCTTTTCTCGTATCTTGCATAGTTTCACAGCAAAATGGAATTTTTGATTATTGATGATTTTTTTGTGCGATCAAAATTTGAATTTTTTATTATTCAAAAAATTCAAAAAGTTGTTATGAAAATATTATAGGGTGTTCAAGAAGCAACGTTTTTCTCCTCTTGACACGAAAAGTCATTAGAATATTTTGTTCGTCATTTTGCGTACTACTAATAACCGTACATAGAATTTTCAAATCTTAAAAAAAAGTGGTCTCAAAAATTTTTAAAATGTGCTCACGTTTTGAATTTTCATCCAAAATAGCTGGTCAACGAACTCGTTCTGTCTTTTTAGGCCATAAAAAAGTGTGCCAAAGCTCAATCAAATCTGATCATTTTTTCGAAAGTTATCGTGGCTACAGACAGACTGACAGACAGACTACAGACAGACACCTTGGTAAAAATCGTTTTTTCTAGCTCAGGGGGTCTCAAAACGTGGAGATTTGATGAAAACCGACTATGTCAAATTTTACATAAAACCAATACCTTCTCATTAGAATGAGAATGTAAAAAAAGGGACACAAAAATGTCAAATTTTCAACCCGAAAATTTGAATTTTTAACAAAAAAAGCTGAATTTGCGACCAAATTGTTAAATTTTCTACCAAATTGTTGAATTTTCAACAAAAAAGTTAATTTTCAAACAGTGGAATTTTTAACTAAAATGAGAAATCTTCAACTAAAAAAATGAATTTTCAATAAAGTAGTTCAACTTTTAACCAAGGAGTTGAAGTTTTCATTTGTGAGTGTTCTTTTTTATGAATCTGAACACTATAATGAAAAAATATCAATAAAGTGGAATTTATCGCCTTGTTATATTCAGTTTGAACAGTTCCCTCTTTCACATACATTCGTTGAAGAAAGTTCACAATCGCCCCCCTCCAAAAAATTTTCTGGATCCACCCTTGGCTGAATTGCACCCTTAAAAATATTTTATTTGCTTTAGGTTTAAATACGATGGCTTTATTTTGTATGGTCATGATTTTAGAATCGATGTCTAAGTTTGCTATATTTCTAAAATTATTTAATTGACCGTTTACCTGGTGAACATTTGAACAGCACCTTTGGAGGCACAATAAACAGAATGATCCCAGAGAGCTGCTTCGGCTGCCTGGGAGGACAAGTTGACAATACACCCGCCTACTTTTCTCTTTATCAGATCTCTGGCAACGACCTGAGAGATATTCATCACTGCTTTGACATTCACGTCGAAGATGAGATCGTAGTCCTCCGAGGTCAACTCCAGAAAAGGTTTCAGAACAGCAACCCCTGCATTGTTAACCAGCAGGTCAATTGGAAGAACACTCTCTACTGCCTTTTTGGTTTCTTCCCAGTTTCTCAGGTTCACACATACGGTTTCTATTCTCGGGTCCTGTTTCTTCAAGGTATCCAAGTACTTTTGTGTCTTTGACAAAGCTATCACGGTTCCTTTATATTCGGAGAGTCGGAGGGCCAAGTCTCTGCCAATCCCTGCAAAGATACAACAATTTTAGATTATTGGATCGTATTTATTATTTCAATATTTTTAAATGTAAGAACTGTGATACATTTGGAAAGTAAATTGCAGGATGTTTGAGCAGTGGTGTAGTCGAGGCCTGGTGGGCCCTGGCGCCGTCAGGGTTCTTTTTTCGAAGGCCTGGCGGCGTCAGGACGCTTTCTTGTCGCACGCAGTATTAAGAATTTGATTTGAAGACAGTATGAACTTTATGCCAGCAATACGTTATACCAATATATTTATCGCCATTAAGCATAAATTATATTATTATTCGGAAGATCCTGACTATAGTGACGCATGTTTGTGGGATTTTGCCAACTTGTAAATTGATTCTGTTGACTGAATTCATTTGAAATCACGCAGATAATCTGTGCTGAAGTCACAGAATTATTTTCCCCTTAAATATGTTCTTTTTCAAATCGATTAAAACTGCACGTGTCTTACCGATTTGTTGACAAAATTTTTGGACCAAGTTATGAGTATTTGAATGTTAAAAGTTGAAAACGCAGATTACAAAAAAAAGTCCAAATTTTTGCTTAAAGTGTGAAATTTTCAATATGATATAGGTAAGTAAAATATATTCAAAAATACTTATTCGCAGGGTGATAAAAATAACAGAAAGAAAGATATGGCCAGGAAGATCATGTACGGATCAAATATTTAGCTTAAGACAGATCACAGAAAAAAGTTTGGGAGTAAAGAAAAAAGTTTTCTGTGCATTTGTTGACCTAGGAAAAAGCTTTTGACAAGGTGGATAGAAGTAAACTTTTGGAAGTCCTGAAAGAGTACGAAGTCAATATGGATGGCTTCAATATGGATGGATCTCGGCACAGTGAGGGTACGTGGGTTACCGCTCGCAGATGATAAGGTTGTTATGACAGAGTCAATCGAAGACTTGCAAAGAATGTAGAACAAACTGAATACAAGCATGAAGAATATTGGCCTCAAAATTAACGTAAATAAAACAAAAATTAAGGTGTTTGAAGGAAAGGATGAGAAAACAATATGCAACATTGTCCTAAATGGTGAGAGAATAGAACAAGTTGATAGGTACGTATATCTTGGTAGCCTGTTCACAAATGAGGGAAAGATAGATGGAGAGTTAGATAGGCGTATAAACGACTCACTTGAAAAAGTGGACGTACAAAAGGACGTACTTTGGTGCGTCCTTTTATACGTCGTTTCTGACGTCACTTCCTATTCGAAGGAAAGTACCTAAAGATCAGGAAAACGTGTAGCTGAATTAAAAAAAATACGCTGTGAGTCCATTGGCTCTCTAATAACATATAAAATATATAGAATATATAACATATATACATATATACACTCTTTATACTACATATATATATATATATATATATATATATATACTTATATACTACTTAAGAAACTTATATGTTATTAGAAAGCCAAGGGGATTAGAAAGTATATTTTCTTTAAATTCAGCAACACGTTTTCCTGACCTTAATACCAATCTATGCAACGTTGGACTAAAAAAAATAAACTTCAAGCACTTTTCTTCAGATAGGAAATGACGTCAGAAATTTCGTACCAAAGGACGTAAAAAAGGACATACAAAAGGACGTACCAAAGTACGTCATTTTGTAACCCAATTTGGGACGTCCTTTGGTACGTCCCTTTGTACGGACTTTAGTACATCCTTTTGTACGTGCTTTTATACGTCCTTTTGTAGGTCCACTTTTTAAAGTGGGGAGGGTAAGAAGGTTATCGGTAGAGCAGGACCCATTATCAGAAGTAAAAATATATCAAACTGTGAAAGAAATTCGTTAAGATGGTTTGGGCATGTTGAGAGAATGAAAGAAGGCCCAGAAGTAGACCGCGGAAAGAATGGTTAGAATGTGTGAATGAGACCCTAATTTGATGAGACATAAGAAGCCATAGAAACACAAGTGCTTGCATAAGAAAATGCATGGACGTGAAGGAAGCGAGAGAGGGATGCCAGGACAGAAAAGTTTGGCAAAAGACCTTGGATACTAATGGGCCCGAGTGGGGAACCCAGCTAACACAGTTACTAGTCCGAATAGTCACATAATTGTAACAAGATTAAAAAAACCAGTCACTGGTGACTTCCATGCTGGTCACCCAGTGACAATATATATCCCACTCAAAGTAGTAACAAATTACAAGCGAAGCAGGTAACATTATCCCGCCATTGTAATCACATGCTTGTAACAAAGTGATGTTTGGAAACGCAACGTGCAATGACAGCTTAACCTCAAAATATACATCGTTTCGGAATTATAATTATGAATATTTTTGCAAAAATGTTGGAAAGGAACATAATTAAACGATAAATAAGTTCCAGAAAAGGGAGATAATATGTGAACAAAGCTTTTATAAAAAAACAGATATTTATCAGCTGAACCCTTACGATAAAGAAATTACATTATAGAGGTTAGACCCAAAATGTATATGTATAAATGAAGATCGCTGCCGGCTGTTACCGCCATGTTACTAGTCTGACAGGGAACGGTTGCAAACAAGCCTCCCTAGTAAACTACGGCGATTATGCCGTTACCTGCTAGGAGACTGAGATACAAGTAACAATTCCTCTGATAACATGTGATCATTCAGGAACCTTTCAGGATGGTAACAGGTTAGCTGGGAACCTCACATGATGACTTTGTGAGGGTCTTCACTTGGAGTGATCGCTAGAGAGATTGATCAGCGACCTGGATCGCAGCAGTGTTGCGGAACGAACGTGTGGTTTAAATAAACAACACGGGAATTCTAGATCAATCTAAAAATCTATGCCCCCTCCCCCACATTACTCCCTTCCTCACTGAGTGAGTCATGCTTACCCTGAAAGGGATATGGCCTAATGGTATAATAATAATAATAATTGGACTTTTTCTTTCTGTTTCTAATATTATTAGAATATTATTCTATGTGAGAAGTTGTAGGCTCCGGAAGCTAAGATCATGGTTCCGTAAAGCAACCAATCGCGACGCAGCTGGAACGTGTACGTCATCCGCTTCTGCTCCTTTTGGCCTAGAAGGTAAGCAAGAGCGGAAAATTTACGCGAGATAACATCGTGCAACACTGTTCCTTGGAGTCAGGTCTCTATAGCCACGGATGACCTTACGCGGCAGACGGGACAGTTGGGGATGAAGGTTTCACCTCTGGATACTTTTTTAGAGCTACCAATCTTTGTAGAATGTTATGAGGAACAGTGTTGCATCCGGTACGCGATGGAATGAGCCTGACGCTGGCAAGCCGGAATCTTGTTGAGTTGGCTAAGAAATGAAGCTTTCATACCTCCAAGACAGCCGATTATGAGAACTACAAGATGGACTTTGTAGCCTTGGTACAGCCTGCTAAGCTCGAAAAGAAGTGCTTGATATTTCGCCCGTTTTTCTTCCTCCTTTGCCGTGATATTACCATCGGCTGGTGCCTAGAATTCAATCACGTAAATGATCTTGGTCGTCAGATCTTGGAGGACAATATCAGGCTTAGCAGCACTGATACGTTGAGTGGTGGAGAATGAGAAATTCCAGTAGATCTTACACTAATCATTCTCTACAACGGACTCGAGTTCCCCCTGGGCGTATGGCAAGACGGGCAATAGATCAACACCATAGAAGTGCCTAAGATGGTAATATAACACTTTTAGAGCCACATTGTGTCTCTCTACGTACACGTAACGTGCATATTTTGAGCATCCACTGAGAACCTGTCCAAGTGTTTCTGGCTCTTGGTTGCACGCTCAGCAGTTGGTATCGCCTACAGGTACAATCATTATGCGCATGCGGTAAACTAAGGTGTATATAATGCCGCCTTTACAGGCAAAAAGAAATCTTTCAGTCTCCGATCTCAATCCAGCAGACCTGGAAACATGTTGGGCAGACCCATCGAGAGCTTTTCTCTACGTATGATGCCGTAGATTAAGTCTTCCTTGGTGTAGGTGGACGCAGGCACACTTGTCCAGTCCGAAGCTCATGCCAATCGCTTTAGAGTACCTATTTACCGCCTCCACAAGGATTTTAAGGTCCTCTTTCGAGGAAGCAAAGAGTTTAAGATCGTCCATGTATAAAAGGTGGTTGACCTTATACTTCTCTTCTGTTCGACGGGCCACATAGGTATCCAGAGCTTTTGCCTCAGAGCACAATAGATAGAGGCAAGATGGAGATGCACAAAAGTATCGGACTTAGAGAGTCTGGAGTGATTATTATTATTATTATTATTATTATTATTATATTCTCCTAGTCCTATTTCCAAATTCTTTGGCAAATTTAAGATGTTCAAAAGTGACATAATAGCGGCGGTTTTTCTAAAATTATTCAGAGTCAATTTATTGAAAATTACGCCGTTCTTTTTCTTTTGATTTTTTTCTAGATTCGTCCTCATGTAAATAATAGTATATTTCATGATATTCTGCCCTATGCCCGCGCCTTGGTGAGAACAGAGCATATTTTTTTGTCTGAAAGACGAAAATTCACTTTTTTTCTAAGCGGACACAAGATACGAAAGAAGTCCAAGGAGTAAAATTGAAGGGTCGGGGAACGAAAGGGCCTATCCCACAAATTTTTCGAAATTGACTTTTACACATTTTTGGACTCCTCAACCAAACGCCGTTTCGTGGGTGTAAACCAAAAAAATTATAAATTTTTTTTTCATTTTTTTTAAATTCATCAAAGTCAGTCAAGGTCCTAACCCAAGGGGTACCGAACGAACAAAAGGGCCTAACCCCACATTGCGCCTTATGTAAAAACGACTTTTTCATTCGGTTCGTCTAGGTTTATTGCCACTTTATAGGTATGTGGTGCCATGTAGCGTGACTAGGTTGTATCAAAGGCTTTGAGGAAACTAATCGCGGTCAATATTATCGATTTTACATCATATGTTGCACATTTTGATCGACAAGGAGAGCAAGGTAAGTAAACATTTGGCTTTTTGTTTCTCATTTTTTTAGTGATGGAATTGCGAAAAATTGGTGGAGTATGCCGCGGAAGCAAGCCGAGCGTCGCGAGATGCAGCATCAGGGCTTGGAGTACGTGACGGCAAAGGGAAAACTCGTACGTGGGAAAAATCCTCCTGTCCAATTCGATTATTTTTATCAATATAAAAATAGCGCAAATCCATTGTTTACCTAATATCTGAACCTTAATCACAAAAATCATTATCATTTTTAACAGCAATAACAATAAACGATAGCAAAATCATTAATAATATGACGAAAATAAAGTATGACTCAATATAATAGATCAGGTTCAGAAAATTGTACTAGACAATAAATAATGCATTGTTCACAACATAGCTAACATATTCATTGAGAAATTATTATTGTATTTGCTAGTATTTATTCATAGAATTGCACCGCAGACCAGGCGGCACTAAGCTGAATGAATGCTTGCTGCTCGGGGTTAGGCCCTTTTGTTCCCCTGCACCCCCTTGGGTTAGGCCCGTGCTTAACTTTGGTCCCTCATAAACAGAAAACTGTTTGACGGATTTGCATGAAATTTGAAAGAACAGCGTTCAAGAGTGGAGATTATCGATCACATATATCCAATTTTTTTCAGCAATCTCGCAAAATTCAAACGTTTTTCTGGCGTCCTGAAAAATTTGGAAAAACGGGGTTAGGCCCTTTTGTTCCCCGACCCTTCAATTGTTTCTCTAAAAAGTTCTAAAAAAATGTCTCTTGACACTTTTTTCTATTTCGCGTTATTTTCCAGAATTTTGCGAAAATATTTAAAAGATCCTTCAAGATTATTTTTTCAACCATACAATTTTATAGTATCATAAAAAAAAAAAGAATAAGTAATCGACACTCTAATTTTTGTAACTTACTTCATTAGGGGAGACCGGGGCGAGATGAGCATACGGGGTCAAATGAGACACTGCATTTTCTTTCAAAATATGTGATTTTTGTTGCTGTTCTTTTCGGAAATAATAGTAATAATGATTTTCTAATTACTCGGAAAAAGATAAAAATTAAATAGAGTAGATAAAGTAAAAATAAAAATGATTAAAATTTCAAAACCTGAATCCTGTTATTCTACGATGTCAGAGAACGAAAGGAAATATACCATTAAGCTATTTCCCTTTCGGCGAGCCTCTAGGGGTGAGCGTGACACTACCCGATTCGGGTAGCGTTTCTAGGTGGATAGTTTCTTGTAGTAAATAACTACAAGTGTGGGCTCACCACACCCACCACCGCCAACAGCACGCAGTAGTATCAGACGGTCACCCATCCAAGTACTAACCGCGCCCAACACTGCTTAACTTCAGTGATCTAACGGGAACTGGTGTTTCCAGCGTGGTATGGCCGTTGCCATACAATGATTGAAAATAATAGACAATATTTTTAAACTAAAGTTTGTCATGAAGTTTATTTACCGAACTTGAATGTACTAACGCATTTATACAGAATTAATTAATAAAAACAGGTAATATTGAAGTTTTAATCATAATTTTGATTTGGGGCGGAATGAGCCGGGTTCATGGGGTGAGATGAGACGCTCTTGTCATGTTTGTCATAACCTCTTTATCCCTTTGAGGGGCATATTTTTCTGATGGACGAATTTTGGAAGTCATAACTGATTTTAAGGTTTTTGGGGTCGCTAATTACGATTCCGGAGTCAGATTTCGGAAATTCAAAATGGCGGAACCAATATGGCGGCTATTTAGAGCCAAATTCGTGGTTTTTTGTTCAATCGGCGGGAAACCAAATGTATGGGAGTTTCTGAGGTCGCTGATTACGATTCTGATATCAAAGACACAAAATTCAAGATGGCAGATACAATATGGCGGCTATTTTCAGTAAAATTTATGGTGTTTTTGCTCCATCTCGCCGATTGAACAAAAAAATCACAAATTTGACTCAAAATAGCCGCCATATTGGTTCAGCCATTTTGAATTTCAAAAATCTGACTCCAGATTCGGAAACTACGACTCAAAAAACATAGAATCCCACCATGACTTGAGCATGTTATGGGGCTTGTTTTCCTACAACCAAATTTATCCGTAAAAAGTGGCTTTTTTTTAAAGTAATTTGTTTATAATGATGAACATAAGGAAGATATTGATTTCTCATCTATGAAAATATCAATATTTGAGCCTCAACTACTCAAACATCCAATAAATTACGAAAGAATACAAGGAAGAAGTAGGAAAATATCCAAATTATTGATGATAAACAGGTGGGACGTATATGTCCCACTGCCCCGCAAAGGGTTAAGGAGCTGGCAGAAAAGTTTTTGTTTGCAAGATGTAAGTAGTTTTGAGTGAAATTTTCGAAAATATATAAAGATTCAAAACAGAGTTGCAATAGTGAAAACTTACAAAAGAAAAACTGACATTTGTGGTTGGAAGAGTCTATGACAGTTATTGTAAAATCTGTTGTATAAAGAAATTCTAGTATCAGAGCACCTGCAATTGGGTTTGTTTATACATTTTATTTTTTGAGCTGTTTCTTCAGTATATTCCAGGCCTGCCCAAGTAGGGGAAAACTGCTTATTCGCCACATGTTCGAGTTCCACCACCACTTCCCTCTTCTCAAGTCCAGAGGCTTGGGGGGTGGTCGCTCTCGTGAAGTTGAATGAGTAGAGGGCGGTGGTGGTGTTAAATTCCCATCTGGCAAATGAGCAGTTTTCCCCTACTTGGGCAGGCCTGGTATATTCTATTAACAGTTTAACCGTTATATTTAAAAAATTTCAGAAATATTTTATAAATGAAAAATTTCAAATAAATGTTAATTCAACTTGAAATTAGAAAAGTTATTATATAAAGGAAAAATTTGAATTAATTAACCATTAAATGCATTTATACTGTCAAATATTTATAAAATCCTTCCCCTAAGACCTAAGTAATCAGACTTAATTATACCTTACAAAATTATTTGTTGAACATTTTACAGAGCATAAATTGGTACGAATAATCATATTGCTCAATCGTGTAAAACAATTATATTTTGTCGTGATATTCATTTCCATCCTCACAATACTTCAAATAATCTTCTATGTGTACGAAAAAAAAGGAAAAATTATCTTCTATTAACAAAAACTAATAATTAGTTGAGGTGTCTCATCTCGCCCCAATACGTGTCTCGTCTCGCCCCAGAGCATGGGGCGAGATGAGACATGTGCACAAATTATAATTTTCATATTTTCATCGCAATTACTATTTTTGAAACACTTCGTCTTTTATGAAATTGATACATGAAGGTTCATATAATGTATAGAACCACTTACATTTTTAAAAACTACTATAGGTTTCAACTATTTCACTGAAAATGATAAATATGCTCATCTCGCCCCGGCCTCCCCTATTTTTCCACCAAAACGTTGTTTAAACTGTTAAATTAAGTCCTTTCTGGTTTTTCATCACAACATAAAATTGTATTAAGTGATGTTAGGTTTTTCGGTTTATTGGTCATTTATTTTTTTTTTATAAAAACGACGTTTCGCCCACTAAATGTAAGGCCTCATCAGGATAATGTATTTTTCAAATCTGAATGTTAATTATAAAGAACAATAAATAGTTTTTTACATTTAAAAATTAAAATCCATTCATATGATTCCATATCCTGACGAGGATTTACGTTTAGTGGGCGAAATGTCGTTTTTATAACAAGAAAATAAATTACCAATAAACCCAAAAACCTAACATCATTTTTGTCTACAACCTTGGTCGAAAACCATAACATCAACTTAAATAAAATTGTATTGCTGAAAAAAATAAATCTTTGAGGATTTTATAAGTATTTTCGCCAAAATCTCGAAAAGAAACAATTTGTTTATTTTTTATTTTGTTCATATCTTGTGTCGTTTTGGACAAAAATATAAATGCTTGATTTTCAAACAAACAAAAATTCTCCCTTCTCACCAAGGCGTAGGCACAGGGTAGAATATCATGCAACTATATTAGGATGAATCTACAGAAAAATCAAGAGAAAAAAAAACGGTGGAATTTTGAATAAATGGACTTTGAATGTTTTCAGAAAAAACGCCGCCATTGTTTCACTTTTGAACTTTTTTCAATTTTCTAACGGATTCCAAAAGAGAAAGATAAATTCTATCAGAAGCAAGAAGAAAAAGATAAATACCTGGATTAGATAAAAAATATTAGACCGTTGCCAAAAATGTGGACCATTTTTTGATAATTCCCTTTAAAAAACCTATTTGTGTAGTCTTAGAAATAATATATTGAATACAAGGAGTGTACGAGTTTCAAAGTCTCAGGCACTTGCAATCAGTAAACGTTGGCGAACTTTTAGTATAAGAGTTTTGTCAGAACGCAGATAAAAATCACGAAATTATGTAAAAAAAATTATTTATTTTGCAATTAGTAATTTGAGAATGAGATATTCGGAATCTACCATTTGTTCCATTCCTGGTTTATGTAATTTGTTTGAAAAAGTTCAAAATTTGATAAGTTAAAGGAACATAAGTGAGGCGCTGAGAGCGACAACTAGGTAAAGCCCACTTTTGCCGAAAATAATGTTTTTTGCAGTTATAAGTCCTTTAGGTTTTAGTTTATCGATAAATGTTAGAAATGTGTAAAGAATAGTATATTGTGCTACAAGTGCGGAAAGTAGTCAGTCCCACACGAGTGTGAAGTTTGCTGTACGAGCCAGAGGCGAGCAGAAGGGGAGTTATAGGCGATCGAGTTGGAGGCGAGCTCCAAATTAGACAATTTTCAAAAGGGAAACATTTAAAATGTAACACTTTCGAAATCGAATCCATCAAAATTAAAAAAGTTTGCTTTTTAGATGGTAAAGATTCAAAATTTCGAATTATTTTTTTCAAAGTCAGGTTATATTGACTAAGTTTAAACTCCGAACATTGTCAAGTAAAGAATTTTGAATTTAAAACGTTTTTTTTACGAAATCTAAAATGGTTTCAACTACAGGCGCTTTTAATTTTAAATTAAACGATTTAAATTCAATGAAAAACAATTGTTAAAATATTTAAATCTACAGTTATTAAACATTGGATATTTATAAGTTGAACATTGTTCAATTTCAAATTTGTTTGGCTCAAGCACAAATAAACGCTGACGAGGCAAAAAGCTCAAGGGGCGAGAGACGGTTGCCGCTCTTGGCTGAAAAATACCAGTATCGTAGCGGAAAGGCGGGATGCGCAGGTACTCACTCAAGTATATTGCGCAATATTATGCATTCCAATTGAAAACGGTTCAGACGGCCCCGATTTGCGCACTTGAAAAAGTCGCAGTCCGTTAGCCTGCATGCATGTTAGTGTTTTTGTTGACGTACGATGTGACAAATATTAAATTTCCTGGAAATAGTACAATTTGCCAACTAACAATCAATATAATAGAATCAAAAAACGACTCAAATATTTCACGGCATGTTGAGTATTGTAACATGACGTCGTGGTCATGCTAGGATAGGTGGAAATGTCAGGAAGGTTAGCATAGTTCTTGACATAGCAGTGCAGACAGCTTTTTGGAGAAAATATTCGAAACGTAAAAGTAAGTAAGCTATAAAGGTCAGAATATTAATATTTTTAAAGTGTAGAATACTAGGATAGGTAGAAATGTCAGTCGTCAGGAAGGTTAACACATATGGGACTGAAACGGCATACTAGTTTTTGGAGAAAATATTCTAAGCGTAAAGGTAAGTTATAACGGTCTGAATAGTAATATTTCTCAAGTGTAGAATGTATTTTCTCAGTCATGTTCCATTCTTTTGTCGATTGAAGACCTTTCAGTTTCATGAAATACAATAAACTATCCGAAATTTGAGGTTATAGTACCCGATTCTGTTCAAATCGTTCTGATACACTAACCTCAAAATTTGGATATTTTATTTTATTTCGAGACACTGAAAGGTCGTCAACCGACAAAAGAATGGAACATGACTGAGAAAAAAGATTTTACACTTGAGAAATATTACTGTTCGTACATTTAGGACTTACTTTTACGTTTAGAATATTTTCTCGAAAAAATTGCCTGCATTCCCATGACGTCATGCTAAAATACTAAATTCAAATCAACGAGGGCTTCCCGCTCTTCGGGCCTCTTCTTTTAATTGGTCAGCCACTGACGCGGGCGTGACCGTACAGCCCGTACAGGTACCGTGGTGGGAGGTGACGGAAATGCGCAACTCAAAATAAGCGTGTTCAGAGGATTTAGAATAGGCGAACTTTCGAATAGGCAATCTTTAAAATAGGCGGAAGTTAACTGTATTATTCAAGTTTGAAGACTCTTGAATGGAAATTGTCCTATGTTTAAAACTTTGACATTATTTAATTTTGCACTTTCATTTTACAAATGTTTAAAAATGTAAATATTCCAAACGCTTAAAAATTGAAATTCTTCAATTTCAGGTGATTGTATCTTGATCTTTATCATTCTGATCGTTTTCAATTTGGAATTGTATAAATTTTTGAACTTTTTTGTTTAAAATTGCACTGTTGAAAAATGCTGAAATCGAACTTTCAAAATCGTATAATAATTTAATATTTAATGTGATATCAATTGTAATTTAAAGCAATTCATCACTGTTTCTTGAAAATACATTAAAATATACAGACACAACATGTATAGTAAAAAATAAAATAAAAAAAATTCAACAAGTAACAAAATAGGTAGGTACTGCATAGTTTGTAAATCAAAATTAAGTGCAGGTTGTTATACTTACATCCTGATTTATTAAGAGACTATTAATGAGAAATTTTTAATTGCATGCAAAAAGGAAACTTCCTTATCGACTTTGCGAGTTATATAATACCGATTACTCCCATAATCTATAGGATAACTTTACAAACACTTATTTATTTCTACACATTATAAGTTTTCGGCCTTTTCCATTTTGCTCCCTTCTCATAGCATTCCCTTACAAAAGTTAATTTTACAAATATTGTATCGGTTTATTACCTTGTCCGGCTCCGGTAACAAGAATACGTTTTCCTTCGAAAGTGATATTCATTTTTCTCGATAAGCCCACGAAACGTTGTGAACTGGTCTGGTTGCTGGCAATTTTAACGTGTCAGCTCTACAGTGAAGGCAGAATTTACAGAAGAATAGTGGGGATGTGTCGGAAGATTTATCGAGTCCTATTATCACCATAATTCCATGATTGCGATACTTTCATAACAGTTCATCAATTGCATTACGAATTTAACATTTGTTTTCTTGAAGTATTAAAGTTCATAATATTAAAATAATATAGCTATTAGAACCAAAATATAAAATTTTTAAAAATATCTTTTATTAAAAACATACACCTTATTTTCTACAATGTGTTTATAATTATTTTAATTCATGGGCTCATTTCATGGATTTATAATAAATAGAAAAGTGCCTATGTAGCTAAAAATCCTCCATCGACTGGTAAGGCAATTCCATTTATCATGGAACTTCGTTCGCTTAGTAAAAATACAATAGAATCTACAACATCTTCGACCTCTGAAAGCAAAATAGTTTCTGTATGAAGATGTGATTTTAATTTAAATTAATTTAAAACGCAGTAAAAGTTGATAAAGTCACTTTTTCAGAAAAAAGAAAAAATATAAATAAAATGAAGGGTGTCGCGGCAAAAGCATGTAAGTCCATATCGGCACAAATTTTTCAGGAGAGAAAAAAATGAGAAAGTAGATACATTCGAGATTTGATGGAGCTCTAGAGATCTCAATAAACAAAATTTTGAAAAAGTTAATATTTTTGGAGGTACAGATCGACAAAAATCGACTGCTGTCAAAACCGTGTAAGTGCATGGATTTTTTGTTTTCCAAATTAACATAAAACATATGCATGAAACATTATAAACGCAATACGAAACAAATAGAAGGTTAAAAAGTGAAACATTAAATTTAAAAAATCGTTTCTTAAAAAAATCGATTTTAGAACATGCTACAGTGTTATTTTTGTACTCCAAATTTCACTTGCGAGATGGAAAATAACACCGGCAACACGTGTACGAACGCTGAATACAATACGCATGGCATTACGAGTTTTAAAACCCCACTTCCGGTTCGAATTTGGATATATCCTTTCACCACAATGTCTGGTAGAATTTTTGAGAATTTTTAAGCCAAGAAAACATGTTTTCATAAAAATGGCACTTAAATGTTTATGCCGTGACACCCTTCAAATTTTTTGCCACATTTTTTCTCACAATTAAGCAATATGTAGCATTTTTTATATACGTTAGGTTGATTGCCAAAAAGTCGATCATTTTAAACACTGAGATTTTCGAAAACAAATTTCCAAACTGTCTAAAATATTTTGGTATGAAAATATAAAACTAAGAGATCAAGGAATTAAAACAATTTTTAAATTATATGCAGAGCAGACAAACATATTTAAAAACCTAGGAATCACGACTGTTCGCACGATTTATTTGATTTTGAATTCAGAGTTTCAAAACATCCTCTCATTTTTTAGTATGATCAATTAATATGGAGCGTTACCGGACATTTTATAAAAAATATTACTAAAAAATAGTGATCATTATTAATTGTTATTTGGAATCAACGTTGAGAAATCGGTTTTTAACTATAGTCCAAATTATGAATATTTTGAATAATTATTTTCGACTTTTATCCAGCAATGCAGCGTGACCACACAAAAAAACTTGAGGGAAAGACTTTGAAGTAATCTTTAAAATCCTCAACTCTAAATTATTGAACTCTACTCTTGATTTATATTTTTGTCAGCTCAATATAAGTGATATCTGCGAATCTCAAAATGGCAATACATTTTGCGCACTTTTTAATTTATAATTTCTAAACGAAGTCGTCTAAAATTTAATTTATTATTCAAAGGAAAAGTGGAAATTGACTGGGACTTAAAGTGGTCAACTTTTTGGCAATCACCCGTAAGTTTTTGATGAGTTATTAATATTTAATGCAGAATATTTTTTAATCATAAACAAAATATTATTACGGCAATTGTTTCTTATTGTATGGTTTTTAATTATTATATTGAACTTTGCAAATGCAGATATTCAAAATGAATTGTTTAGTTACTATGAATGACAATAATTCTTACCAGCAAAACGTCCTAGAGGAATCTTATTGAGCATATTCTTAGCCTTTTCCGGATCTTTCCAAGCAAGTTTGCCCATTTCTGTTAAAACTACAGTTGGGTTCACGGAATTCACACGAATATTATGTGGACCAAGTTCAAGGGCCATTGTTCTGATAAACAAAAAAAAACAATAAAATGAAGGCTCAATACGGGTATAAGTGTATAATATGAAATTCAAAACGTATCATTTTTATTAATAATATGGCAGTCTTTACGTGTACCGGAAAAATCCGGCTATTTATACTGAAATTTCGGTATAAATAGTCCCCTTTCCAGGTCCCGCTATTCATACCGAAAAAACCCGGCTATTCGTATTGAAATTTCGTTACGCGTGTAGCGACGGCCTAATAATATTTCAAATATTTGAAACATCTTATGTGATACGTGTGAAAAAAAACTAAAATCCAGAATTTACGATATTATACTTTCTTACCTGGTTGTAAAAAATCTACTGAATCTTAAAATGTCTATATGTTTTCTTTCAACTTTTTATTGCTTATAAGAATATTAATGAATATTTAAAAAAATTGAATCTGATATGAAGGTTCCAGTTATATCTGCAAAAATACCTATTTCAAATTGTATTGTCCTACCCTCACAGCAATAGGATATACCGCGGGATATCCCATTTATCTCCCGGGGATATCCCAGGGATAACCCCTTCGGACATCCCTGGGACAACCTGAGAGGTAAATGGGATCGAATTGGATATTCCGGTATATCGTATTGCTTTAAGGGTAAACTGATTTAAAAATGATTTGTCTATATAGATCTACTTAAAAAAATTTGATTCAGCGATTATTATTATATACCTACATTTTTATTTCGAAAATAAGGTTCATTAACCTCTCCAGCTAACCTTGAACTTTTCACAGATTTTCGTATTTCACAATGAAAAAAAGAAACTAAAAACAGTTATGTGCACACTACTTATCCTGAGTCTGATTTTTAATTACCCTGTTATAATTTATCGTTGAACTAGCTGATGCAATTGATTACAATTAGAAATTATTGCACAATTTAGAAATATCAGTATATATTTGACCACGTTAAATCAACATATTTCGCAATTAGAATGATGATTGACAATTTAAAACGATTAAAATTAATTTCTCGTAAATTGGATTGTTCGAAAAAAGACTATTGAAAATTTGCTAAATTCAACATTGAACAATTTTTTTTCAGAATGCCCAATTTGAAACAAGACTTTTCAATTGATTAATTTTAAATTGAAACTGTCAAAATTCAGTATTTTGAAAATAAAAATGAAATTAAACAGGTAATTTTTAAAATTTGAAAACTTTAATACAGAGCAATTTTAATTAGAAAATCCTCGGGGATTATAATGAGCTTAACTTTAAACTGAGGCAGGCGCGGATCCAGAGAAGTTTCCTGGGGGGGGGGGGGTCAGAAAATTGTATAGAAATGCTGTGTATATATGTATATACTATTTTACACATTTAATATTATTTTATATATTTTGCGATCTTTCAAATATTAATTAACAATTTTTCAATTTATTTCAATGGTTTCAGGGGATTTTCGAAAATTTTTAGGTAGTTTTCAGAGTTTCCAGGAATTTAATTTTAATTGTTTTCACTGAATTTTATAATAATATTTTAACGCTTTTTCAAATAATTTATTCACGATAAATCAGGAACTACACAACTCACTACACAGTATTTCAGAGATTTTTACATTATCTAGAGTATATCCGAAAAATTCTTAAAGCACTCGATATTTCCAACGCTTAAATTTGAAATAAGACAATATTTGAAACGAACTCCCAACATGTGGCCATCTTTTGTCCCTTTAAAAAATTAGTCTCGCATCAGTGTTCAAAGGAGTCGGACGTGTTATTTAAACTGCGAAAGAAATCAAATATAAAATTCAAAAGTTTTGATCATTTTTCCTTTAAATTGTGTTTTCTATATACAGACAATTTCATAAAAGATTGCTAATCGCGTAACTCAAGTGCAACCTCAAATTTGAAAAAAAAAAGAAAAATAGAAAAATCCTGAGGCCTATTTTTGAGATGAGTACTTTATACGAATTTATACCTCATGTAATTATGGGGGGGGGGGGGGACTCTTTACAGATACTTTAAGGTGGTCGGAAACTCGAAAATTAAACTGATGACGTTTCCGCGTTATTTTCAAAGATTCTTTAATGCATTTTAAATTCTCCCTAAAACTTATAATATTGCAGTTCAATTATTATAACTATTTCATTGTTTCAAACAGGAGAAAATTTAATATATATATATATATATATTTTTTTTTTAAATTTTAAAAAAGAGTATTTGGTTTCGTACCTAGAGGTAGGCCGGGAATTGGCAGATGGGAACATATGAACTCCTATGTAATACAACGCTGCTGAAGGCTGGTGACCTTCTCAGCATAAAACCCCAACCAATTGAGACTCTCGGTTTCCTTTCTCTGCCCCCCCCCCCACCAGTAACAAAGGTTTTGGTGGGACTGACGTTACAACTGGACTCTCCACCATAGACGAATCACTACTTAACTTGGACATGATTTCGACTCGCAAAACAAATTTCGCGCATAAAAGTGGTAGTTGGGTGTACAATCTAAACAATGAATAATACAAACAATAAAGTAGCCTGGGAATGGACTGAAACTTTGATTGACGAAATGCATACACACGGTAAACGTAAAGGTCGAGTTTCACGCGATGAATGGAGACTGGGTGTTTGGAATGCTCGAACTACGCGAAACTATGCACGTAAGGAAACTAGATATTTTATGTGTACCTGAGACGAAGAAAAAGGGTTGCGAAAGTAGAAACATAGAGAATGGGGTGTTGAAAGGCGGTTTTGAACTATGGTCAGGAGTAGGTAGTGAATCAAATCGTAGTCAAGGAGTCGGTTTAATTATGAATGAAAAAGCAAGACAGCATCTCAAAGAACATGATTTTGTATCTCCCAGATTGTTGTGGGCTAGAATGAAGGTAGGAATCAGAAGATTATTTATCATAGCGTGCTACGTCCCAGTTGATAGCGATCCGAGAGAAGTCAAAGACGCCTTCTGGAACAATTCAAATGATACAATAAGTACTTGCGATCAAGGTGAAAGAATAATTCTGCTAGGAGATATGAAAGGATGGGTCGGCGTCTAACGTCAGGATACAGATACAGAAAGGGTGCTAGGTAAGTTCGGGGATCCGACAAGAAAAAATTATAACGGGGAAAAATTAGTTAGCTTATGCTTAGAAAAGGGCCTATTTATTACAAATACTTGATTTCGACATAAAATGATCCACGCGTACACCTGGTGTAAAGGACCGCAGTATAATTGACTTCGTTATTGCGGATGAAAGACTAAGAGAACTAGCTGAAGATACCAGAGTCATGAGGGGTTCCGAATGCAATACTGATCATTACCTTTCAGTCTCCAAAATAAACTCAGGGCGTGGATGGAGAAGAAAGAGAACAAAAAAAAAACAAATACGAATCAAGATTGAAAATTTACAGGAACCGGAAGTGCGAATAGATTTTCAGAATAAGATAAACGAACGCATAGATGAGGCATGCAACTTGGGAGGCGCTTAGAAGCAATAAAAATATAGAGGGCGCGTGGACTTTGCTACGGGATATCATTGTTAAAACTGCTATTGAAGTGTGTGGTACGACAGTGGTAGGAAGAAAGTCTGGTGATGCATGGTGGAATGATGAAACTGAGGCAGCCCGACAAGAAAATAAATAAGCGTACGAGAGAACGTTGAACATCACAGTTCTTAAAGCGATGAGGAGAGAAATAGACTTAAAAGCGATTACAGACACAAAAATAGGAAAGTTAAACGACTAGTCAAGGAAAGTAAAGCTGAAATCAGAACAGAATAAGAGAAGAAAATACAAAACGACTTTGAAGGAAACGTGAAACTATTATTTAAAAAGATTAAGGAGAGTAAAAGTACAGAGTTTTTCAGCATGAGAAACAGCAAAGGTGAAATGCTATATGATACAGACGGGATAGTAGACGCTTTAAAAGACTCTCTTAAAGAATTATTAGGAGGTGAAGATATAGGGCAACAGAACTGCGACATAGAACATAATGCATTAGAAAACCCAATTGAAAAAGTCTGTGTCACTGAGGTTAGAGATATAATTAAGAACTTAAAAAACGGTTAGGCTGCTGGTGTAGACAGTATTAGCGCTGAAATGCTTAAATACGGTGGTGAGTACATACCTCACAGGTTGTGCGAATTGATAAATTTATGTATCGAGACGGGGGAAGTCCCAGACGATTGGCGAAAAGCGATTATCGTACCAATATACAAAAGAAAGGCAGATAAAAGCAACTGCAATAATTACAGAGGTATCAGCTTACTAAGTACCGTAAGTAAAATATACTCAAAAATACTTATTCGTAGGGTAATGAAAATTACAGAAGAAAAGATATGGGAAGTCCAAAGTGGATTTATGCCACGAAGATCATGTACAGATCAGATATTTAACTTAAGGCCATGTTACGAGTGGGTCACGTGACCGGATTCCTACCTTACCGACACTTTTTTTCAAAATCAACTTACGTTCACACGAAACGCGATATCGAGTTGAAAATTTGGGATATTAAATAAGAAGCGCTAAGAAAGGCGGCTCTGGTTCTAAATTTTTATAATTATGAAAAAAGCAAAAAAAAATTATTTACAAAAAAAACTTTTTTCATAATTATAAAAATTTAGGACCAGAGCCGCCTTTCTTAGCGCTTCTTATTTATTATCCCAAATTTCCAACTCGATATCGCGTTTCGTGTGAACGTAAGTTGATTTTGAAAAAAAGTGTCGGTAAGGTAGGAATCCGGTCACGTGACCCACTCGTAGCATGGCCTTAAGACAGATCACAGAAAAAGCTTGAGAGTAGGAAAGAAAGTTTTCTGTGCATTTGTTGATCTAGAAAAACCATTTGACAAAGTAAATAGAAATAAACTTTGGGAAGTCCTTAAAGAGTAGGGAGTCCATGGATGGCTCCTACAAGCAATAAAAACAATATATACAGGTAGTAAAGCGAGTGTAAGGGTTAATGGGAAACTGAGTGACTGGTTCGATATTATGCAAGGCGTGAAACAAGGATGCGTTATGTCCTCATGGCTATTTATCATATTTATGGATAAGTGTCTAAGAATGGCCCTCTTCGACAAAGAAGGTGTAGATCTCGAAACAGTGAAGGTACGTGGGTTAGCTTTTGCAGATGACAAGATTGTTATGGCAGAATCAATCGAAGACTTGCAAAGAATGTTGAATAAACTTAATACAAGCATGAAGAACATGGACCTCAAAATTAACGTAAATAAAACAAAAATCATGGTGTTTGAAGGAAAAAGTGAGACAACAATGTGCAACATTGTCCTAAATGATGAGAGATTAGAACAAGCTGACAAGTACATATATCTGGCTAGCCTATTCACTAGCGACCGAAAAATAGATGGGGAGTTAGATAGGCGCATAAATGAGGGTAAGAAGGTTATCGGTCCATTCTCAGAAATAAAAACATATCAAAAAAAAGCTAAAATGGCCATACATAATTCTATATTCGTACCGACTGTACTATACGGAAGCGAGACATGCACCCGTCAAGAAAAGGACAGGAGTAAAATTAACGTGATTGGCATGAAACCTCTGCGCACAATATGCGGGAAAACACTGATGGACAAAGTCCGAAACGAGATTATCCTCCAAGAATGTGGTACAGGAGAGACACTAGTTGAGATATTGGAAAGAAATCAGTTAAGATGGTTCGGACATCTTGAAAGAATGAAAGATGAACGACTGACCAAACAAGTGTATAAAGGTAAAGTAAATGGCAGAATACCCAGAGGTAGACCGCCGAAAGAATGGTTAGAATGTGTTAATGACACATTAATCCGAAGAGACATAAGAAGCCATAGAAACACGAGAGCTTGCATGAAAAAATGCATGGACGTGAAGGAAGCTAGAGTAGTATGCCAGGACAGAAAAGTGTGGCGACAAATAGTTCGTAAACAGAGTGACAATAGAATGAATGACGTCTGAAACAAAGACCTTGGATACTAATGGGCCCAAGTGGGGAACCACACATAACGATTTTGTGCGGCTCTCCACTTGGGGTGATCGCTAGAGAGATTGATCAGCAACCTGGGTCGGAGCAGTGTTGCGGAACGAACGTGTCATTTAAATAAATAACACGAGAATTCTAGATCAATCTAAAATATGTATAAGATACACCTACATACCTATCTACCTTATACCTATATACCCATCTACACACTACTATTCTCCAACCGAGCAAGTCACGCAAACCGTGAAAGGCCAATGGCTCAATGGTATAATAATAATAATAATAATAATAATAATAATGTAACTGCGATGTGGCGACCCCATCGCCCGAGAGCTCCGGCTCTTGCAGTCAGCCACGTTGCTTTGGGCTAACTCCCCAATGCAATGAATTATGCGGTAACGCCATGGTTCAGTTGGGAGTGGCAATAGGACCGAACCGAGGCGACGACCAGGCAATGGCCCCGGACAAACGCGAGAACATCGATTTAAATGGTCAGACCAACTCAGGAGAGACATCCTTACCTGTTGGCAAAGAAGCTCACCGTCGCGAAGAGGATTCATGCAGAGGTTACATGACCATTGGGTCAATATGCACCCGGAATATGCTCATCAAACGCCTCAGTATTTAAGAGATCAGGTATCCTTTTTGCGAAAAAACGGATATGAAGCTCTTTATCAACAAGAAGAAGAGCAACATCCTCCATGGAACATTCCACCCGTTCCAGCAAGACCACCTTTGCAGATAGCCGATAATGCTAACATGAGAAATAGGAGATCTATCCACCAAAAAGTCTTTCTCAGGATGGACAAATTAGCTGAAGCTAATACTGCTCTCCCCGATTTGCTCCCCGAAGATGTTAATCTCTGGAATCTGAACTGTGTTGTTTACGAGAAGGCGGTGTCCTTGCTTAGCGACAGTAGAAGTAACGAAACTTCAGTACGTCTGAGTAAGACTCGCGAGCGTATTGCACAGCTTCAATTCAAAATTGAAACGGCGAGACGGCATGCATCAAATATTCAGTGCGTGATTAGCTACATAACATTAAATAAAAAATTCACTCCAAAAGTTAGGGCACTTGCTCGAAACTTGAGGAAAGCAAATCACACGCTTAACAAGTGTAAACTGTTGACCATCAAGCAGCACTGGATTCAAAAAATAAGATCTCTTTCAACAGCGAAACAGCGCCTTGAACGGCGAGTAAAGTGGATTCAGGAAAATTCCACCTTTTCTACTCATCCTTCCCGTCTGTTCAATAAAACGTCACGTGCCGTTAAAAACCCGCCTAGTCGAGAAGAGATTCAAGTCTTCTGGGAACAAGTATATGGAGATACTTATCAGCTAAATGAAGACGCTTCAGATATATCACTCTTTCGTAACTTTTGCCAAAGGCAAAGGTTACAAGGTCCAGAGGAAGAGTGTCCACTAATTACTGCTGAAGAAGTGAAGAAAGTTATCGCTAGAACTAAGAACTTTTCAGCGCCAGGGCCAGATAAAATCAACAACTTTTGGTGGAAGAAGTTTACTTCTACGCACCAACATCTAGCTCGTATATTTACTACTTTCTTAAACGGAGAACAACCAGTCCCGCAGTGGCTAGTGGAAGGACGCACGGTATTGATTCCTAAGACTGGAGATTTGTCAAGTCCAAAGAACTACAGGCCCATAGCTTGTTTAAACACCAGCTACAAGCTATTCACTGGCATCCTCAAAGAGAGGATATTAACATCTATCGAGCCGGTATGGAGTACAATAGTTGAACAGCGCTGATGCAAGAGAGGGCTGGCAGGTTCCAAGGAGAACCTGTTAATAGACAAGAGTATTACCTAAGACGCGATCAGGTATCGACGCAATCTTTTCATGGTTTGGATTGACTATCGCAAGGCATTCGATAACACGAACCATGAGCTAGTTATTGAGCTCCTTGAGTGCCTGGAGATGAATCCAAAAATAGTGAGATGCATAAAAGAGCTTATGCTCTTGTGGCGGACAAGATTTGTCATAACATCTGACAAAAGACAAGTGACTACAAGCTATATCACATATAAGAGGGGAGTCTTCCAAGGAGACTCTCTAAGTCCGATACTTTTCTGCATCTCCCTCTTGCCTCTATCTATTGTGCTCCGAGGCAAAAGCTCTGGATACCTATGTGGCCCGCCGAACAAAAGAGAACATAAGGTCAACCACCTTTTATACATGGACGACCTTAAACTCTTTGCTTCCTCGAAAGAGGACCTTAACATCCTTGTGGAGGCGGTAAATAGGTACTCTAAAGCGATTGGCATGAGCTTCGGACTGGACAAGTGTGCCTGCGTCCACCTACACCAAGGAAGACTAGAAACTACATCATCGGGTCACGATCAGGATGTTCAACTCATCGGCGGAAATACCATTCAACATCTTGGTATTGGAGAAACATATACATATCTTGGAATACCGCAAGCGGAAACCCATGATGTGCTTGCGTTAAAAACGGCCCTTGGAAAAAGGTATCGCCAAATTCTCAGAAAAATTTGGGCTTCCGAATTATCTGGAAAGAATAAGATCCAGGCGACCAATTTGCTGGCCGTTCCTATACTGCTCTACACGTTTGGTGCAGTAAAATGGAACGTCGATGAGTTGAAGCAACTTGACCGAAGCACACGCAAGATGATGACAATCCATCGAAGTCATCATCCTAGATCTTCCGTACCTCGAATATACCTCCCTCGAGATAAAGGGGGTAGAGGCTTGCTGAGCTTAGAGTGTCTTCATCGCAGAACGGTTCTGGCTACAGCCTGCTCAGTTCTAAA
>CAKNYM010050738.1:185669-226988 GCA_932195095.1 Andricus curvator
AAAAAAAAACTTTTTTCATAATTATAAAAATTTAGGACCAGAGCCGCCTTTCTTAGCGCTTCTTATTTATTATCCCAAATTTCCAACTCGATATCGCGTTTCGTGTGAACGTAAGTTGATTTTGAAAAAAAGTGTCGGTAAGGTAGGAATCCGGTCACGTGACCCACTCGTAGCATGGCCTTAAGACAGATCACAGAAAAAGCTTGAGAGTAGGAAAGAAAGTTTTCTGTGCATTTGTTGATCTAGAAAAACCATTTGACAAAGTAAATAGAAATAAACTTTGGGAAGTCCTTAAAGAGTAGGGAGTCCATGGATGGCTCCTACAAGCAATAAAAACAATATATACAGGTAGTAAAGCGAGTGTAAGGGTTAATGGGAAACTGAGTGACTGGTTCGATATTATGCAAGGCGTGAAACAAGGATGCGTTATGTCCTCATGGCTATTTATCATATTTATGGATAAGTGTCTAAGAATGGCCCTCTTCGACAAAGAAGGTGTAGATCTCGAAACAGTGAAGGTACGTGGGTTAGCTTTTGCAGATGACAAGATTGTTATGGCAGAATCAATCGAAGACTTGCAAAGAATGTTGAATAAACTTAATACAAGCATGAAGAACATGGACCTCAAAATTAACGTAAATAAAACAAAAATCATGGTGTTTGAAGGAAAAAGTGAGACAACAATGTGCAACATTGTCCTAAATGATGAGAGATTAGAACAAGCTGACAAGTACATATATCTGGCTAGCCTATTCACTAGCGACCGAAAAATAGATGGGGAGTTAGATAGGCGCATAAATGAGGGTAAGAAGGTTATCGGTCCATTCTCAGAAATAAAAACATATCAAAAAAAAGCTAAAATGGCCATACATAATTCTATATTCGTACCGACTGTACTATACGGAAGCGAGACATGCACCCGTCAAGAAAAGGACAGGAGTAAAATTAACGTGATTGGCATGAAACCTCTGCGCACAATATGCGGGAAAACACTGATGGACAAAGTCCGAAACGAGATTATCCTCCAAGAATGTGGTACAGGAGAGACACTAGTTGAGATATTGGAAAGAAATCAGTTAAGATGGTTCGGACATCTTGAAAGAATGAAAGATGAACGACTGACCAAACAAGTGTATAAAGGTAAAGTAAATGGCAGAATACCCAGAGGTAGACCGCCGAAAGAATGGTTAGAATGTGTTAATGACACATTAATCCGAAGAGACATAAGAAGCCATAGAAACACGAGAGCTTGCATGAAAAAATGCATGGACGTGAAGGAAGCTAGAGTAGTATGCCAGGACAGAAAAGTGTGGCGACAAATAGTTCGTAAACAGAGTGACAATAGAATGAATGACGTCTGAAACAAAGACCTTGGATACTAATGGGCCCAAGTGGGGAACCACACATAACGATTTTGTGCGGCTCTCCACTTGGGGTGATCGCTAGAGAGATTGATCAGCAACCTGGGTCGGAGCAGTGTTGCGGAACGAACGTGTCATTTAAATAAATAACACGAGAATTCTAGATCAATCTAAAATATGTATAAGATACACCTACATACCTATCTACCTTATACCTATATACCCATCTACACACTACTATTCTCCAACCGAGCAAGTCACGCAAACCGTGAAAGGCCAATGGCTCAATGGTATAATAATAATAATAATAATAATAATAATAATGTAACTGCGATGTGGCGACCCCATCGCCCGAGAGCTCCGGCTCTTGCAGTCAGCCACGTTGCTTTGGGCTAACTCCCCAATGCAATGAATTATGCGGTAACGCCATGGTTCAGTTGGGAGTGGCAATAGGACCGAACCGAGGCGACGACCAGGCAATGGCCCCGGACAAACGCGAGAACATCGATTTAAATGGTCAGACCAACTCAGGAGAGACATCCTTACCTGTTGGCAAAGAAGCTCACCGTCGCGAAGAGGATTCATGCAGAGGTTACATGACCATTGGGTCAATATGCACCCGGAATATGCTCATCAAACGCCTCAGTATTTAAGAGATCAGGTATCCTTTTTGCGAAAAAACGGATATGAAGCTCTTTATCAACAAGAAGAAGAGCAACATCCTCCATGGAACATTCCACCCGTTCCAGCAAGACCACCTTTGCAGATAGCCGATAATGCTAACATGAGAAATAGGAGATCTATCCACCAAAAAGTCTTTCTCAGGATGGACAAATTAGCTGAAGCTAATACTGCTCTCCCCGATTTGCTCCCCGAAGATGTTAATCTCTGGAATCTGAACTGCGTTGTTTACGAGAAGGCGGTGTCCTTGCTTAGCGACAGTAGAAGTAACGAAACTTCAGTACGTCTGAGTAAGACTCGCGAGCGTATTGCACAGCTTCAATTCAAAATTGAAACGGCGAGACGGCATGCATCAAATATTCAGTGCGTGATTAGCTACATAACATTAAATAAAAAATTCACTCCAAAAGTTAGGGCACTTGCTCGAAACTTGAGGAAAGCAAATCACACGCTTAACAAGTGTAAACTGTTGACCATCAAGCAGCACTGGATTCAAAAAATAAGATCTCTTTCAACAGCGAAACAGCGCCTTGAACGGCGAGTAAAGTGGATTCAGGAAAATTCCACCTTTTCTACTCATCCTTCCCGTCTGTTCAATAAAACGTCACGTGCCGTTAAAAACCCGCCTAGTCGAGAAGAGATTCAAGTCTTCTGGGAACAAGTATATGGAGATACTTATCAGCTAAATGAAGACGCTTCAGATATATCACTCTTTCGTAACTTTTGCCAAAGGCAAAGGTTACAAGGTCCAGAGGAAGAGTGTCCACTAATTACTGCTGAAGAAGTGAAGAAAGTTATCGCTAGAACTAAGAACTTTTCAGCGCCCGGGCCAGATAAAATCAACAACTTTTGGTGGAAGAAGTTTACTTCTACGCACCAACATCTAGCTCGTATATTTACTACTTTCTTAAACGGAGAACAACCAGTCCCGCAGTGGCTAGTGGAAGGACGCACGGTATTGATTCCTAAGACTGGAGATTTGTCAAGTCCAAAGAACTACAGGCCCATAGCTTGTTTAAACACCAGCTACAAGCTATTCACTGGCATCCTCAAAGAGAGGATATTAACATCTATCGAGCCGGTATGGAGTGCAATAGTTGAACAACGTG
This sequence comes from Andricus curvator, assembly GCA_932195095.1. Lineage (NCBI taxonomy): Eukaryota > Metazoa > Arthropoda > Insecta > Hymenoptera > Cynipidae > Andricus > Andricus curvator. The sequence continues at coordinate 188,821 of CAKNYM010050738.1, forward strand.
GATGCAAGAGAGGTCTGGCAGGTTGCAGGGAGAACCTGTTAATAGACAGGTGTATCACCCAGGACTCGATCAGGTATCGACGCAATCTGTCCATGGCTTGGATTGACTACCGTAAGGCATTCGATAACACGAACCATGAGCTACTTATTAAGCTCATTGAATGCATGGAGGTGCATCCAAAAATAGTGAGATGCATAAAAGAGCTTATGCTCTTGTGGCGGACAAGATTTGTCATAACATCTGACAAAAGACAAGTGACTACAAGCTATATCACATATAAGAGGGGAGTCTTCCAAGGAGACTCTCTAAGTCCGATACTTTTCTGCATCTCCCTCTTGCCTCTATCTATTGTGCTCCGAGGCAAAAGCTCTGGATACCTATGTGGCCCGCCGAACAAAAGAGAACATAAGGTCAACCACCTTTTATACATGGACGACCTTAAACTCTTTGCTTCCTCGAAAGAGGACCTTAACATCCTTGTGGAGGCGGTAAATAGGTACTCTAAAGCGATTGGCATGAGCTTCGGACTGGACAAGTGTGCCTGCGTCCACCTACACCAAGGAAGACTAGAAACTACATCATCGGGTCACGATCAGGATGTTCAACTCATCGGCGGAAATACCATTCAACATCTTGGTATTGGAGAAACATATACATATCTTGGAATACCGCAAGCGGAAACCCATGATGTGCTTGCGTTAAAAACGGCCCTTGGAAAAAGGTATCGCCAAATTCTCAGAAAAATTTGGGCTTCCGAATTATCTGGAAAGAATAAGATCCAGGCGACCAATATGCTGGCCGTTCCTATACTGCTCTACACGTTTGGTGCAGTAAAATGGAACGTCGATGAGTTGAAGCAACTTGACCGAAGCACACGCAAGATGATGACAATCCATCGAAGTCATCATCCTAGATCTTCCGTACCTCGAATATACCTCCCTCGAGATAAAGGGGGTAGAGGCTTGCTGAGCTTAGAGTGTCTTCATCGCAGAACGGTTCTGGCTACAGCCTGCTCAGTTCTAAACAGCACAGATTTTCTTATGCGACTAGTACATCAACATGAAGTCGTCAATGCTGCGGCGTTTCTATATCGTGCCGCAGATAGGGCCGCAGAGGAGCTTGGCCTCCCATTTGATTCCAGCGACACTACGCATGGCCTAGCATCACTAACACCTTTGGTGCTCAAAAGTCGTGTACAGGAAGCAGAACATACGCTTCTACTAAGAGAACATGCTGACAAGCCCCTTCATGGTAAATTCTACGGCATTATACGTAGAGAAGAGCTCTCGATGGGTCTGTCCAACATGTTTCTCAAGTCTGCTGGATTAAAATCGGAGACTGAGGGATTTCTTTTTGCCTGTCAAGATGGCGTTATAGACACCTTAGTTTACCGCGAGCGCATAATGAATATACCTGTGGGCGATACCAACTGCCGAGCGTGCAAGCAAGAGCCAGAAACACTTGGACATGTTCTCAGTGGATGCTCACAATATGCACGATACGGGTACATAGAGAGACACAATGCGGCTCTAAAAGTGTTATATTACCATCTGAGGCACTTCTATGGTGTTGATCTATTGCCCGTCTTGCCATACGCCCAGGGGGAACTCGAGTCCGTTGTGGAGAATGATCAGTGTAAGATCTACTGGAATTTCTCATTCTCGACCACTCAACGTATCAGTGCTACGAAGCCTGATATTGTCCTCCAAGATCTGAAGAACAAGATCATTTACGTGATTGAATTCTCGGCACCAGCCGATGGTAATATCACGGCAAAGGAGGAAGAAAAACGGGCGAAATATCAAGCACTTCTTTTCGAGCTGAGCAGGCTGTACCAAGGCTTCAAAGTCCATCTTGTAGTTCTCATAATCGGCTGTCTTGGAGGCATGAAAGCTTCATTTATTAGCTAACTCAACAAGATTCCGGCTTGCCAGCGTCAGGCTCATTCCATCGCGAACCGGATGCAAAAGGCTGTTCTTCTGGGATCACTTCATCTGGTCCGTCAACACTGTTCCTCATAACATTCTACAAAGATTGGTAGCTCTAAAAAAGTATCCAGAGGTGAAACTTCATCTCCAACTGTCCCGTCTGCCGCGTAAGATCATCCGCGGCTAGAGACCTGACTCCAAGGAACAGTGTTGCCCGATGTTTTCTCGCGTAAATTTCCCGCTCTTGCTTACCTTCTAGGACAGAAGGAGCAGAAGCGGATGACGTACACGTTCCAGTTGCGTCGGGATTGGTTGCTTTTAAAGAACCATGATCGTAGCTTCCGGAGCCTACAACTTCTCACATAAAAATGTAACGTCATATTTTTTATAGCTTTTCTTCATTTCTCAGTGAAAAAGAAAAAAGTTAAGGTAAGTCAGAAAATCCTGGGGGGGGGGGCGGTCGCCGGGTTCACCACCATTTCAGATCCACACCTGAACTGAGGAGATTTCAAAATAAAAAAATTTAGGAATAATACAATATGCAGAATACAATCTTTATATATATAATTCTTCTGTCCGTGTGTATGTGACTGAACTCCTCCTAAACGGCTGGACCGATTTTGATGAAATTTTGTGTGTGTGTTCCAGTGGATTCGAGAATGATTTAGATTCACAATTCAGTCCACTGGAAAATGTTTATTTAATTAATTTGTTGTTGATACAGGACAACGTCTGCCGGGTCCGCTAGTATCTAAATAAAAAGTTCTAGGGGAGACCACCCTACTGTAGATAATGAACGTACAGTATATTATAGTAAATTTAAAGCACAAATATACCAAAAATAATTTTTTCCAATTTTAATTAATAAATTTTGCCTAAGTATAAATATATAGGTATAATTATAAGAGATAGGGCAGGTTTTGAAAAAAATGCAATTCTACTTTTAAGAACTGCGATCTTTTTAGGGGTGTATTTTCGAACAGAGAAAAGATTGTTATTTTTTCAAAAAATTTAACTATCACTTCGTAGAAAATTTTTCAAAATTATATAATTTTAATTAATGAAGTCTCATTTCTGTCAGTGAAATCATTTCATACAGTTATGTAGTCACCATATCCAAATTTTAAATAGTATATTGTGCTACAAGTTGAAAAATCGTCGCTTTTTCAATGTGTGGGACACGATACTTTTTCTATAATTTGTGCAAAAGTGCTAGTTTTTGTTTACCTGTTTTTTGTGTAAAAAGAAGGCGATTTTTTGTCGATTGACGCAACAATGACAATGGCAATTATCAAAACCATGGCAATAATATGGCAGTAATAATAAGCTGGTTCTCACAATTGAATAGTTGGCCCATAAAGTTGAGGGCTTCAAAATTTCCGATTTTTCGTGAAAAAACACCAAGCACAGTATTTTCGGAGAAACTGACGGTGTTTTTTTGCTTTTGCCAAGTGACAAAAGTACATACAAAATACACAACCCGAGACTTTTCAGAAAATTGATTTTAGGTTAAGGACAACAGTCGGAAAATAGAATGAAGTTGGCTGCGCACGATGCACGAGTACACCCGAGGCAGCACGAACCCACCCGAAATAACATTTACTTTTGTCACTGTGCCTCACTTTTATCACTGTCCATTTACTTTTTCCACTGCATCTGTCCACTTTTGTCACTGTTGTCCGGAAAGGTCGGCACTGCGCATACGCCACGTCATCGACCAAAAATCGATCACTTTTTACACCAAAAACAGGTGGAAAAACTGGCACTTTTTCGCGAATTATAGAAAAAATACATTTTTTAATGTCTAACTACCCAAGACGGGCAGCTGTAAATTGAAATGGGCAGTTCTAAAAGTCAAAATGGTAGTTATCACATTTTTCTTGTATTCACGTTACAAAATTATACATAAAATTCAAAATTCGAAAGAAATTTATATTATCAAAAATTTCTAAAGTTAACGATTATTGGTACTAATTTCCGAATAAGCGCATACATTATTGACAAAGAAGTGTTCAAGGAAAAATTATGAGAAAAGTATTAAGTACAACAAATTTGGGAAGCAAAGACCTTTTTTTCTAATTATTTGTATATATAGTTGGGCACTATAGTAGGTTCGGCAGTTACAAATTTTGCTTATAGGGAATACCCTGCAATACATTTCCTTCCCCTAAGAATTAATTAATTTCCAATTCGAAAGTGAAGTCGTTGTTAAGTATCTTGAAATTAAAAATGTAAAACATTGCACAATTATTCAGTAAATATTTACTTTGTACAATTGTATATAAAGTTGAATAAGTCTAACGTTTGGTATTGTTGATCTTTTATTCGAAATTAAAAAAATGTTACGCTTTTCACGGAATAGAGTGATATACCAAATGCTGCAAATAGGGTAGTATAGGAGCAACAACCAAATATAGTGTCAGTGATCCTATTCTGCAGGGGAAACCAACCTACAGTAGAAAATCATTAATAACGAAAATTACAAATATTCGTAAAATAATTAATTTAAATTTATGAATATTTATAGTGTCTTAACTATTAATTAAATTCAATTAATTATTGCCTCCTTATAGAGGGAGGTTTGTATAATGACCTACATTTTCAAATCTACTTTTTTCACATATTTCGATATAATTGGACCCTAGGAGCTCAAAAATACAATTTTTTCAATGTCCGCGCGTGTGTGTGTAACTTTTTTCTGTTGACCATATCTCGAAAAGTAAAAGAGCTATGATCATGAAATTTTGAAAAATTGTAGCTATTATTGATATCCGGATCTGACAGGATTTTGAGCTAGATCGGCAATTTAGAAGTGTTCTTTTTTAAGTTTAGAGATTTAAAAACAAAATTATAACCTTGTTTATATGAGGAAAACTTTTATTATAATATTCAAAATACAACTACACGATATTCAGTGTATTTGTTCGCATCTTCGAGATGCGTCGATCGACCTATTGCTCAACCTTTTATGACACACCAGTACCGATTTATGAAGTCTAAAAAAAATGGTTTTTTCTGTTTATATGAGAAAAACTTTTTTGATATTCAAAATACAACAATACGATATTTAGTGTATTTGTTCGCATCTTCGAGACGCATCGATCAACCTATTGAATCTTTTATGATCCCACCAGTACCGCCTGACAAACTTAAAAAAAATGTGTGTATTCTGTTCATATGAGAAAAATTTTTTGTCTTATATTTTGAAAATACAACAGTATTGCATATGATGTATTTGTTCGCGCCTTCGAGACGCATCGATTGCCCAATTAAATAACCTTTCATGACCTACTAACCTACCTATATCGTTTTTAAATTTCTTAACAAAATTATTTTTTTCGTTTCTAGCGGATTTTTTTAAATTGGGAATATAAGTGTATTGTATTTGATGTAATTGTTCACGTCTTCGAGACACGCGGATCGACCTATTGACGAACTTTAGAGGACCATTCTTGATCAATCAATAGCGACTAACAATGTTAAAAAAAAGATTTAGTTGTTTATTGGAAGAGAACACATCGATTGACATGTTGATGGGCTCTCTGATTTTCTGAAAATAAGATTTCCGGTAAGACAGAAACATAAGCTTGACGAATATTGAAAGCATCCATTTTTTTCTTTCTGTATAGAGAAAGACCTCCCTCCATCAGGAAGCAAATATATTTAATATCTAGGAGGAAGCAAAATGCTCAGAAAATGAGCACAAATAAATACACCCATATAGTGAATACAGCCACTTCGCAGCGGTATTTTCCATGCAATAGTATTTTTAATTAATTGTTAGAATATCCAATCCCAGGTGCAAATTTTCGGTCGGGGCATGGTTGGCCCAACCTTTTATAAGGTCGGCCCAACTTTGTGAGCCAATGGTCGGGCCGACCAGCGTAATGATAACGCATGCCGTCCCTATTTTACACAGTTGGGCCAACAATGGTTGGCATGGTTGAGCCAACGGCGAAATACAAGGTTGGCATACCATTGGTTTTCAAAGTTGGCCCAACATTGAGAAGAAGCGTTGTTTAACCAACGCAAAATAGGTATTCAAAAAATAAATAATAATTGATGGCGAGTCTTTTGACTATCAATGTTAATGGTCCTGCTTAGAATGAATACATATATTACATTTTTAAACATTATATTACAAATAAAATTTCTATCGCTACGGGGTTTCGAACCTACATCTATATCTGAATCTATCGGCTGGCAGTCGGGAGTCTGACCCATTACTCTATACCTGGAGAATTGAAATCGAGATTGAAATTCAATGAAAAAACCATCCTCATAAGCCACAGCTCAAGGCAGTTGAAAAGAAACAATTTTTTAACTCTTTTTTCTCATTAATTTTTTTATTATTATGCGACATCATGTAGATGTAAAATAAATTAACAGTTAAAGGGAATATAAATGAAATAATTTTTAAAGAAATAATTTAAACCGAATACAACCAATTTTTTCAACACTTTTGTTTTAATTTTTTTCAACAAATTTTTTTTCAAAAATTTTTCTTCAAAAAACCACGGTTGGGCCACGGTTTGGCCGACGGTTGGCAGCAGAAAGGTTACTTGCACTGGATAATATTACGCCGATGGTCGGGCCAACTATCGCCCAGAGTCGGGCCGACCGTAGTGTTATGGTTATTTGGAGCCAATTTGCCAAAGACTAAACGACCGTCGACCCAACCTTGGGCCAGGGTTGGGCCGACGGTCGGCAGCAGAAAGGTTACTTGTACTGGATAATATTGCGCCGATGGTCGGGCCAACTATCGCCCAGAGTGGGGCCGTCCGTAGTGTCATGGTTATTTGGAGCAAATTTGCCAGACTAAACGACCGTCGACCTAACCTTGGGCCAGGGTTGGGCCGACGGTCGGCAGCAGAAAGGTTACTTGCACTGGATAATATTACGGCGATGGTCGGGCCAACTATCGCCCAGAGTCGGGCCGACCGTAGGTTTATGGTTATTTGGAGCCAATTTGCCAAGGCCTAGACGACCGTCCACCCAACCTTGGGTCAGGGTTGGGCCGACGGTCGGCAGCAGAAAGGTTACTTGCACTGGATAATATAACGATTATGCTGGACCCGTTTACTTGCGACCAACTAAGGGTCGTGGTTATCGATCATATAAGGGCTACATCGCAGTCTTCGTTTGCTGCTCAACTCGAGCTGTCCATTTGGAAGCTGTCTCAGACTATACGGCTGATGCCTTTCTAGCTGCCTACTACAGATTCATTTCTCGACGTGGAATTTGTGCTACCTTGACCAGCGATCAAGGTACAAACTTCGTTGGAGCAGACCTCAAACTTAGAGCGATGTTTTCAGCAGCTTCAAAGGAGTCAACCCTTTTAGCTTCAAGTCTTGCTTCGTATGGCACAGAGTGGCGATTTAATCCACCAGGTGCGCCGCACTTTGGGGGAATTTGGGAAGCGGCAGTGAAGTCAGCGAAACACCATCTTCGACGAGTCATCGGAGATACAACCCTTACATACGAAGAAATGAGCACATTTCTGGTTCAAGTAGAGGCCTGTTTAAATTCAAGACCTCTTCAATCCATGTCCGATGATCCTGATGATCTTACGGCTCTTACGCCAGGTCATTTTTTGATTGGAGAATCTCTCAACAATATTCCTGAGCCAAGTTACATTGACATTGCCTCGAACCGCTTATCTCGATGGCAATTATTACAACAAATGCGTCAGCATTTCTGGCAACGTTGGTCCTCGGATTACCTGAAAGAGCTTCAACCTCGTTCGAAGTGGAGGACTCCTTATCCATCACTTGAAGTTGGTGACCTCGCATTTATCCGTGATGAAAATTCACCACCCACAAAGTGGCCTTTAGGTCGCGTTGTTGAGCTTCATCCCGGTTCTGATGGTCATGTGCGCGTTGTGTCTCTCCGCACTGCGAGTGGTTTGTTTAAACGCCCTATAGTAAAATTGTGTCTTTTACCAAGGGCGAAGGAAAATGTTTAGATCTCGTCTTAAAGTGCCGTGTACTTTCTTTTTGGCAGTGTTAGTTGAATGTTTACATTTATTTATTTCTGTCTTGTTCCGTTAATGACAGTTTTAACTACTTATTTATCAGATCGTCGTTCAAAATTTGTAATCAGTTTTCTTCTTAAAATTTTTAATTTTTATTGTCATTATCAATTTATTATTATTTTTTGGAATGAACTGTGTGAATCTTTTTTAATTTTGTCCCAACAAAGCGGGCGGAATGTTCGGAATTGACTGATATAATATATTAAGTGCATTGTTTTATTCTAATTTCACTTACATCGACTTTTCATTTTTAAACTTTAATTTCATATGTTTACATTTTAATGGAATTCTAAATTTTAAAGTGTTATCGATTTCTTCTTTTATCCTTATTCAATGTGTGAGAGCCTTTCGTACCTTTTGTAAGCGAATTTAGTCGTCGTCCGAACGTTAAATTGAGAACTTGTCTCGTCGTTTCGGTAGACAAGTTCAAATGAAATGTATATCAATTTTAGAAATTATTTAAAAATAGACAAGTTCGAATTTTAGAGCAATTTTGTTAACATTAAAATAATTCAGTTTTATTATTTATTCTCAGTGACCTGTCCTTTAATGTACTTATCATCAAGAAGGTTTATAAACATTGCATCGTTTTTTATCACATAAACTTCTCTCACTCGCGAACACTTGCACTGGATAATATTACGCCGATGGTCGGGCCAACTATCGCCCAGAGTCAGGCCGACCGTAGGTTTATGGTTATTTGGAGCCAATTTGCCAAAGCCTAAACGACCGTCGACCCAACCTTGGGCCAGGGTTAGGCCGACGGTTGGGTGAGTTTTGGAAGCCAATGTCGGCTTCTAACGTTGGCCCAACTAAGGTGGCTTCGACCTGCTATAGTTGGGCCAACCTTGGTTACCAAAATTCGGTTGCCAAAGCCGGCCCGACCTTGGGCCGACCGTCAACTCTGGCTGCCAACCCAAATTCGCACCTGGGATTAAGGTTGGATTATCCACTATAGGGACAGTCCCCTAAAATTATAATCTACAAAAGAAAAGATTTTTAAGCAAAATTTTTCAAACTACCTGGTCATCATTTGCACTGCTCCTTTGGAAGAACAATAAACAACATGATCTTTTAAAGCAGCTTCACTCGCTTGAGAAGACAAGTTCACAATACTTCCACCAATAATTTTCCGCTCTATCATATCCTTAGCAACAACTTGAGAAACATTCATCATCGCCTTGACATTTACTGCAAAAGTCTGATCAAAATCATCCTCGGTAGCATCCAAAAAAGGTTTATTGTAAATAACTCCCGCACTATTAACCAGTAAGTCAACCGGTAGAACACTCTGAACCGCTTTTCTAGTTTCGTCCCAATTTCGAAGATCCACACATACAGTTTCTATATTTGGATTTTCTTTTTTCAATGTTTCAAGTTGGCTCTGCATGTGAGATAATCCTATCACCGTCCCTTTAAAATGGGATAGTCTGATACTGACATCCCTTCCGATCCCTGCAAAAATGATAAAATATCACTTACAGTCAGTGGTGCAGTCAAGGCCTGGCGGGCCCTGGCGCCACCATGGTACTTTTTTTGAAGGCCTGGCGGCGCCAGGCCTCTTTCTTATCGCACGAAAAATTGTTCTAAATAGTATCAAGAATTTAATTCGAAGACAGTATGGACTTAACGTCAGTAATACGTTATAAAAATATATTTATCGCAATGGATCATAGATTATATTATTATTCGGAATTTCCTGACTACGGTGACGCATGTTTGTGGAATTTTCCCAACTTGTAAATTGTTTGTGGACCGAACTCATTTCATATTGCCTTGATTAATCTATGCTCAAGTCACAGAATGGTTTGCCACTCAAATATGTTCTTTTTCAAAGGGAATAAGACTTTCTAATTCTGATACAATTTTTTGTCCTCTTTCGAAATTCGTTGAAAATTACAAAAAGCTCAAAAGTCACAAAATGGCGGCGGTTTTTCTGAAAATATTCAAAGTCAACTTATTCAAAATTCCACCACTTTTTTTCTCTCGACTTTTTTCTTGATTCGCTCCTTGGTCCGCGCCTTGATGAGAACAGGGAATTTTTTCTGAAAAACAAAAACTTACATTTTTTGCCAAAACGACACAAGATACGAAAAAAGTGAAAGTAATAAAATTGTTTCTCTAAAAAAGCCCTAGAAAAATGTTTTTTGACACTTTGTTATCTTGCGCCATTTTCGAGATTTTTGAGAAAATATAAAATTCTTTAAGATTTTGTTTACAATACAATTTTATGGTGTCATAAAAAAGCAAAGAAGAATATAAATTAACAGTTTTAATAAATTTCACATGAATCTTTTTCCTTTGAAGTGGGCATTTTGGAAATAATCGATAATCTCCATTTTTTCTAACTAACTTCATTATTTTTCCACAAAAACGTTGTGACAACTGTTAAATTAATTCCTTTTTCGTTTTTCATTACAACATGAAATTGTATTGTTGACAAAAAAATAAATCTTTATGTTTCGGCAAAAAATGTGCATTTCCATTTTTCAAACAAACAAAAAGTCTCTTTTTTTCGCCAGGGCGCTGGCACAGGGCAGAATATCATCAAATATATTCTTGAAATTCGGACGAATCCAGAAAAAAGTCTAGAGAAATAAAACGGCGGAATTTTGAATAAATTGACTTTGAATGTTTTCAGAAAAACCGCTGCAATTTTGTCACTTTTGAACTTTAAAAAAAATTTCAAACGGATTCCGAAAGAGGACGAGAAACTCCATCAAAATCAAAAGAAAAAGGCCATTACCTGTATTATATTTAAAAAAACACATCGTTAACAAAAATTTGGACCATTTTTTGATAATCCGCGTTTTCAATTTTAAAAATGCAAGCACTCATAACTTTGATAAAAAAAAAAAATGTTGGCAAATCGGTAATATACGTGTCAACCGTTTCGTCTAATTCCTTTTGAAAAACAAGATATTTTATTAGGTCTTACAGTTTATAATATATTAAGGACAAGTGTACGAATTTTGTCAGTAAGCAGGTAAAAATAAGGAAATTAAAAAAATGATTAATTTTGTAATTAGTGATTTGAGATTAAGATATTCGAAATCTACTATTTTTTTTAATTCACGGCTTGTGTAATTTGTATGGGAAAGATTAAAATTTGGTAAGATTAAGGAACTTATAATTGAGGCGCTGAGAACGACAACTAGGTAAAGCCCACTTTTGTCGAAAATAATTTTTTTTTTTTTACAGTTTCAAGTACTTTAGATTTTGGCCTATCGATAAATGTTAGAAATATGTAAAGAAACAAATTTCATTTTGCCAAAAAACGTGGTTAAAGTTGAGCTGGGTATTGCGAAATGATTACGACAACTGGGTAAAGTCGTTTTGTTTTTTCTTCCTCTTATTAAGAGAAATGATGATGAGGATTAAAGTTATGTTTTATGTTTCGTGTGATGATAGACGTTGAGAGACGTAGGATAGGATGATATAAAGAAGAGATTGCAAAAGATAGACGGGAATTTAGATTGGCAGAGAGATAGAAAAAGATTGACGTAGATACGCGTAGATAAAGGATAGGATGAGACAGAAAAGACGGTATTGAAAAAGATAGACGTGAATTTAGATTGACCAAGAGATAGAATGGAATACATTTTCTCTATCTCTTTCTATCATAAAGATTCAAAACATATTCAAAAAGATAGGATCTCTATCTTTTTACTTCCAGCCGGGAGGTTCAGTTTGTGATGGATGATCATTTACTTAGTCAACGAGAAAGCTCTATTAGAATCACATATACTCCAACTTTTGTCAATATTTGTTGCTCTATATGAATATTACTGAATTCACAATAATTACCATAAATTTCCGGTAACTTTGCAATAACTTTTATAATTTTTCTGGTAACTTTACATAAAATTTCGATAAATTACAAGATATTTTTTGTAAGCTTCAGGTAAGTTTCAAGAATTCAGTTCCCTAAGTTATTCTCAAGTTAATTTCTTTATGCAAGACTGCACCACTGCTTACAGTTATTTTTTAATAATTTTTAAAACTAATTTAAATCCAAGTTTATTACCTTGACATGCTCCAGTAACAAGGATACGTTTACCCTCAAAATTAATGTCCATATTTAGATTAAAATCGCCAAAACCACTTTGTGAGCATTATTTTTTATAATTTTGATTCGAGATTCCAGATGCGTGGCAGACATAGACTTGCTATGAATATTAAGTAAGAGAGTGGGAATATACATTCAATTTTCAAGGACGCGCAATATTGATCAGAATCCGAGAATTGCAAAATAAAGATCATCAAAAAGTGCGGAATATTGTTTTCTATAACATTGATATAACGAAAATTTCAGAAAGATATCATTAAAATGATGTTAAAATCTAGTTAAAAATTAATTATAAAGACAGTGCGCATTTTCAAATTTCTAAATTCGAAAGCAATACCAGTTTTTGTATTTGTAAATAACACAGAATACAAATTTTAAGCTAATAACAAAATAGTTACTAACTTGTTGAGCTGTTCTAGACATGTTACTTTATATTGTGTTCCATTACAGAAATGTTATGTACGCACGTTTGCTGTGGACTTTTTGTCTAAAACAAATGTTATTAACGATTATTAAAAAAGTCGATTCACTTAAAGATGTTTACATTTTCATATTATTAGTGCGAAAAATAACGTTAAAATAATATCCAACGCGTTTTTATTGCAATAATTGTTAAATAATAGGATTTACTTTCGATGACAGATGGAATATTTTGAAACTAAAAAATTTTATTAAAATAAAGTTTGAAAATTAAATCCAAGGGTGAAGTATAATTTATATGGGAACTAAGTTTCAAGTTGGCACAAAAAGAGGGGCCTTCTTCGTTGGGAATCCTATATATAGAAGGCACCTGATTTTCTCAGTGTTACCAACACCTAAGATACCTTATATTCTTATAATCCTAATCTGAGGCCTAAAATTAAATTTTCACAACGTTTTTAAATTGAAAGCATGAAATATAAATTATGTAACGCAAAGTCTCAATTTTGTTATTTAAAAATTTGAAAGAAAAATTAATTTCAAAATCCGAAAGAAACACAAATATTGGTTTCAAAGTTTCAGCTCAAGCTTCCCGCGCTTCCCGTAGTTTCTTGTCTTGTCGCTCTTTCAGAACTGCAAAATGGCGGATCAGGTATGCATCTCACTATTCTCTTAAAAAATAATAATTTTTTCCTATTTTCGTGCAAATTTGTGTGTAATAACAAATTCACAACTGTTCTGCTCTTCATTCCTAAAATTGTTTTTAAAAAATATCACCTTTTCCTTCGAGAATTTTAGAATTGTTGACATTCGTATTGACGCCACCCTGCGACACGTGTTTTTCACATTTCCTTTTTTTCGTATTTCAGGGACTTAAATATCTTTTATAATATTATAAATGTGAGAATCAATTAAAAGTGGGTCTAGATTTATGATATTAAGATATATAAGGTTATATTTTGTCAGTATATTTGATGTAATTGACGTCTGGAATCCTAACCTCAAATCGTGCTTTTGTATATCGTTAAAATCAGTAGTTTTATTCTAATTTTGTCGTCGTTCTCGTAATATATACGAGGGAAAGTATTTTATCGATTTGTAAATAGAATCATTTGTTTTTGTGAAAATTTTGGTTTTAAATGATTTGTGGACGTGGCGTGGTACATTTTAAAATACCAAGTGTTCAGGGACTAGGCACACTGAAACTATTTGGTCTAAGCTCACCAAATTTCATGAACATAGCCGCCCTTTTCCATTTTCCCTAGGCTCACCGTAAATATTTGTTCTACGTTCAGCGAATCCCGGTGAAATTAGACACTACAAATATCGGCGGCTCCGCTGCAGAGGGCTTAAGTTCCTTTCGCTCCGTGTGCAGCTCCAAGAATCAATGTATTTTAGAGCTGTTTATAGATTGAAAAGAAATTGGAGCCGTCAATATTCAATTTTGAATACTTCAAATCTAAAATTATTCAACGGTGAATGCTTTTTTTTTGCATTTTACAATTTTCAATCATTTAAAATAAAACTTGTCTAATTTTGAAATTAATAAACGCTTGGAGTTTAAATTGTTTACTTTGTAATGATTCATCTTAAAATTTGAATAATCAGAAAACATTTCTGAAAACCGGAAAATGTTCGAGAATTTACAAGTTTATTCGAATTTAATTATTTTTTTTTTCTGGTCCTTGTGTCGAACAATTTGAAAAAGTAATCTATTCAATTAAATAATACCTATAAAAAGTTAAGAATATCTTACCTATTCATTTGATCTTTCCTTTTTGCTATAAAAGAAAGTAATAGGAATGAAATTTAGCCCCATGCTGTTAGAAAAGGTTTTCATAAAAATTCCTTTATCTTGTAAATTACAGAACGTGAAGTCCTTCCAAAAGCAGCCTACCATCTTCCTGAACAGAAAGAAAGTTCCGGGCCAAAAAGTTAAGAAATCCTTACGATATACTCGAAACGTGGGTCTCGGATTCAAGGCGCCGAGGGAGGTAAGTTTGAAGAAGAAATTCTTTTACTAAATATTGAGTCGATTTATAATGCAGGATTTAAATTTATTTTATCTTTCTTGTAGGCACTTGAAGGAAGTTATATCGACAAGAAGTGTCCTTTCACCGGTAATGTGTCCATTAGAGGTAGAATCCTTACTGGCGTAGTCCAGAAACTGAAAATGCAGAGGACTATCGTAATTAGGAGGGATTATCTACACTATATTCGAAAGTACAACCGTTTCGAAAAAAGACATAGGAACATGTCTGTCCATTTGAGCCCTGCTTTCAGGTTTGTACTCATTAAATGTAAAAAAATATTCTGTAGGTTTTTAGATTTTGATAAATCAAAATTATCTCTTGTTATTGTATATTTAATAATCAAAATTCTTTAATTTTTAATACAAATAAGTTTCCTGTTTCTTGAATTTTATTGAACAGAAATGTGAACATCTTATATCTAAAGTAATGAATTACATATGATGATATTGACGACGGTCTTCTGAATACAAATTGAAGTTACTTATTCGTCTACTGACCCAAAAAATAAAAAATTAATCATTTCCTTTTCCAAAAAAGTAAACTATGTTTTCTACAAATTTTTTCTAATATTTCAGGGATGTTGAAATTGGTGATGTCGTCACCATTGGAGAGTGCAGACCGTTAAGCAAAACGGTCCGTTTTAATGTTTTAAAGGTCACGAAAGGAACCGGGGCAAAGAAGAGTTTCAAAAAGTTTTAGGTATTTATAATTTATTTTATTTAAGCAGTAAGCTAACAAAACGTTATAAATCCACGAGTTCATTCTTCAATATATATATTCAATATCAATATATTCACTTTTGATTTAGCAAAGGCATATCTCACTCATTCATGTTCTAATGATATAAATTTACAATTTAATAATAATAATAATAAATCTTTATTGAGTTCGTAACAAGAAGGATATGTACATGGCAGTCTAGAGTTAATATAAGAACCCATTGGGCGAGGTACAGCTTAAAGCTGCTTTCAAACCTAATTTCTTGTTTACATGTGAAATAAGAAGATAATTTTATACATGATTACTATATTTTCAATTTTAAAAATTGTTTACATGTTTAATAATTTTTACCTATTTACGTAATGAATCTGCATTCGGAAATTTAATTTTGCTAAAAATTTATTTTATTTGATGCATACACGTTAAATGCGAGAACAAAATTTTTTCCGTAAACTTAAATTCAAAACATACAGAAACAATAATTATCTCAAAAAAAAAATTGATTTAGCCCGTTTTGTTCGCTTACTTCTCATTTGAAGTTTTTAAAAGTATTTTTGATGATGAGTTTGACGACGGTCTTCTGAACACAAATTGAACGACACTATCGTCTACTGAAATTAATTCTTTATTAAACATAATATTCAGCTGAAAATTGAGCAGTGTTAATAATGTAGTTCCTTTTATCATAGGAGACTAAAACAACCAGTTGGAACTTGAAGCTGAACGTGATTCGTCTGGAAACAATCGAGGACAATGTTTTACGATGACTTACCATCTGTACATTGTAAATGCTTAACGCCGATGAGATCATGTGCGTTAAATAAATCCATATAATAAAATTAGTCTTACCATTTTTTTCGTACTTTAAATAATTTTAGATTTTTTGCGCATATCCTTGGATAGTTAAAGTTTTCGAGGTTTTTATTCACTTTAAAATTGAAAGGCTTTTTTATAAGGGATTCAGGGTTTAGTTTCAGAGAATTATATGTAAGACCTCTTAACTTTGTTCAGTTATTTTTTGATTAAAAGTACAATTGGTTCGCCTGTGGATTTCATCAAATTTTACCGGAGTAAAGAAATTTAATATGGAAGGAAATTCAACTAAACTCGGGTTGTTAAAGACCTGGAACAGCTGGATGTTATGGAATTTTCTTAATTCATACGAATTAATTTTATGACTAATTAAAATAATATTCTTATAATTCTGGAATTTTGTAACATTTCATAATAATATTAGTGACAATTGTTTAGAATGTAATACTGATTAAAAAGCCTTTTACATTCCGTGTCGGAAATAATTTCTTTGAATTTTTAATACATGTTGGAGACGGAATAGTTTTTTCGTGGAAAGCGGTAATAAAAAATCTTAGATTTTCCGTAAAATGGCGTACACGGAGAATAATTTTTCGTAGGAATGATTTGGGTTTAATTTGTATGTCTCAATTTTATTTCATTCACACAATATAACAAAAGTTTTTTAAATCCCAAAATTATATGTTTTTAAATTTGCATCGTCTAAAATGTTTTAATATTGATACGTTGTCATTTCGGGGTCGACGAGGATCATCCCTATTTAGAAAACCTTCAAAATTTTGTGAGTTTTCATGTATCTGTCACAGTTTTTGAAAAATTTGGGAAATCTAAATACTCTGAAAAAAATGTTCAAGAACGTTCTACGAGGGCAATATTTTTATATAAAATTGTAGACATTTTACGAATTATGGTTCTACATTTTCACCATTTTTCATAGATAAAATTAAATATTCATTAAACTCTGTAGAAACGTAATTTCTTGCAAAATCCTATTAGAAATTTATCAAAAACTAAACCATAATTTTGAAGTTTTAGATTATTCTATTTATTCGTGGAGAATTGTATTGATAAATAATTACGTGTCGAAATAATTTATAACAAAAACAGGCCTCACAGACCGGTCCCTATATGCCCTATTATACCCTATATTCACTTAAGGTACCTAAAGTACCCTATTTTAAAGTTTTGGTCTCTATGGTACCCTACTTTGCAGCCCAGAATGGAACTTTAAACAAATTTATAAAAGATCAAAGCTTCCAAGAGTCAGGATATTTTGAAAAAAAAAATAATAAAAATCAGGGAATTTCTGTAAGAAGTAACACTTTTTTCCTCAAATTACTTTTTAGTCACTTTTTTAAATGAAAATATCACATTAGTCACTTTTCTTTCAATAAATTAACTCATTCTCTGAGAAATTGTTAACAGATTTCAATAATTTGAAGCGATTTTTCAGATTTTAGGGTATTTTTAATACTTTTAAAGCATTTTCCAGAGCTTTTAATTTTCAATATTTTAGGGAATTTTAAAGGATTCCAAGGAATTTTTTAATAATTTCATTAATTTGAAGGGATTTCAAAGTTTGCGAAATATTTTAAGGTAAACAATTGCCTAAAATTCCGAAAGGTATGGATTGTGGAACGCTTTAACAAGACCTATAAGTTTTTAAGATATTTTAAAAGATGTTGATTTTATAAGATTTCCGACGATTTAAATAATTTTAAGGGAATCTAAAGCTCTCAATGTATTTTAATACATATTTCAGGAAATATCATTATAGAATTTCACGGAATTTTATTATATTTTAGTAGATTTCAAAGAATTTATTCAAGAGAAGTGGGGTATTTTATAGGGTTTCAAAGATTTGAAGAGATTTGGAATTCACTCTAAATTTACTCAATTTTACTTAATGCAGTGCATTTTTTTCAATTTAATTTTTTTGATTTAATTGGTCCTGAAGATCAATTGATAAAATGATCAAAGGATTTGAAATATTTAAAGGTATTTTTTCAAATTTTAAGGGATTTGAAATATTTGAAGTTATTTTAAAAGATTACAAGTAATTTTTTTTTTATTTCATAAATTTAGTGGGATTTGAAATATTTGAGGGTATTGTAAATGATTCCCAGACGTTTTCAAGGTCTTTAAAAAGTTTCAAGGGATTTCAAAAGATATCAAAGGTTTTAAAATATTATAGGAAATTTTAAAAGATTCTCAGAAATTTTGTATTTGTTTCAATAGTTTGAAGGGATTTCAAAAAATTTGAAAACTTTTAGGGTATTTTCAAAGATTCCAAGGCTCTTTCAAGAGATTTAAACAATTTCAAGGGATTTTCAAGAGTTGTAGTAATTTTAAGGGATTTTAATATTTTAGTGAATTTTAATGTATTTCAAAGAATTTATTCACAAGAAGTGAGGAATTTCACTGGGTTTCAAAGATTTGAAGAGATTTTTAAATATTTTTTGCAATTCATTTGGAATTCGCCCTGAATTCTTTCGAATTCTTCTAAATTCACTCAATTTTACTCAATTCAATAGATTTTTGAAAATTTTTTGTTTAATTCATCCTAAAGTCTTTTAAACTCGCCTTAAATTCGTAGGAATTTCGTCAAGTTCTTTTGAATGCCCTTTTAATTTTCCTAAACTCATTTCAAGGTTACCGAATTCAATGCATTTTTTCTTATTTTTGAATTTTTTTCAATTCACTTGATTGCTTTTTAAATTCAGCTTGATTTTTTTTATTAATTTCATCGAATTCTTCTCATTTTCCTTACATTCCTCAAAAGTCACTCAAATTTTACTGCAATAAATGGATTTGTTCGATTTTCAAAAATGTTTCCAATTAATTTGAATTCGTTTGAATTGTTCTGTAGTCATTAGTCACTTTTTTGGTTAGAAATTAGTAGGGTTTTAAAGATTTGAAGAGATTTTAATTTTTTTGGAATTTACCTTGAATTCTTAATAATTAACCCTGAATTCTTTGGAACTCTCTTGAATTTTGTTAATTCACATCAATTCTTTTAAATTTACTCAATTCTACTAATTCAATGGATTTTTTAAATTTCTATTTAACTGATCCTAAAGTCTATTAACCTCACCTTGAATTCTTAGGCATTTCATCAAATTCTTTTTAATTCCCTTGAATTTGTCTAAGCTCATTTCAAAGTTAGTGAATTCAGTGAAGTTTTTTCATACTTTTAAATTGTTTTTAATTCATTTGAATTTTTTTTAATTCACCTTGAATTTTTATGAAGTTCATCGCATTCTTCTCGTTTCCCTTAAATTCCTCTAAATTCATTCCAGTTTTACGGAAATCAATCGATTTTTTTGTATTAAATTTTTTTTCCAATCCATTTGAATTCTTTTGAATTGTTATAAACTCTTACGAATGTATGCTGAATTTGTTACCCTTCGAGTGCGAAAAAAGTACCCTATGAGCGTGACAAAAAGTAGCCTTTGGTCCCTATTTTTTATCCCATAGGGACTGTGAGGCCTGCAAAAAAAAACTACTTCGTAAAAATCGTAAAATTAATATTCGTTATTTTTGGTAGAAATTTATGACTTTCTACAAAAACCTAGTCAAAATTATTGTAAACTAAACCTTTATTGTGGGGCAATGGGGTTGAAGATTTCCCTTTTTTTATTTATTTATATTTATTTTACTTTTTACAGAAATTCATAATTTTCTGTAAAAACTATTAAAAATGATTTTAAAAAACTATTATGGGGTAATAGATTTTCCTACTTTTTCGTAGATAATTGTAGCTATTCATAATTGTGTGTAGAAATTCGCTTTAAAAGTAGGTTTTTATAGTACGTTGTAGTTTCTCTTATGAATGTTTTCCATCTGGGTTTCCATTGATAATTGCCAAGAAATTGTTGGTAAATTAGTTTGCGACCAGTAGAATGTGTTGGAATTTTGAAAACGGACTTCTGTAGCAATCGCGAAACTGATGCTCGTCTCTCCGATACTTCATGTGAAATAATAGTAGTTTTCTTTCTATATTTTTATAATTTTAGTTTATAATTCAGAAATAATTTGATTGCACAATTAATAATTCTTTTATTACAATCGATCCAGTCAAGTGAGCCTCCAATATTTTTAAAGATTTGTATTCACATTTTTCCAATTTCTGTCATAATATTTTGCCTGTAAATTATTTGAACTAACACAATTTCCAATTAAAAGCGTTTGAAAAAACTGAACAATTTTGATTCGAATCTTTTAAGCCCGTACCTAATTTGAGACTTGTCACCTGATTTGCAATTGTTTCTAATATGTTTTAATGGAGAACAATTGTGAATCAGGTGACAAATCTAAATTTTAGTTACAGGCAGAGGCAATTACAGGTTTTCTTGTTATTCACGGCGGCAGGATTCTTGTTTAAACTTTTAGTTCCGCTAAATCACTTGCGAGGTCGCTGAAGTTTGGAAGTCGGCCATGTTTATATTTCTTTTGACAGCTTGACAGTTCGTGAACGTCACACGCCACATACGGCAAAAAAATAAGTAGAAATGTGACAATTATTTTCATAAATACGTTATCAGTAGGTCCGAAAGCTAAAGAAGGATTAGGTATGTTTTCTATGTATTTAACGTTAATTATTTTAAAGAAATACAGGTTTCATTATTTAGTACTTTTTTGAGGTTATGTTTATATTTGGGCGAATGGTCGTAAAAAATACAGTTTTGAAATAATGCGTCGTTTTTCCATTTTCTGTCATATTATTGTACGTTTATTACGCAGTTTACTTAATTTATAGGAAATATGTTACTTTTAGAAAAGGAAGCACGTCGTATCCTGTTTTAAAACTAATTAAAATTCTCATGATTCTATTAACTTCGTATATAATTACTACTCTATATCGCTCTATATATCAGAAAAACTCGTAAAAGTACATATACATGATACGTATACATTTGATTTCAAAACTTTGGGTTTTCACCTCTTTTTAAAGAAGATATTGTCTTCTTATTTAGTTTTCGTTATTGAGTGACTAACAAAAATATTGTATTTGTTCTTTCGTTTTCTGTTATAGAAAAATACAATTTTTTTTCTAATTTTGTTTTCCTTACGTACGTAGAAATGGAAGTTTTCCAAAATAAGTAGAAATCTCTTCCCATTTCGTTGTTATTTCAGGAACCAAATTTCCCTTGATTAAACGAACTAACTACATGTATGGTTTAGAAACAAATTACAAACTATGTATTACAACTAACTTTTCCAGGTTCCAATAATTTACTTTTATTTTCAAGTAAATTAAATTAATAGTGCTTTATAAAATTATGAGGACATTTAGTGTTAGATTTTTTGTTCAAATTAGTCTTTTATACATATTTTTGTATATAATGAAACAAAAATTTTTTCATACGTTCTTGGACTCATTCTAATGCTAATTTTGCATTTTCTTAAAATAAAATTAATGTATAATCTAGAACTTAATTTCTTAGAATCTGACAAATTCAAGGTTTTTGACAAATTTACCTGGTGACTTTTTTTTCAAAGGAAATTTATTTTAAAAATTAAGTCAATTAAAAGAAATGCTGCCGAGCTTCAGCTGTAAAATGAGCCTAAAGAAACGTTACAGACTTTTAATTAATTCCGGAGTAATTTTTACTTTAATAAAACCGTGAAATTCACATCTTATGAAATATAGGTACTGTTACATAATTTATCAAATTCTTTCGGTTCGAGTTTATTTATTGTCGAATTTATTGATCGCCCGATCTGGAAGTGAAATTTTTTTTTTCATTGTATTAACAAATAGTTGTATAAAAATATGATTCAAAAACTACGATTCCCCATAGTTTTGATAGGTATTTCATATTTTTAAATAAACAGTGTGAATCGTTGTTTAATCTTTCTTATTTATTAACAGGTCGAATGAGTTTTTACTGGACTATGCAAAAGATGGGAGGAGAGATTTTTCTAGGAAGCGGTGGTATGCTCCACCGGGCCTTACTCTTCATGCTGAAACTTGGATGGAAATCTCGTTTTCGATTACCTATAATTATCGTCGTTACTTTTATCGTGATGGACATCAGGATGCATTTGGAAATAGATGTTGAAGTCTAATTCAACGACAAAACATGCAAGCAAAAACATTCTCTTTTGGGACTCAATGCTTATGTTTTATCATTATCACTTATACTTTTATATTAAAATTGCTTAGATTCATAAGATAGTTTTAGTTATAGCTAAGAACAAACTAGTTGTTAAATTTGAGATTGGATATTTGAATAAGGTGATACAAATTAATATATATTTTAAGACTCGTCAAAAATTTATGGAAAGTTATCGTTCATGGTGAATTGAGGTTTTTTGAATAAATTTTATTTTATGGTTGTTTACTAGATAGTTCTTCTTCTGCAATCCTTGTCTTCGATTCATAAGCTTTCCTAAAGAAATGGGAAAAAATCTAATTAAAATGACTAGGAGGGTATGCAAAATCTCATTCTCTATGAATAATATTGTATTTTCTATTTTATTACAATGATACGGTTATACAAGTTTGTAAACATTAAGGCAACGGTAAGCTGACATATCGTAGATATCCGCGATATTTCCATAAATATACATTCTGTCATTTAAAAAATATAGCTTCCTTATATATCATTCTTCATTTAATTGACGAACTCTTATTTCATTACGGAGCACGAATAGAAATTCATCAAAAAGCGGGATTCAAACAACTGAAATTCATTCTCGTGGAAACGGACATACAAAAATTATAAATATATTGCAAATCAGAATAAATTACCTAAAAGATTGCACGATCGACTTTTGAAATTTACTCTTCTTTAAAAAGAAAAGCATTTTCAATTAATAATTGCAGTACCTTTCCAATAAAATTGGTTTCAAGCCTTTTCATCCCCTATGAAGAATAATAATTTAGACAAAAATCAGTCAGATGGAAGATTATTTCATTTTTTTCGAGCTCTTATCGTAATTGAATACATTTGGCGATGCAAAGTCTTTAGAAAGTAGATCGGTAAGTACTTAGCTGGTACATCGATGTGATACATTTCATAGAAAAAATCTGATCTTAGTATCTTTAACGTAAAAAAAACTGTTCAAGCTACTCAAAGAATCATCGATCGATGTGGAAATGTACCACGAGGGCAGAAGACTTCCTAAACTAACGGAAACAATTTACATGTAGCGTAACATAATGTAAGAAACTCTTAAGCTGCAGAACTTAAACCTGCCTCATCTAAACTGAACACTTGTACAATGCCTATTTATTTTGTTTACTCTATTCGAAACTAAATAAAAATCGCGAAATCGTAATTCGAATTACCGACAAAACTCCTGAGAATCACTGAACTCGAAAACGAATTTGCCTAATTTTTTCCAATTTATTCACGGACTCTGTCTTATATTTACAAGAGACTGTTCTATTTGCACGGAAAAAATGGTTAAAAAGAATGACAAATTTATTTCAAGCAGATTTGCCGATTCGCGGTAATTGGTATCACGAGTTTTTATCAATAAAATAACATATCTATAATAATTTTAGCAAGGCAAAAAACCTTGCTCATACTTTTTTCTCGCACAGCCTCACACACGTTTAGATACTCACAAATTCCATCACACACTCTCACACATTGCATTAACTATCTTAGGTAACATGCGTTTTATTTTGTGTTTTTTAATTCAAATTTGATTTGAAGAAAGTTCTTAGAAAAGAGAATTTCCGTTTTTCAAAAACTTTCTTCAATTTGCCTACAAAACGGAAGTCTAACATGATTTCCCATCGAGCAAATCAGGGATTTTCTCGTTAAGGAGACAGTTTTAGGTGCCAGGATGGGATTTCTCAAACAGAAACCGCCAACATTGCATTAAGCGATAACATCAAACACTGATTCGATTATCTCAAGCATACAAAAATAAATTATAATAATAATAATTGTTTATATTTATACTTATAGTGCGGTGAATACTATGCGATATTTGTATCTATTTTTCTAGAATTTCTAATTCTTCGAAATTTCTTCATTTAATTGTTTAAAATTCGTTCATATTGAGAATAAAAAGTATTGTGAAATCCTGAAAACTGAAAGCCTTAAATTCGAGGCTCAAATGTATAAAACGGCTGAGATACAAAACAGTATTAAATCAGCAATCGTAGTTCGCAGAGAGAAAAGGGCAAAGTTTTAATCAAACCTTTATTATTCGTTTTCGTCAAAGATTCAATCACTAACAATTTTAACTTGCACGGCAATTCAAGGAATTCAAAAGAATACAAATAATTCAAAGAATAAAACGAAATTCAATCGAGTTCAGAAGAGTTCAATGGAATTCAAGAGAACTCGATCTTTTGCTTAATTAGTAAATATACTGATTTCAAAGAATTCAAGAACTGACAAGAATTTGAAGAACTGAAATATTCCAGGAATTCGAAGAATTTCAGAGAATTCAAATAATTTGAAAGGACTGAAAGATTCAAAGAATTAATGGAATTCAAAGAATGCAAAAATTCAAAGAAGTCAAAGAAATCCAGAGGAATTAAAGAGAATACAAGAAAGTCAAGAAATTAAAATAATTTAACGAATTGAAAGAATATAAGGAATTTCAAAGATTCAAGAAATTCTTTAAATTTCAGAAAATTCAAAGTCAAGAAAGTCAAAGAATTGGAGGAGCTTTAGAGAATTCGAGGAAGTCGAGGAATTTAAATCATTCAAGGAATTAGGAGAATTTAAAGAATTTGAAAGATTCAAAGACTTTAAAAGGACTGAAAAATTCAAAGAATTTCAGAGAATACAAATTCAAGAAAGGCAAAGAATTGAAGGAGCTTAAGAGAATTCACGGTAGTCAAGGAATTTAAATTAAGAGAATTTAAAGAATTTTGAAAAAACTGAAAGATTCAAGGAATTGCAAGGAATTTGAAAGGACTGAAAGATTGACGGAATTCGCAGAATTTCAGAAAATGCAAAGAAGTTAAGAGACTGCAAAGAATGTAAAAAACACAAAGATTTGAAGGAATGCAAAAATTCAAGTAAGTCAAAGAATTCCACAAATTTAATAGAAATCAAAAATTCAAGGAAGTCAAGGGATTCGAAAATATCAAGGAATTCATATCATTCAAGTATTTCAAATAATTCAAGAAATTCAATGAATTAAGAGAATTTAAAGAATTTGAAAGATTCAAGGAATTCAAATAATTGCAGAAATTGTTATTGCGTTATAAATAGATACTCGTAATTTTGTTATCTTTCGAGGTTATCGTAACGAGTTGAACTTAACATCCTCCAATAAACAATATCAGGTATGATTAACTCCTGACCTAATTTTTAAAAAATTTGCGTAGTCCGCTCAGCAAATTACGATTGCTCGTATTTTATCGGCTACTGTAAGTGTATAGGTGTACATACATATTTTTGTGGGGTCATTTCTTCATTCCTGGTTGACAAACTATGAGATAATAAACGATAAAAGTTGCCGACAAAGGCCGAGAGGAAATACAAAATTCAAAGATCTAAAGACTGACCTTAAAGCAGGTATTTTACTTTTGATTTTACATTTTTATCACGTTCGAGTTTGCAAATCAAGTTTGATTGTTAACCAGAAAGAAGGAAAGTTATATCTCTTCTGCTTTTTGTATTTGAATAAGTGACCTTAGAAATGCGGTATAAAATTAATGGCACACCCAGAAGAGTGACGAAGGCTGTCTGCTTAGTCAGTAACAGTTGAATGCACTTAGGATAAACCGAATACTCCTTAGACCATATTTACATGTCTGTATGCTTGCGTACATGTTGTAATAAGGTTCATTCACAAAGTGCCAGTGCATCAATGAATGCATTGATTGATTCAAGATACAGATTAGCAAGAAAGTTTTAACGACGCCTCAAAAGGCAACGATAACATTTCTACTTTTAATATTTCTACTATAAACTTCAATTAATTGCAAAAATAGATTTTTTTAAAATATAAAACTTAAAAAAAGAGGAAAAGGGCATGTTCTCCTGAAGTTTCAACAATTTTGGAATGCAAAATTCTACGAAACCCCTTCAAAAATTTAAAGCCAGTTTTCATTATACTACATTTCAATCTCTTCCTTTCATGTCTCTTGCCTGGAATATTACCACAAGAGATTCAAGTGAGAGAGAAATATAATTCCTCTAGTTTAATTTTTAATAAAATCTATATACAAATAAATGAGAATGTGAACTGATCTAAGCAGTATTGCTATAAAGGCACGGTATGAAGTAATGAAAGCATAAATACAAGCCAAGCTTTATCGTCGATTCTGAATGACGGAACTTATACGCCAAATAAATTATATGAGGTCACAGAAAAAAGGCATACCTATTTAAAATCGCTAACATACTCGCACGCTCTAGACTCTATTACCTGTATTTAAAATCGAAATATGAGATTAAAAGTTCTAGAATATATATCAATTTTTATTTGTTTAAATATCGGTAAAGTAAAAGCTAATACCGCGTAAACTATACATGGACGCAATACGACTGGTAGTCGTATCGTATACTTTTATTTACAACGCGTTCTTTTCGAAGTTGTCGCGTTCTCACCTATACGAAAAATATGTGGTGCCTTTTAACATCGATTGGTCGAACGCGATTGATGGAAAATACCTGCTTGCAGGTACATTTTCTTTATTAATCCACCGCTCGCAGCTGCATGCTTTGGCTGAAGCAATTTATCTGGAAATTTGAATTTAAAATTATATCAAGTTGATAAACGAAGTTTGACGGTGAATTGCTTAGAGTGTTGGGAAATGAAACAAATAAAAAGATATAGTCACAATAATTTGAGTCGTTTTAAAAATTATTCCTTCCAGTTACAAAATTAAAAGATTAAAATAATATTATTTCTATAAACATACTTTTAAACTCATCAATTTATCTTTAAAAAGTTTAAACCTTTAGACAGTTTTAAATCTGACTGATTCTAATTCTTTAACACTAATTTCGAAATTATATAATTCGGAGGTTTCGAAGTTATAATTTGAAGGATTACAAATTTTAGCACTTTTACATTGGATATTTGTTTGGCATCCGAAAGAACAAAAAAACAGGTTGAAATCAATTAATGCTTTCTGTTCGGTTTTTGAATTTCAAAATTCATCAAATTTTACTGATTTGCTAAAAAATTATGAAAATTTTTTAATAGGTACGGTTTAAAAAAAGGCAAAATTATCAATTTTTAACGCTTTAAAATGTACGAAAATATATTTTTTATAATAAAAAAATAATGGTATGTTTATTGAAAATAAATCGAAGAAATTTCAAGTTCGACATGTAAAACTTACAAAAAAGTGCAATAAACTACTTTTTTTAAAACATGTGTTTTGCACATTTTCAGAATTTGTAACTTGAACAAAAATTGATTTTTTATTTACAATTTGTTATTGTTGTTCACTACTACAAAACTGTACCTACGAAAAATTCGTCGTTACTTTGATTTTCTCGGCTCAAATGATTCGATTAATTTCAAATATATTTTACTGCGTCTTATTAGACATTTTGAATTTCAAAGTTTTAAAATCTTGAATCATCAATAAAAAAAAATTATTAAAAATTAGTCAACGTACGCGACATGCACCGACAAAAAAAGGATTTCGTAGCCTATTTATAATATGGGTAGTTTTGGGTCCTATAATTAGGTTAGGTCCCGCGGGATAGATTGGGTTTCGTGACTTAGGGGGGGGGGTAGGGGGGGGGTAAACCTGTGGGGTAAGAGTAGGTTCTTTAAGATAGCTGAAGTTCCGACGGATAGGTATGGTTCCCAGAGATAGGTGAGATTCGCTAGGATACGTTGAGTCCCAAGAGATAGAGGTGAGGTTCCGAAAGCTAAGGATTGTCCCAAGGGATACGTGGAATCCCGTGGGATAGGTTGGATCTCGAAGGATAGAGAGGGGTCATAAGGATAGGTGGGGTCCTGCGGGATGAGAGGGATTCCAATGGGAATCCCTCTTAAACTATTCCGCAAGGAATAGGTTTTGTCCCGTGGGTTTGGTGGGTACCCGAGGGATATGTAGATAAGGTCCAGTGGTTTAAACTGGGTACCGATATATGGTTGCTGTTCGGTGGGACAAGGGTGGTACCGAGGGATAGGTTGGGTCCCGAGGGATAGGTTAGCTCCTGTGGGTTACGTTGGGTCCCGAAGGATAGGTTGGTTCCTTACGTGGGGTTCAAGGGTTAGTAGGACGGACGGGCGGCCACCCGACCGAAACTATAAAGGTTTCAGCCCGGGGCTACGAAACCTTAAGGGGATTTATCAGCGTTATAAAATGGATGGGCAGTTTCCGGCCGCACGGTTGAATATTTTCGCCTGATATTTTGCATACCTCATCTAAATATTGTTCTCTTTTGCAGTGAAGTCTCGGTTTTTTGAAAAATTTTTCATATTTTACGTTATAAACAAAAAGAAAAGAACAATAGAAAAAAAAATGCAGTGACGCTCAGTAGTAGCTGAGTGTGTATTTTCGAGGCCTGAGCAATCGACACCCGTCAAATTTACGAGGCAGACTCCCCGTAGCGCGAGCGGGGACTCTGAAGCGCGTCGAATTACCCGAAACGAATCACACTCTTATTCTTATGAGATGCAGGCCGGTTCAAAAAACTGAAATTATGAAAGCATCGCGTGATTAAATTTTAGTTATCAGAAATAGTTTATTCGTATAATTTCAAGAAAGTGAAAAAAAGATTCATGAAAATCGGTTAATATTTGCAGTAATAATAGAAATGTTGAAGTGCACACGATAGTATGCAAAGATACACCGCACTATGGGAGGAAACGCATTTTTTTCGTTCAATAGGTCTACAGACTTCAATTTTGCCCCGATCCGCAATAATTTTTTTTTAAATTGAAGAGCGCTAAATTTCCAGGAGCACCTTAGTCAGAGATTGTTGCATTTCCATTTATTTATTTATTATATGTTTACTCGAAGTATGTGAAAATCGAGATTTTTCACAAAATCATTATTTACTCTTCAATAGCGGTTTGCATATAATGAAAATCATCTTAAGTCGACGCAAAAGTACTCCCAGAATGCAAATAATTTGATTATTGTCTGTTTTAATTGTTATAAAGAAATGACATTAACAAACAGCCACAAAGTGTAATTTTTGTTGAAAAAAATTTATTTTCGGATGAATATGCTTTAAACTATAGTGAGAGTGACTGTTAGTCACAATTGTTATGCAACACCAACAATTGTAAATGTTGTAAATAATTTTTTGCCAAAATTTGGAATTTTTTTCTTCCTTTATTATCTGAAATTATATAGATATTCGGAAAAGTGATGTATGTTTGATTATGTGTGTTCAAATACAACAGTTGTTGATTTTGTAAACAAATGAAAGAAGTAAATATAAAACTTTGTCCTGGAAAATAATTTCGAATGTTTGTGTGTGAGAGAGAGTTGTTATTACTTAATGTAAAATATTACGATTCGTAGGTATTTAACAATCTTGTAATTTTTATTGAAAAAAGTTTGTTCTTCTCTGGAAATAGTTTGAATTATCGTGAGAGTGATTGTCAGTAACAATTTATATAAAACATTATACACAATTTTTTTTTTAAATTGTGGAATTTGTGCTTTTTCAATTTCGAATTTTCCTTTATCATTTGAATTGCTGCAGATATTATTGAAAGGAACATAGGTTCAATTATATTTGTTAAAATACTAATGCTAAAGAAATGAAATAAGTTAATAAAAAACTGTGGCTTTTCGGCCTGCAAAATACTTTTTCTTGCACTGAAATTGCTTCAAATTCTTGTATAATTTTTGGCATTTTTCTGATAGAAAACTCGGATTTTGCCAATTTTTGTAATGGCAGGTAGATATAAATTGATTGATTGATCTAGTAAAATGTATCAATAAATGGCTTTTTTAAATACATGAAAAATTCGCGACATTTAAAATTACAAGAATAGATAATAAGAATGATCTATTGTTAATTTTTACATAGAATTAGTGACACTAAATCTGTCTCACAAAAATTTGAAGCAATTTCAGTGCAAGAAGAAGTATTTTGCAGGCCGAAAAGCCACAGTTTTGTATTAACTTATTTAATTTCTTTAGGATTTGTATTTTAACAAATATAATTGAGCCTATGTTCTTTTCAACAATATCTGCAGCAATTCAAATCATAAAGAAAAATCTGAAATTAAAAAAGCACAAATTCCACAATTTAAAAAAAAAATTGTGTATAATGTTTTATAGAAATTGTTACTGACAATCACTCTCACGATAATTCAAACTATTTCCAGAGAAGAACAAACTTTTTTCAATAAAAATTACAAGATTGTTCAATACCTACGAATCGTAATATTTTACATTAAGTAATAACAACTCTCTCTCTCACACAAAAACATTAGAAATTATTTTCCAGGACAAAGTTTTATGTTTACTTCTTTCATTTCTTTACAAAATCAACAACTGATGTATTTGAACACACATAATCCAACATATATTACTTTTCCAAATACATACATAATTTCAGATAATAAAGGAAGAAAAAAATTCCAAATTTTGGCAAAAAATTGTTTACAACATTTACAATTGTTGGTGTTGCATAACAATTGTGACTAACAGTCACTCTCACTATTGTTTAAAGCATATTCATCCGAAAACAAATTTTTTTCAACAAAAATTACACTATGTGGCTGTTTGTTAATGCCATTTATTTATAACAATTAAAAAAGACAATAATCAAATTATTTGTATTCTGGGAGTACTCTTGCGTCGATTTAAGATGATTTTCATTATATGCAAACCGCTATTGAAGAGTAAATAATGATTTTGTGAAAAATCTCGATTTTCTCATACTTCGAGTAAACATATAATAAATAAATAAATGGAAATGCAACAATCTCTGACTAAGGTGCTCCTGGAAATTTAGCGCTCTTCAATTAAAAAAAAAAATTATTGCGGATCGGGGCAAAATTGAAGTCTGTAGACCGATTGAACGAAAAAAATGCGTTTCCTCCCATAGTGCGGTGTATCTTTGCATACTATCGTGTGCACTTCAACATTTCTATTATTACTGCAAATATTAACCGATTTTCATGAATCTTGTTTTCACTTTCTTGAAATTATTCGAATAAACTATTTCTGCTAATTAAAATTTAATCACGCGATGCTTTCATAATTTCAGTTTTTTGAACCGGCCTGCATCTCATAAGAATAAGAGTGTGATTCGTTTCGGGTAATTCGACGCGCTTCAGAGTCCCCGCTCGCGCTACGGGGAGTCTGCCTCGTAAATTTGACGGGTGTCGATTGCCCAGGCCTCGAAAATACACACTCAGCTACTACTGAGCGTCACTGCATTTTTTTTCTATTGTTCTTTTCTTTTTGTTTATAACGTAAAATATAAAAAAAATTTCAAAAAACCGAGACTTCACTGCAAAAGAGAATAATATTTAGATGAGGTATGCAAAATATCAGGCGAAAATATTCAACCGTGCGGCCGGAAACTGCCCATCCATTTTATAACGCTGATAAATCCCCTTAAAAACTGATTAAAAAGATAGAAATAAAAGTGCTCAAATTTTTAACGCAATCTACTTTGAAAACGACTTATTGTCAAACGAAAAATAAAAAAAAATACGTTAGAAAGAGATTTAACAGCTGCGAAGAGTTTGAAAATCTCTTCAATTTTTTAATGAATTTGAAAAGTATATTTAAAAACTAAACTTTCTAATCCAAAAGACTAAATTTGAAGCCTCCACGTTTGCTAAAATTTGAATCCATTTAAGATCAAAATTCAATTTAATTTTACAAACTACATTTTTTATTTGGGAAGTCAAGGAAATAATCCAATTTCACGATTTATTAATTTCTAAGAGTTTACATTTCAAGTTGTCAAACTTGGAATTCTTTTGAAAATTAAATTTGTTTAACTTCAACGTTTTGAACGAGGTTTTGAATCTCGAAGATATTAACTTTTGGAACCATATAGGTCTGAATTTCTTCAGCTTTAGGTGTTCTAAAATTGAAAACCTACTGTAAAAATAGAAAATTTCATTCTTTAAAGTTCTCAATTTCGAAGGCTTTATAAGATAGATTTTTAAAAGTTTGGATGCTTTGAAATAAGAGATAAAAGATTAATACAACTGTCAAACTTTTTAAATCGTTCAATTTAAAATCGAAAAAATTGTATTATATATATATATATATATATATATATATATAATTGTAAAAATCTCTTGTTTGAATTTCTGTTTAAATCTCTGTATAATTCAAAATTTAAAGACATATTAAGGTGACAAATAATGTTAAAAGCTTTCAAGTTTTAAGGGTAATCAAATGAAAAAGCATTAAATTTGTTTAATTATTTAGAAATTTTAATTTTAATTTGAGAATAACTTTCGGATTCGAAAGTGTTCCAAATTTTAAATATTATAAGTATTATTATAAATATCCAGAAATTACTAAAGAGTTTGATTTTTAAGATGTAAAATTAAAAAGGAATTAATTTAATTAATTTACCTATTGACGTCCAGAAAACATTCAAATTTTGGACAATAATTTGTAAAACATCGGTGCCTAAGAGGATGTCACTACATGAAATTTATAACTGAAATTCTTTTTTCCATGTGTTTAAATTGTTTTAAAATTAATTTTAACTTTAACTTGAAGCACAATTGTACAAATTGTACAAGCTTTTAAGTCAAACTAGTTAAGTTGATTTTCAATTCTGTTTCTAAAAATTTATTATTTTTATTATATTATTATTATATTATTATTATATTATATATTATTATATATATTTATTAATTTTTTTAACATTTCGAGGGCATTTTATTTTGAAACATTTAAATTTAAAGGTATAAAAAATGTAAAAACTTGATTTTTTTGATCAACTTTGTTATTTGTATTGGGTATCTCCTCAACACTAATAACATTGAAACTTCTTGTTAATAGCTTACCTATCTGGGTTGAAATGCAGCATGGATTACAGATTCTTAAATGTAAAGCACGAAACGACTAAAAGCAATGCTACCAAAAACATCATTGGTTGTGTCCCTGAAGCTGCATTTGGCCCTAAAAAAATAATTAACATTACACTTTTGAAAACTATTTCTAAGAATTTCGTTTTTAAAAAAAGCGAAATTTCAATGGACTTAATTGAAGATTCATTTATTGCAAAAAAAAGGTGAATTCTCAAAGAACTAGATACAGTAATTTTATATTGGGAAAAGTACGGAGAAAAACATATATTAAAACACAATATCTCGATATTAGCGCGAGTATTACCGTGTAATATCTTAGTGATTTAACTATGGGACAAAAATCTAGGAATTGAAGCCCGTAGATAATAAAAAAATACTTGAAACGGACAATATCCAAGATATTAATGGACAGAATCTAAGATATTAAAGGACAGAATCTAAGATATTAAAAAAAAATTGTTTAATGAGGAATGCTCGAGATATAGAAGATATTAGATATTATGCCGTAATAACTACACATTATTATAGGTAAAATGTACTTTTTAATATCTATTTTTCTCCGTGAATGTTATTTTACTTTTCTTTAAAACATTAATGAAATTGTTAAAGAGTTATAAACATACCGATTCCTGCAATTTGCACATTGTATTCTGAAACAAATAAAAATTATTCGTTAGTAAGTTTTTTCTTTTTCCAAAGTTAAGCTGCATTGATCAAAAACACAATACTTTATAAATCGTATATAGTTTTCAAAATTAAAATTTGTTCGAATTGAATGCTTTCTGATAAAAAATGTTAGTAAAACTAAAGAAGAGCTTTATTTTTATACAAATTCTGTATGACTTTAGAAAAAATTATTACTGAGAAACTTTTATCACCTAAAGAATATTGCAACTAATATATTTTTGAATTAATTTATGCAGAACTCAAAGTTTGCGATTCATTACTTTATAGGTTTAATTAAGTAATCCAGAAATAATGAAGATAAGAATAAATTTGAGACTCACGTCCGTCGATCCTTTGTTGCATGGAATATGGTGACCATCCAAAGTCATTCTTCGATCTAAGTTGAAAATCGTAGGTATGAGGCTCCAAATTTTGAATGGCAAATTCAGCAACATATTTTTTATCACCAACTTCTGGACTAACTTCCACTTTGGCTACTGTCCACTTTTCGAATTCATTTTTACGGTATCTCACCTAAAAAGAAAATTTCATAAAACACATTCTTTCTTAACTAATTTCGTAAAATATGGATTCATGTTTAAAAAGAGTTGCAAGAAACGATAGAGCTGTGCTAGAAATTAAATTAATATTGGGAAATTTCATACTTCGTAATCTTTGATGGGCAAGTAACTCTCAACATCCCAATTAAGAACGATTGTCCTGTCGTTGTCTTTAACGTAACTTCCGTTGAATTTAGCTATGGCTGGAGCACCTGCAAATTAAAAGTATGATTTAATTTAAATAAAATTTCAAAATAAAACTTTGAACCATAGTATGAAATATGCACGAAGCTTTCAAATTTTAACTTTTTCAAACTGGAGGCTTCACAGCGTAAAATCCTCTCTAGTATGAGAAGTAGAGTAAGGCCAAAAGAAACAATACTTTTATAAGAAATTTTATATACAGTTTATTCATCACAGGGATCACAGGTTTTCCTCTATTCTGCTGCGTTTCCTTTTTTTACAAATTCCCCTTTTTTCCTATTCTCGAAAAACTTCCCCTCTCTCGCCTTTTCTCTTTAAATATACTATACGTTAAAATAAAATATTTGAATTACGTAGGATATTCTCCGGAATTAATAAATGTATGTAAGAACTATAAGAAACCTTCTATATCAATTGTATATCCAACTTCAAAAAATAAATTCTGTAATGGCAGAGATAATTAAAAAATCATTTGACATTATTTAAAAATATAAGATCTATTATAAAAAGATAGTTTCTTCTTTCCTATACGTAAAAAAAGTTAAATCTTTCCCCTATTTTTCCTCTTTTGTGCAAACATGACCCTTTTCCCCTTTTTGGAGCTCCTTATTTTGCCCTGTGATTTCTGTCATCATCAACATGGCATTAAATTTTCTACTCAATCCACAGATTTTATCAATAATTCTAACAATTATTTTTGGAAATTTATTGATTTTATTTACATAAATCATAATTTAAGATTATTAGAATATATTTTCATCAAAATGCCACTGGTCCGGGAAACTGAAAACTGACTGGGAATTTGTTGAGATTGGAAAATAACTAAGAAAACTATAGCATAGCGACTTTTTTAAATTCAAATGTTTTAAATGATTTTAATTTCTAGATAGAATATTTGCATGGAAACCAATATTTTGTTCATTTGAATGTTTAAAATTTCAGGTATGTCAAATATTGTACAAATTCAAGTACTTAAAAATCTGAAGTTGTTCAATTTTAAAGGAACTTAGACTAAAAGGCTTTTTCCATACATTTTGTGCAGGGTCCTTTAAATCATTCAATTTTTAATTTTTAATTATGCAATTTTATCCACTAAAAATGAATAATTATTTAATTTTTAACGTTTGGAGTTCGAAATTGTTGAATTTAACTTCAAATATAAAAAGTTTCAGTATATAATCATTA
This sequence comes from Andricus curvator, assembly GCA_932195095.1. NCBI lineage: Eukaryota > Metazoa > Arthropoda > Insecta > Hymenoptera > Cynipidae > Andricus > Andricus curvator. The sequence continues at coordinate 224,379 of CAKNYM010050738.1, forward strand.
TTATTGGAATTTTTCAAGTCTTACGACATGAAAATAAAAATTTAATTTAATATTGAGTTACAGTAATTTTAAATTGAAATTATAAAATTTGAATACTTCTATCTGAAATTATTTGCTTTTGAAGTTGTCATAGTAAAGAAAATTTATTTTTGAGAATTTCTTGAAATTGTTGCATTTTGAATAATTTAATTATCAAGTTCTATCTATTTGAATGATTGTAGTCTGCATATTTATTAGTGTACTATTTGATGAAATTTCGTGTTTGAAGTTTTTTAAGTTAAAATTATAAAAAATTTAACTGGTACAGGAAAGGGGAAAAAGAGGGGTACAGGGGAAAGACTGCGAAGCCTGAAATTCAAAATACAATATTATAACTAGTTCGAATTTAAACTCTAAGCGATGAGAATGAGATTGCCTCAGTGTTTTTAAATTCAAACAGAAATAATTATGTTTGTTCAATCAAAACTTCAAAGATTGAGATTTAGTTTGATCTGCAAGTCTAAAGTAAAAAAATTAATTCAGACCGTCGAGGGATTCAACAGTTCGATTGAAAATGTTGCAACGAAAAAGCTTCCAAATGAATTGTAAACCAGTATGTGGAATATTATTGCTTGCGCTTTTATATAAATTAAATTTTTCTTTCTCCTCTACCTGAGAGTTCCATGCCTTTTGAGTGAGATCCCATCATGTTCGTTGCTGAGCAAAGATATTTTCCGAAATCACTTTTCTGGATATTCTTCAAAGTGAGATTGTGAATTTGTGTTTCACTCATACTTTCACTGTGTTGGATATTACGAATTTGTTCTTTTTGATTTCCTCTCATTTTGAACCAAGTAACATCAGCCGAAGGATTAGAATGGACGACGCAAGTTAAATCGACCGATTGATGCACACCACCGTGAACATAATCACTCGCGACCTCTACTTCTGGAGCATCTAAAATGAAATTAAGCACAAATTTAAATCATTTATTAAATACGCCGATAGATGTACAATATATATACACATATGTTATAAAAACAAATTTACTCACAGCTCACTGTAACGCTGACAACAGTATGCAGAGGTTGTCTATCTTTTCCAAAGTCTGCTAAACATTGGTACATACCACCAGAATGTCTGTTGGCATCTTTTATGTGTATTTCGGCTGCGTGATTATTGTTTATCATTGTTGCGGGTAAATTGTGGCCCTAAAAAGTGAAAAAATCAAATATTTATTGCAAGGAATCAAGTTTTAATTTAAACTAATTTCCACAAATACACCCGGCAACTTCGCGTTTTGACTAGTTAAAACTAGTTTCTACTAGATTCGGATTTTAACGATAGGAAAATATATTAAAATATATGATATTCTAAAATGGATAAATACTTACTTTGTGACTCCAAATGATTGACAGAGGTTCTTCATCATAAGGAACACTACAAGTTAAAATTACATCCTTTTTTTCAGAGAGATCGACCTTGTGACTAGGAGATACTTTGAGTGTTGGAGGCTGATTGCTAACTACAACTTTGTATTCGATTTTAGGGTTATTGTTCTGGTTCACATTGAGAACGCAAACATACGTCGCAGAATCTGTTTCTTTTGAATCTTTAATCACGAGTGTGTTATTATTATCCCTGCTTATTCTGGCACTATCAGGATTATCGACTGATGTATCTCCAAAGAAAATCACTGTTTCTCCTATCTTCCAGGAAATTACTACTTCATCTGAAAAAAGGATTTTATGTCTATAAGTTTCAATTTTTAGAAATTCTAACGCTAAACTTTTATAAGCTGAATTAGATAAATCGTTAAATCGACTGCTCCATGCAATATTGGAATCAAGTTCTGGTAAATCCGTATAAAGAATCAAGTTGTAGGTATTCCGTATAAAAAATCAGATTAAAATCAGGCCTGAGATTGTAAAAAATAGGTGGGTAGGCCCCAAGTGGATGAACTGCTGTTTATTAATATTAAGAAATTAATATAATATTTGATGCGCTTCAAAAATGTTGCAGTTAGATTTAAAGAATTTTAAAAAAAGGAAACGAAGACCTCATAAGAAGATCTCAGGCCTGGTTAGAGTTGCATGAAATCAAGTCTATTTTTTTAACAGTTCCATTTTTTGCAATCAAATAAACAAGCAGACCGTTTTGCATCAAGTAATAAAATATTAACTATTTATATCTGATAATTAATGACTTTTCAAGAGGGTAAAATGCACCTGTCAAAGTATACTGCTTAAACTTGGCATCTAGTTATAAAGTACAAATATGCAGTTTGATTCCATATTGCAGGGAGCAGTCGAAATATGGAATAATTCTAAATTTTAAGCATTACAAATTCAAAATTCAAACATAATCAGAATTAACATTGGAACTGAATGAATAGTTTAATTTCAAGATACTACAAATTCATTAATTTCAAAGTAGCCTTCAAAATTAGCTAATCTGACAAAAATGTTGAGGCCTGAAAACAGTTTTGGTACTAACAATAAATATTGTGAAATAAACATTGTTTAATTATTAATTTATTGAAATTATGAATTTCTTGTACAGCTTGAAATGGTTAAAATTCTACAATATATATATATATATATATATATATATATATATATATATATATAT
>CAKNYM010050738.1:226998-333646 GCA_932195095.1 Andricus curvator
ATATATATATATATATATATATATATATATATATATATATATATATCAAAATTAAAAATGCTTCCAATATTGTACAATACAAAAGTCTAGGCTTTAAAACTTAAAATTTACGGCATACAAATTCAAGCGTTAAAAAATAAAATGTGCCCGGAATATGCCACCATGAATGCAAAATGTTAATTTTATGTAAAATTCATGTCTTTGATGACATGACATCACAAAAGTTAGTATTTTCTGGGATTAATGACACGTCAATCAGTGTCAAGAAAAATAATGTGTATTGAAATTATTTTGCAATTGTTTTAACAATTAATATTAAATTATTAATTGTTTTAACAATTAATATTAAATTATTCAATTGAGGCTTTTCATGGGAAAGATGAAGAATCGAGAAGAATACTTTAGTCCTTTCGAATCTCTTCTACTATGACACTTACTATTTTCTTTATTCAGAAGTTACATCCAAATTGTTTAGTTTTTTTAATAGGGGATTAATGAGTCAGTTAATTTATGTGTAATTTTGTAACGTCGATGTTTTTTTCAAAATCCGTCCTAAAAATTCTTCGAGTTTAAGGTAATCGCGCTGAAAAAAAACTAGCTATTCATATTGTACGGAAAATAAATTGTTTAAACAAACAATAAATGTTTAGAAAATTGGTGTGTAACATCTGATAGAAGAAAATACTGAATAATAAACGATATAATTGAAAATATTCGAAAAAACTAGAATTTTCTCCATATTTTCCATGAAAAACCACAAGCGAATGATTACTAATTGTTTCAATAATTCCAAAATACAATAAAGAATATTTTTCTTAACATTGAATACTGTTTCATTAATTCCAGAAAATACTATAAATTTTCGTCAGTTAACGCGAAAATAAACATTTTTAAACAAATATAATCATTGTTTTATTAATTTAAGATTATTTAAAAATTTCTGGAAAACTTTTCATTCAATATGAATAATTATAATTTATGACAAAAAAGTGCAAAAAGCAAAAGAGTCATCAAAAACGTGAAACTTAAATAAAACTAATATTTCAATTGTATTTATGGAGGCATTTTTCAGGCACCATAGATGGGGAATAAGAGATGATTAATATTTAAAAAATATTGAGGTGAACTTGTTCCTTTTCAAGAATTTTGAAGAAATGAACATAATTTTTATGTATAAAAAGTTACTAAGAAATTGATCATTTACGCCTTTTACCACAAAATAATTTTTTACTATGTAAATCCTATGGAGATTTTTAAAAGTTCGGAGACACCTGTTAATATTGAACGATTTGAAAAAAATCCAATATTCAGTTGAAAATATTATTAAATGACATTACCTGCATTGACCGTATTACATGGCAAATAAATTGTTTGACCAGGATTTTTTTGCACAGTTGCATTTCTTGACGTAATCCTAGGAGGCTTTGCATACGCTTCTTGTTCATTGATTACATCAGAATCTCCTGCAGTTTCTTCATCGTCCACATCAGGATTATCGTCTGGATAGTCTTCATTTTTATGTGGGTATGAAAAACCTGAACAAAAAATACAAAACTGATTTATTATAGTAATAATATACTCCTCATTATATTCAACATTTCTTAAAATTAAAATTTTCTAAATTAAATTAATTTAAAATACCAGTCTATAACAAATTACAATCAAATAATGTGTCTATTTAATTTTGTTATCAAATTTTATTCAACATATAAACAAAAAAATAAATAGGCTAAGAAAATAATAAAATCGATTTGTGTCTTATTTATTTTCTCCTCTTAAATCCCTACATTTATATTTCACATAAAAGAAGTTCACTTATAGTCATAGAACCTTTTGATCATAAATTTCTTTCCTTTCAGAAAATAGATTGAAGCTTCTTGCAGAATTTCCACTTCCTTGTCTAATGGCTAGAGAGACTATAAAGTTGAAATTAGATTTCTAGCACAGACCGCGCCTGATTTTAAGGTATAGTGAACAAACGTCACTTCATTCTAATAATACCGCACCCTGTGTTAGTACCACCCTTCGACTTTGCTTACTTCCTGTTCTTCCCCGTTGTGGTTGTACCATAATCTCTTGGCGCCAGTTTTACTTGTAAAGCATACCATGCAAAGTTAATACCCTTGTTATACCAAATGTGGGTGAAATTTTTCCTTTAGTAACCTTCTTAAAGACAAACAGAAAAAAATACCAGATAATGAATATTCGGTATTTTGAAAACTAATCTCCGATTATTATTGATTTCATTTAATCTTTATCTTTCAATGCTTTCGAGTTTCGGACGTTTATTCTAATTTCATAAAAAGAATATCTTTATACAAAATCCGAATCTGGTTAAACCATAAATCGGATCAGTTTAAATAAAATTATAAATTTTAAATTTCCAAACTTATATTTGACAGACCTCAAAATTGAAATCAGACAAATTTTAAGATACCGAAGATTAGGAGCTTTAAAATTCTGGTACATTATAAATTTAGAATTAAAAATTAAAATCCTTATTTGCATGTTATTAATATTCCCACAAACAATGAAGCTATCATAAAATTTTTACGACCAATTTGATAACTTTTAATTTTTTGAAAACTTATTTTGATTTTATGACTCAAAACCTAGTACACGCCCTTAAAAGTTCAGATTTGTTAAACAGCACCTCATAATACTTCCATGCGGAAATAAAAAAGAGAATCCAAAACCCAATGAGAGTCTAAAAATAAGTCTGACTCTAGAATAAATCTTCTGGTTGAGTGCACCCAACTCGTAAACATATGGGGTCATATAGTCGAGAAGGTAGGCCAACGAATCAATTCTTCACCCCTATATTTAGAAGGGTAGGGGTAGGGAAAAGGGCATTAACTCGCGGTCTCCAACTGGCCATGTTCCCACCCATACACCCACACCATCGCATCGCATCATTAAGTTAATGTAGGCATAAAAAGACCAAGTGCAAGAATGCAAGTCTGATGAAAATGAAAGGGCTTAGAAATAAGCCCAACCCGTGCATGTCCTCAGATCGTTATGCTTGGTTATGCCCATCAGCAGCATCGATTCTAACATTTCCTTCGTAAAGTGATATATGGTCGTTTTATGTACCAAAGTACCACGCCCTTGCTTGTTAGAAAAAAAATGGGTCAATCAAATTCTCGTGACACTTGTCATACTGTCATATCACTTGGCCTTTAAACTTCATTCGGATAAAGTCAATAAATTTATCTAACCTTGCACATCTTTGCATAGAATTGTTAGCTTGACTATTATGCTGCCGGATATGACGTGTGTCAATATATGCAAGAATTGCAGCATAGAAAAAAGTGCATTTGAGTAATGAACGCATCCTGCCGCTTGTTCCGTTATACGGTTTCCATTTTTTTAGTTAAAGAGATAACAATAATTGATACTTCAGTTAAATATTCGAGTTAGTTTTAATAAAGCCTTGATGAAAAGAATTTATTTTTACAGTAAAATACAATAAAGTACAATACTGTAAAAATTGTATTTTTTTGTTGTGAAAATACGTTATTAGTAATCGAACTTTGCAAAATTTTTCGAATACCTATATAAAAAATTGCAGCTTCCAGCAGTATATCAGTGTAGTGGTATAAGACTACTAGAAGCTACAATTTTTTATCATTATTTAGACACACTTTCATAAAATTTCATAAGCAATTACATACCAATTTTTACAACAAAATTATAATTTTCACACTGCTGTACTTTACTGTAATGTATTCTACTTTATTGTAAAAATTCATTCAAAAGTTCATAAAATACTTCAAAAATGGAAAATGGAGAAATTGCACCATTCTTTAAGACCATTTCGGATTAAAATTTAAAATAATGTACAATTTCAAATTAAAAACGGTCGTAAAAGAAATAATTATATAGATTGAAACTATTAAAAGCGCTCATTTTAACTTCAGTTTCAATAATTCAAAATGGGACAATTCTAATCTTGAGGCATTTAAAATTCTACAAATATAATTATAATTTAAAGCGCAAGAAATAGAACAATTCAAAAAAAAATTGAAACGTTCAAAATTCTATGGTTTATCATTTAAAACTTTCAATGAAATCAGATTTAAGTTTGTTGACAATATTATTATTTAAAATTGAAAGTTTGAATTTATAAACTCTCATAAATGATTTTCGAGGCTATTTTGAAATCACTTCTAAATTCGAGTGATTTTAATCTGAAAGAAAAAAAACTTTGATTTCAATATTTTGATTGAGAAAATTCTAACATGGGAATGTTTCTACATTTCTTCTCAGAAATTTTGAAGGAATGAGCGTTCCAGTGCAAATTAGAAAATATGTAGCAGATTCCCAATTCCGAAAAATCGGCTCTGGACTCAGAGGAGGAAATATGGCAATTGCTCACGCTGACAAATTGTTACCAATAACTTCGATTTTATATTCCCCCATCTAAATCGATTGAAAAGGAACAATACCGGAAGTGCGAGGACGAATGAAATGTTGGGTGTATTTGGCTGCACAACACAAACAAACCCACGCACCTAAAATAGAGAATAGTTTATGTATTGAATCATCCTGGCGACTATTCAATTGAACCATTGAACAGCTAGGTCGTTGCTATGGGAGATCTCTTCCAAAGTTTTCATATAGGGGTTGGAATTGGTTGGAATCTAGTCTAGGCTTATAGGGTCAACTTTACTTCGGAAAACCTCTGATCTATCAATTTGTGGTCATTCTACACACAATTGACATATTCTATTCAGTTCCATTTACACTATTAAAAATGAGTAAATTTAAACTATAAATTTAAGGGTTTTTCATGTTTTAGAATGCAAAGTCAATTTATTAACAACTAAGGTACATTCAGTATTTTCTTAGATTTATGGCAATTTGATTTAATGAAGTTATAAAAGAGTGTATCATGGAGTAGGGGAGATGCGAAAAAATATAGCAAAAATGAAATCTACGAAAATTAAATCACTTAATTATTCATTTGAGATCTAAATGAAATCTGCTATCTTACGAATAATTTCATGCATCGAAATCACAGCATGAAAGAAATTCACAAATCGAAATTAGATAATCTGAATAGATTGGTTTAGAATCAACCACAAACTTAATTATTGAGTCTTCCTAAAAAGTGCCGATGTGTCAGGTTACCCTACCTTGTGGCTAATGCGGGTCGCTCTCTTTTTTTTTGTTATTACAAATTGAAAATGATTTTCTGACGATCGAGGACGTAATTCAATAGAAAGAAGCATGAAAAACCATAATTTACTGTTGGCGGGGTTGTTTTTCACGTTGCAGGTAGAATAAATTATTGTATTTTAAAAGGTAAGATGCTTTTAAGGGGGATCCAATCTGGTGTCTTGGTAATACCTGAATTTCACCTTTGAGGGGTAGTCTCCACCCTCAAAATGGCACTACTGCAATAATAATAATATCCACGAATGATTTCCAGCTTTAGCTGATGGTAATTGATGTCGAACAGGTGAGAAAATTAAGTAAAGGATGTTAGAGTTGTCGGTATACTATTCTATACTGGAACAGTATACCGACAACTCTTAACCTGATCCATTATTTGATTTTCAGCATTCCTGTTCGGATCGAGATACTTTTGTTTTTGTAGAAATTTGTAATAACTGTTTAAAAATAAATGACTTACATGAAAAAATAGTTAAAATATAGAAGTCTTTTATCAAAAAAAAACTTTGATGAAAAAGAGAAATTCCAAGTTGCAGAGCATAAAAAGAGCCAGATAAAGGTTTATTGTGAGTCAGTTCTTTTTACTGGAGAAGATCGCAAGAGCGTTCATAATTCCGGAAGTAAATATGAAGATGGATGAAAAATAATGGGCTAGTGTACAATAAACTCCTACGCAGATTACGTAGATAGCTGTAATATAGTATATGTGGAGAATCGCAGGATTGAGTCATCCTCGAGACATAGCGTGGAAATGCTATATAGGTCGTTGGTTGCTACGGGGAGTTCCACGGACATTTTCATAGGGGTTGAAAACCAGCAGGGACCTTGTACTAGACTGACACCCATTAACCTAAATTCTCAGTTCTTAGCAGACTTAGCAGTACATATAGAAGCTTATCTCATTTGTGGCTTGCTCAAGAAATTTCTCTAGTATCTCGTGCCTTCACTAATCTCGTTATTTTGCAATCCCAGAATTACTTTTAGAATGTTATTAATACATATGTACTATTTTCTATTATCAACAATCTCTAATCTCAAATCTTAATAATATAGGAACCTTATGATATAATGAAACTCTCAATAGATTTAAATTATATTCAGACAAATGTATATTATTCAAGCAAAATTGTATTTAATTAAGTTGCTTTCCAAACAGTAATGTTTACTTTTCTTAAATTTACCAATTTTACTGATGTAAAACGATTCAAATTTTGGAAGCTTAAAAATGTATAAAGTAGGATAACGCTGAAATTCGAATACCCAAATTTGAAATCATTATTCAAGATTAGAATCATTACAATTTAAAACGAGCTATTTCTAATTTGAAAGCTTCAAATCATCGAAATTGAAACTTCAAAATTTTGGAAAACTATTCCGAAGTGCTCAAATTTGAATCTATTTCATTACAATATTCAAAATGAGATTAAACTTGAATACAGTTTTTGAAGCATTAAAAATGGGAAGCATCCCACTTTGGAACATTGTCAACATACTTGAAACGATTCAAATTTGGATCCATTCAAAGATTGAATAACTTCTAAATTTTATTATAGCCTTAAAAATTGGGAAAATAGACATTTTAGAACACTAAGAATTGGAAGTTTTAAAGTTTGAATTCACTCCATTAGAATATTTGAAATTTTCGATAAAAATTTGAGAAAATTTTTGTACCCTGAACGAGTTGGAAATGGGTTACGTGTACGGAAAATTTCTTAAAACCAGACAGTACGTTACATTTTAAAAGATTTAATGTCGAAAACATCGAAAATATTACAATAAATATTCTAATTAAATTAAAAAAAAAAAAGTTAAAATATTATAGCGCTAAACAGGATAGACCAAACTCATATGCATATGGAAATGAATTTCGAATATTTCACTTCCCAGCATTGAGATTTGAACATAGCTGTCTTTCCGGAATATAATATACAAAAGCTTTCAGCCGCAATGACTCCGTATAAAAGATTTTCTGTTAAGCATTTTAAACTAAAATCCAATAAATAAATAATAATGTTATATTTTTATTATAACTTACTTGAAATTAAAAAATTTAAATTAAAACATATCAAAAATGTTAAACTTCAAATTTCGAATCCTTAAAAAATGGTATTATTGAATTTTAGACATATCAGAAATCAAAGTCCAAATTTAGAACTTATAGAGAACTGGTTTGAATTGGTACAGTCTAGTATTAATAATTATCATAATAAAATTATACTCTACGAAGTCTTAAACAGTAGAAATATTCCCACCTACTTGTAAAATATAACCGTAATTTAAAAATCGACCCTCGTACAAAATTATGTGTTACCAAACCTATTAGAAAAACTCACCCATAATTCAAAACCTTAACTTATAATAATTACAAGCCATTTCATGCTGGTATCTAAACTATATTTCAATAAAATGATGCTTAGTTAGACAGATATCATTGATCAACGAAAAAGATAAAATAATTGGGGAAAAAGATAGGATAATTCATTAGACATGGACATTAAAAAGCCTCTTCATTGGTAGGAAATCAACATTTTACAAATTACGATCCCTATCAGGTGCGGCCCCCCATTGAGGAAAGGAACCCCAACAGGTTGTCGGCTTGTAAAAATGAGACTAAAAAGAGATCAGATGTCAATAGTTGAATAGATTAATGAAACCTGTTTACATTTAGAATATGTAATCGGACTTTTATGAATGACAATCTCTTTGGCTTTGGCTTGCGCCCGATGTCTCAATTTCACACTCTCCCCCTGAAAAATAATCCCCACGTAATACTCCCTCCCTAAAAAAGACCCCTGCAGCCGAGCCTAATCCCTGTGGTCGAACATTAATTTAATAGGTGTCGCATATGCTAGGGCAAAAGTGCAGTTGGCTTTACTAAGCAGTAAACATCCTCCTAGCTTGGGCGCAAATACACAATTCGAATAATTCGATTAGGGTTTCTTGCGAGGAACATATAGAGTCACGTTATTTGTAGATTATTATTTTAATATTTCCAATTTTCTTAATACTTTGTTTTAGGATTTCATATTCAAAATGTTCGTAATTTTTTTATGAGGACAAGAAGGTACTTAAGATAATGAGTTTCTTACGAAGTAATTAATTTTTACATTCTCATTCTAATGAGAAGGTATTGGTTTTATGTAAAATTTGACATAGTCGGTTTTCATCAAATCTCCACGTTTTGAGACCTCCTGAGTCAGAAAAAACGATTTTTACGAAGGTGTCTGTCTGTCTGTAGTCTGTCTGTCTGTCTGTAGCCACGATAACTTTCGAAAAAATGATCAGATTTGATTGAGCTTTGGCACACTTTTTATAGCCGAAAAATAGAGAACGAGTTCGTTAACCAGCTATTTTGGATGAAAATCCAAAAAGTGAGCACATTTTGAAAATTTTTGAGACCACTTTTTTGGAAGATTTGAAAATTCTATGTACGGTTATTAGTAGTACGCAAAATGACGAACAAAATATTCTTATGACTTTTCGTGATAAAAAAAAATTACTGGAGTTATAGCATTTTCAAAATTCCAAAAAACAAACGAAAATGATCATTTTAAGCCGAAAAACGCACGATATGAAAAAAGTCAAGGGGAGAAAAACGTTGATTCCTGAACACCCTATAATATTTTCATGACAACTTTTTGAATTTTTCGAAAAATAAAAAATTCAAATTTTGATCGCACAAAAAATTAATGAAAAATCAAAAAAGCCATTTTGCTGTAAAACTATGCAAGATACCAGAAAAGGTCATCTCACCAAAATTGTGCACCTAAAAAAGATCTACAAATTTCTTATCATTCACTTCTTGATATGACGCGTAGTTTTTGTTTTATTCGTAAAAAACAGCATTGAAAATAGAAAAATCAAATTTTCAGACGAATATTACCAGATACGAAAAAATGACCGAAACAAAATTTGTTCATCCAAGGAAGAAGTACAAATTTATTGTGACTCATGTTTCGATAGGATGCGTGGTTTTTGTTTTATTCGTGAAAATAACATTGTCAGTAAAAAAAATCAAATTTTTGAAAAAACAATGCAAGGTACGAAAACATATAAATGAACAAAAATTGTGCATTCAAAAAAGACTTACACACCCGTAATCAATTTTTGTGGTAAGAATATATTCAAAATGAAAAAATTAACTTTTTTGATAAACGGCACAAGCTAAAATAAAATGTTAACTAATAAAATTTGTCGCCTGAATTATATCATTACTTTTCATTTGAAATCAAATACAAATTTAGTAATTTGTATATGAAGAACATATAACACGAAGCACAAAGTGCGCGCTCAGTGTATTTACCAAATCGCACGCCGTAAGTGCGCTCAAACTTTTTTGTTTCTATCATACGGTTCAAATGATTTTCAAATCAAATATCGAGCGCGAAGCGCGAGTGTCTGGATGAGAATGTGTTCCTTAAGGTCGATAGAACCTTGAGTAAATAAAGTTCCTTTTCAGTCTAAAATAAAAGCAAATTTAACAATCACTTAATATGTAGAGGTTTTGATAATTTTATAATATTTGCAAACAAACTTTTTCTTTTCATCGAAGTCGAACACGAAGTTCAAAAATCTAGAGGAGCCTAGCGTAAAGCGCGATGCAAATACGCCCGAGCGTGTAGCGCGAGGTGAATACATAATCGAGCGCGAAGCGCGAGATCCAACAGTCGCGCGCCCTAGGCGCGCTCAAACTTGCGAGCGAAGCGAGCCGCGCGCGAAGCGCGCCATGAGAATGTGCCCGCGAAGCGGGCAGATTTTTTAAATTATAGGTTGTCTTAAATGTACCACAAAACAATGTATTATGTTTTTCAGACCAAAATAAACTTGCAGTACTATAATATGTTATTTGGATACAGAACACAAAAAATTATTTGACTGAATTAAAGAATTCAAAGAATTGAAAACAATTTTAGGAATTCAAAAGGATTCAAAAAATTGTAAGAATTTAAAGGAATTCAAGGGAATTCATGACATTAAGCGAATTCAAAAGACTTCAAGGGGGTCAAAAATACTCCAAGGAATTTAAAAAGTCGGCACGGAAATCTCAATGGATTCAAGATGAATCAAAAAGATTTTTAGTGAATTCAAAAGAATAACAAGGAATTTTAATGACTTTAAGGTCAATCCAACTTTACTTTGTCAATAAAAAAAATCTGCTTAAAAAAACAGAAATTCGGATTAATTATGAACTACCATCAGAATTCAACACAATTTAAGTAAATTCAAAATAATTTAAGGGAATCCAAAAGAATGTAATGGAATTCACGAGAAATTCACAATAACTCAAGAATTCAAGGTGCATTCAAGTAGATTCAAAGTAATTCCAAAAAATACGATCAATATTTCAGGTAGTCGAAAATTTCGGTATACCCTCCTTTTAATATATATTGAATTATTTATTGACTGATGTATTTGGACGTTTCACTGGGAATATTTTCAAATGTGCACACTAATTATTGTTTAAAATTCTGAGTATTGCTAAATTCGTAACATTTATTCATAGTTGGAAGTTTGATCAATTTACGACATTTATAATTTGGAATTTTTAAAAGTTGAAGCCTTAAAAATTGAGATATTTATAAAGTTGGACAATTCAAATTTGAAAAAATTAAAAAATTAAAATTACGTCATAGTAGAAAATTCATTAAGTAAATATTGTTGTCATATTTTTCCATCTTTTTCTTGTGTTCAGTATTTCATACAGTGTTTGATAAACTTGAGGGCTTTTTTCTACAGGATGTAGTGTGCGCGTTGCACGTAATGATACACATTTGTAATTTAACTCCGTATGAAACTTAATTCCAGACGTAACTAAATATTAAATAGAAGAGAGAATTATCCACGAGATATGCTCATGAGGACCATAATCTCACTATAATCGCCCAACCAGACTGAATAATCAAAACAGATGGAGTCATGCTTGGATCGAAGTACTTCTCAGGAAGGATTAACGAGATATTAAAAAGAAGTATTTTTTATCTGTTCTAGATCTAATTTTTAATGTTATAAGTCCCATTATAATTATATTTGGTCCAAATCAGTTATATTTTGAATAAAAAGCATTGTTCGCTTGACCATGTAGGCAAATAAAAAGTGCTACTTGTGTGAATAACAATAATTTATTTTTTGGTAAAGTTAATCTGATTATTTAAAAAAAAAATATTGTGGATTCAACCGAACGAAACAACAGAAACTTCTCTGGCTATACACTTTTCAAAAGTCAATTATTATAAGGGGCTTTTTTAAAAAATAAAAATGTTTCCATTTGCAACTAATCATATAAGGGGCCGTTCAAAAAATACGTCAGACTTTTTTCTGAAAATGTTGACCCCCCCCCCCCTTGCGTAACGCTTTTTCTATAGTAAGTGTATGTAACTTTAGCATTAGCATCACGCTGGAGGTGACCCCCCCCCCCACCCTAAAGGCGTTACGTATTTTTCGAACGGCCCCTAAGGCTAAGAAAAACTTAATTATAGTTTGGTAATAGTGTTTCGAATTAATTTTTGTCAAACATACATAGTATACATACAACACTAGTATAACTTGTCGTTGAGTGTTTTTAAGTAAAAAAAATGTCAGTGGAGTGAATGACGCCTGAAACAAAAGACCTTGGATACTAATGAGCCCGAGTGGGGAGCTCACATGATGACTTTGTGACACTCTTCACTTGAGGTGATCGCTAGAGAGATTGATCAGCAGCCTGGGTCGGACCAGTGTTACACAGAAAAAAAGGGGTTTCTATTAGAACCAATTTTTGGTTCCAAAGGAGCTGCAACAAAAAGGAACCTCTCTTGCTGAAAAGGAACCCTCACTTCAAAGATTTCACAAGTTAATGATGCACATTTTGCTTTATAATTTGAATTAAGTAATATTGAACTGGGAAAAATTTAATGAAGAAACTAAAATCATAGACATTAGTCATTCTTGAAAGGAAGATATCGCACCTGAAATGTGACAGTTTTTAAGGTTATGTTAAACATCCGATGTTTTCCACTGCGCATGCACAAGAAGCGCGGGACTATTTAAAATTACATAATATACAGTGCAATATTAGGTTAATATTAAATTTTTTCAAGAAGTTAGGTATTTTTATAATTCAATTTAATTTTTTTTTAAGAAGAATAAAAAACGTTTGTTAATATTTATCTGTATGACTATTCATAGTATTTATTGATTTCAAATAGCCCCGCGCTTTTCGGCACATGCGCAGTTGAAAACGTCGGCACCCGCCGATGGCTATCTATCGGATATAAACGAACTAAAAAGGAACCTTTAATAAGAGTTCCTTTAGACTCTAAAGGAACTCTTTAACTCTTAAACTCTTAAAGTTTAGAGCCTAACTTCTAAATGATCCCAAGTTTTACTTGAGCCGCAACATTACTGAACCCGCAGTTTTTTCTGTGTACGGAACGAACGTGTTATTTAAATAAATAAGACGGGAATTCTAGATCAATCTAAAAATGTATACCCCCTCCCCCACATCACCGAATGAGTCGCGCTTACCCCAAAAGAATGGTATAATAATAGAAAATCATGCGCGCCTTCGTCAATTTCTGTCTACGAGAGTTTTAAAAATGTTATATTGAATAATCTTAAGGGTAGGGAAGACTGGGGCTAAATGTTAAATTTTCGAAAAATATTTGTTTTTGAGGCACTAAATCCCCAAACACATAATATAAACACATATATCTTGTAGGGAAATCGGTACTCAACCACATTTTATGATACAGTTCGCCATGTTCCCATGAAAAATGCATGTTATGTCTTTTTTCCCAAACTTAAATTTTTTAACATTTAGCCCCACGCTAGGGTAAAATGCTAAATGGGTGGAGGTAATGTTAAAACATGTTTCTAGTCTACTAACTAATTTTTAAGCCGTGTTAAAAAGTAGATAAGTTGAAGGATATGGAAACGATAAATTTAGTAAAGAAAAACGCCCGTGTTTATTGAAAACTACGCACGTAATACAAGAAAAATAAAAAATCATCAGTTTGTCTTATTTTTTCGTGGCCGACAACAACCGCACAAAAAATGACTATAAATATACAGAAAACAGTTTCAGACTCGTTTTCAGCGTACCCAAATTAGCTAAGATACTTACTTTGGTAAGAATATATGTCTAATAAAAGTCCTCAAAAGTTGAAACTTTCGGCAGTTTAAAAATTTACGACGCCGTGGTGCAAAAGAGACAATAGTTGACACATGGGAAAGAAATCAGTTAAGATGGTTCGGACATGTTGAAAGAATGAAAGATGAACGACTAACGAAACAAGTGTATAAAGGTGAAGTAAATGGCAGAATGCCCAGAGGTAGACCGCCGAAAGAATGGTTAGAATCTGTGAATGAGACATTAATCCGAAGAGACATAAGAAGCCATAAAAACACGAGAGCTTGCATAAAAAAATGCATGGACGTGAAGGAAGCTAGAGTAGTATGCCAGGACAGAAAAGTGTGGCGACAAATAGTTTGTAAACAGAGTGACAATAGAGTGAATGACGCCTGAAACAAAGACCTTGGATACTAATGGGCCCAAGTGGGGATCCACACATAAAAATTTTGTGAGGCTCTTCACTTGGGGTGATCGCTAGAGAGATTGATCAGCAACCTGGGTCGGAGCAGTGTTGCGGAATGAACGTGTCATTTGAATAAATAAAACGAGAATTCCAGATTAATCTAAAATATCTGTACCTAACACCTATATACCTATCTACCTTATACCTATATACCCACCATACACACTACTATTTTCCAACCGAGAAAGTCACGCCTATACCGAAAGGGAAATGGCTTAATGGTATAATAATAATAATAATATTGGTCAAAACACACTCCAGGTTATGTACACGTCAACATTGAGCTCAATGTCACATAACCATAGACGTTCGTTTCTGGTACTTAGAGCCCTTTAGGGTCAACATTTCAGCTCTGCAACTGTTACCGTTCGGAAGATAATGCAGATTAAAGGTTTCAAAAATTAAACATTTAGCCACAGTCTCCCCTAGTTGACAAAAAGGTGACCACTTAAAGTCCCAGTCATTTCTCACGTTGCAAAATTTTAGAAAGTTTTGTTTAGAAATTATAAACAAAAAAGTACGTAAAATTTCCTGTCATCCACTTGTACCAAACTTCAAATTTAAAATGAAAAATTGCTAAATTATATTAACATTTTCTAAACAGTTAAGTATAATAGATAACATAACTTCTATTGAGTTTAAAAAGATAATATTCAAGTATAGGGTTCAATATTTTGGAGTTAAGTATTTCAAAAACCACTTCAAAGTCTGTCTCACAAGTTTTTTCTTTTTGTCCCCTCATCCGAACTTTCTGTTTTAGGTGAATACTGAAAAATAATTAAAGAAACTATTCAAAATATGCGCTAAAATTCGTAATTTTATACTGACTTACTTAGTACTTACTTGCTTTTAAATTTATTAAACATTGATTCCAAATAACAATAAATAATTATCACTATTTTGGATAACACTTTTTATGAAGTGTCACTTCATCCTTATTATTAATTTACCTTTCTATAAAATTAAGTTTATTTTTAAATACTGAATATAGAATCAAATAAATCATTAAAACATTCATTTTTTCATATTTTAAAATATTTTTACCTGTTCTGTATGTATTTAAAAAATATTTTTGAAATTCATACCCATGCATACCCATCACAAATATACATTCCTTAATCTATTAGTTTTATATTTTCATACTCTCTAAGAATAAACTTAATCAAACAAGAACTTTTGCTGGTTTAAATAAAAATGTTTATTTTGAAAATCTCATTGTGTAAAATGTTAAACTTTTGGCAATCACCCTTAAAATCTTCAAATTATTTATAATTATTAAATGAATTTATAATTGCTAAATGAGAAGGAAAATGGTTAGTTTTACTATAATCAATGTCTTTTCTGTATTTAAGTAGTATAAAATAAAGCGGAATAGTACATAAATAATTAATGTGTAAATATTTCGTAAGTGTTATAAGAAAGTCTCCTTTTCTACTAAAAGTTACTTTCTAAGTAAAAATGGTGTAAAATGTACCATGTCCCATGTGATTTTCCGGACAGAAAAATTATAAATACTGGGTTTTTGTTCTTTACTTCATAGTGAAATATGAATGAAATAATAATTAATCAGTAATAATTATCGGTTAGTAATACATAATTTCAATAATAACATTGTTACCCATTAAGAAAAATATATTTCTTTTATAAAAGTCTTACCCCTTATATTTCATGGTCTTATCCTCTTGAATTTTTATCGAAATGAAAAAAAATTACATCCATATTTTTTTTCGTTAAGAAAAGTATTTTAGGATATGCTCAAAACATTAAAATTTTGTTTATTTTAAAGAATTTTTTGTTTTTGTCTTCCAGCTTCAGCTGCAGAATAAATCGAGAAAAAAGAATTTGAATTAAATGTATATTATAATCATTTATGTACCTCGATCCGATATTGCTTATTCAGATATTGCAACATAAAGTACAAATCCTATTTTTTATCATTATTTTTATATTTGTTTCTGATTTCGTATTAATCTTTATTCGCAGCTACCCTAGGAAATCTATGATTTTAATAAATGTATATTATAATCATTCATTTCAGTTGTTCAATGTATTTTCGTGGTTTTGTAGGACTTTTTAATATGACTTTTTTTCGTAATAAGTATGAAAGGTAATAGAATTTTTCATCTAATAAGCACAAGTTGAAGGTAAAATTCCAATCTTATAAAAAGGTACTGCAAAAATACTTCAAAATTCGATGTTTTTGAAAAATTTTAATAACTCTGGAAATAGTTCAGATTTGTTCTAAGGTTCTCAGGCTCATTTAAAAAGTATTTCTCTGTAGTATTTTCACCATTTGAGATATTTTTAGATTTTTTACCTAGATTCTGCCGTAAGGTCAAACTTGGTATAAAAAAGTCGCCAAATTTCAAAAATGTGTAAATACTTACAGTTAAAAAAAATCATTATTTACCACATTTACAGAAATGATAGTAATATTTATAAAAAATATAATTGTTCTGCATTTTTTAACCCTTAAACTGCACACCTCAAAATAACTATGTAAGCTATACCGTGGGTATTTGACACCCACTTAACATTGCACACCTCAAAATAATTACGTAAGCTACACCGTGGGTGTTTGACACCCAGATGTTTAAACTTGTATAACTAAGCCGGATTTCAATATTTTCTAACGAAATTTTACTGGGATGTAGAATTATACGTTTTTTTTAATTTCGTTGGTTTTATATAACGATATAATTTGTTAAAAACTGGATTTTAAAAAATCGAAAAAATGAGTTTTTTCATTAAAAATGTATATATTGCGTAATTTTTAATATTTTGACCAAAAAATTTAATGGGATACTCTTGAAACAGTATACTTTTGGAAAAAAGTAAATTCAAGGTTGTTCTGGGTATTTGGCACCCATAGTGCAGTTTAAGGGTTAAATCAGGTGTCGAGTAAAACCATTATTTGAAATTTTGCGACTTTTTTGCACCAAGTTTGACCCTAGGGTAGAATCTAGGGAAAAAATTTTTAAAATATCTTAAAAATTTAACAAAATACTTTTTGAAAATCTTCTTTAAAATTAGCCCAAGAACTTTAAAAATGGTTAATTATTTACAGAATGATATGAATTAGTTAAAAACATCGAAATTTGACGTTTTCTGCCGGTACTGCACTAAAATTCTTAATATCTGTAAAATCGTAATTAGCACAAATTAAAAACAGTCTATGAGTAGTTTCACTGATGACATCTTCTCTGCTGATTATATAATTGCATTTAAACGAATGTAATAGATACTTTAATTAAAATCTCACGTGTATTAATTAAACAATCTAAAATTCCATACTTAATTGCAGAATGAAGTGAAAAAATGTTCTCGCACTTGACAAGAACAATTGTAAATAAAATATAAGAATTGATTGTATTTCAGATGTTGAGTTCATTAAAAACTACTGATCTTAGCACAATGGCACGTCCGTCCGTCCGGTCCGAAAGTCGTAAGCTGTAATGTGGTCTTGACTCTTGTGACCCAAGACGAGATTGGTCCAAACGAGCGAAAGTGGCCTACTTTTCTTCCCAGTTGTCTTATGCTAGATACATAGATGAATCTGTAAGATATACCTACCAACTCTACAAGGAATAACGATAAGCAGATATAGAAGGGATTACGTTCGGTGTCTTTTATAATAGCTTTTCTTACACAATCTAACGGCATTTGTCTCGCAATAAAAACATATCATCTCGTGACTAAACAAAATACGAAGTACAATCAGCCTGATAACGAGGTGAAAATATTTTTAATCTAATTCTATATAAGATCCTACACCCTAATAGATTTGATTAAGGAATCTATATAACAAACTAATTTTAATTCTATAATTCTCTGCACTCACAACTTAATTCTAGAGAATTACTGGTTTAAATTTGGAGAAGCTTTTTAAAAGTTGAACCTAGCCACCCTTTCCAGTTTCTCTGGGCTCACCGAAAACATATGAAGTACGCTCACCGAATTTCGGTGAACTTACAGACACAGTCTATTTTAAAATAATGCTAAATTTGATCAATTCCATAAATTTGGGAAATTATAAAAGACATAAAGAGGCACGTCTATCTTGGACCATGAATGCTGGAATCAATTGAAACCTGAAAATTTGGATTCCCCTGGGGGGTTTCTTTAGCAATATGTATTTCCTCTGCCAAACAAATAAGTAGCCAATAAAGTAAAAAAATCGATCATGTAAAGGTGTGGTTTGTGCGAGTCTGGCGTGGAATCCACCTGAACTTAGCGTGAAATGACATAGATCATGTTCAAAGGTTCTCGAGATAATAGCAAAAAACATGAACAAAAAATTGAAGAAATATGGTTTTAATGAAATCGTTATACCTGACAAAAATAGTTGAAATTGTAGATTACACAGCCCCACAAAAAAAGAAGTATCTTGTCCAGCAAACTAGACAACCATACCCTTATGTATTTTGAACCGCTGAATTCGAATCCGAAAGCAAAATCTCCCGCTCAGGTCAGGTTTTTGAGAAACTTAGCCTTTTTGGTAATTTCTTTCAAACAACACAGGAACCGACCCTGACATTCTAGAAACTTCTGAGGAAGTTTCTAGCGAGGTTCAACCTTTAGTTTGAGTCCTGCTAGAAGTTTCTAGACCGCCAGATTCTTTTTTTTAAATGTTGACCCTAGAACTTAATAAATAAATTGTTTTGCTTTGAGAAAATTTTCGATCCCGTATGCTGGTTTAGAGCTAAATTTGAGTCAATTTTGAGAATATTTGGGTCAAAAAAACTAAATTTGCATATTTTCGCATAACAACGTCTCGATGAGTATTTTTCGCAAGGTTCTCAGTATTTTTCCTCGCATTAGACACTTGAAACACATCTCCATGCATAACATTAAGTCGTTAGACCTTTTCGTTTTTGCGCTAGGCGTGCAAACAGGGTCATTTTGAGCCAAAAGGCCTAAATTTGCATATTTTTGCATAGCAACATCTCGATGAGTATTTTTCGCAGGGTTCTCAGTATTTTTCCTCGCATGAGATACGTAAAACACATCTTCATGCCAAAAATGAAGTCGTTAGACCTAACAGTTTTTGTGCTAGGCGTGCTAACAGGGTAATTTTGAGTCAAAAAACCTAAATTTTTATGTATTTATATAGCAACACTATGATGAGCATTTTCCTCAGGGTTTTCGGTATTTTTTCTCGCATTAGACATGTGAAACACATCTTCATACAAAAAATGAAGCGGTAGACCTCATAGTTTTTGCACTAGGCGTGTTCACGAAAGAACAACCACTTTACCGACTGCATAAGGGTTTCCTACGAAACCCTAAAAATGGCCAAAAAAGCTAATATTCTCAAAAACTTGACTTAAGAGGAATATTTTGCATTCAGATTCGTATTCAGCAGGTAAAAATACATAAGGTTATGATGGTGTAGTCTGCCGGACAAGACACTTCTTTTTATATTCTCATCCTAATGATAATGATATTAGTTTTATGTGAAATTTGACATTGGATTGTGCTTTGGCATAATTTTTCTGGGCCTAAAAAGGAAGGTCAAGTTCATTCACCAGCCTTCTTTGACCAAAATTTGTGGTTTTACGCATCGAAAATTCGAATGTAAAGTCGAAAATTGAAATTTTGAGTGAAACATACGAGCGAACAAAAATATGATAAAAGATGTGAAGATGCATGTCTGTCTTAGACCACGAAGAAGCTGTTGGAATCAATTGGAACCTTAAAATTTGTATTTCCGAGTTTACAGCCTAATACCTTTCAATTTCCAATTATTATTCAATTTCGAACAATTCAAACTTAAAATAACTCACCTACATATTAAGGCTTAACATTTGAGACAGTACAATTGAAAACTAAAGTTTCTTTTTTAATAATCGAATTTGAAATTATTCGATTTCGAACGTATTCGCAAAAATGCTGAAAAATGTTCAACCAAGTGCTGCAACTCGAAATGGTATAATTTTGAAAGAATTTTCTTCAAAAGGACGAAAAAAGTCGACAATGTCGTATACGACAAATAAAGAATAGAATAGCTTAATTTAAAGTAGATATATTTAAATAAGTTCTTGCAGGTATGTATTAGTCATTGGGACTATTTTCCGATATTTATTTCTGCACTTGAGATAGTAAACATCTTATTTTAGCCAATTAGCTAAGAAGTTCGAAAATATCTTCCAAGGGAAAGTGACGATATAGTGACATTATCGAGTAATTATCAACCAACCTTGAAATTATTGTTATTTTTTAAAATAGCGTTTAAATAAAGTCATCGCTAAAAAAAATTATCAATTATTATCAACAGTGGCTTGAGTCTGTGGCTTCTAAATCAGTCGTGAATCCCAGAAGATTTCCGCGTCTATCTTTTACTTCCTCTTTCTCTTCGTAAGTCGTTCAGCTATTTTTAATCGTAAAACTAAGTCCACTCTCGTTGGAAACAAGTCTTCTAAAAAATGCGTGCCACTTTCAGGAGTTTTTCTTTAAATTTATTTTTCCGTAACTCCGAAAGAGAGCGATTCAAAAATTAAATCGCAATTAGCATTTGGCATACGGTGTCAATTAAGAAAAAAGAAGGGAATACATCATTGGTCTGCTTGTCGTTCCATTAAAAATGAAAGCGTGGCTGCGTGTGCGCGGCAGTGGCAGTGGCAACAAAAGGTAGTATTATCGTATTAAATTAAAGTGACTGCGCGCATGGGAGTTAAGTTTTATGAATTAAAGTACATACAACCGTTGTGCTGGACGCACATAACGCATGGCATGACCGTGGCAATAAGATGTGGACGCCTTCCATTTAAATGATTCGTTCAAGTATAATATAGCTGAGCTCGCTTCAAACAGACGAGACAGATTGAAGTTGAAGAGATAATAGGTGGTGAAAAGGAAGGTTTCGCATCTGAATAAATATTTAACAACTCAACATGAATCTAAAAAATATCAGATATTTAGATCATTTATAAATACAATTTTTAGTCTAAATATTATTGGGGTTATTATTTTTTATATTGCATGGACATCAAACCGGCAAGATTACGATATTTGTGGCAACAAAATTTTAATGCGAATTTCTATTACATTTTTTGCAAAAAAGACGAATCTGAAACTTTTAAATCAATATCACGAATAGTTTTCGAGATATCGATTTTTTACTTTTTTTTTAATTTATATAATTTCTTAATGTTGATTTCCATAGAGTATTTTTTACGAGAACAACTAATTAAACAATTTTAAATCGATATCTCAATTGGATATCGAGATTTACTACCTACGTCCTACACTATTCCTTCGTGACTAACTACTAAGTACGGGAATAAAAGAAAAGGGGGGGGGCTGTAAAGTGAGAAGGATGGGGGGGGGGCACCGAAGTCACTCTACCCCCGAGAAGAGATATAAAAAGGGGGGCCGTAAAGGAAGAAGGGTCTGGCTGGGGGGGTCACTATACCCCCGGAATAAAACAGGGGGGAGGTCCCATGGAAAGGGGGAAGCATGTGTACTATTCTCCAACCGAGCAAGTCACGCCTACCCCGAAAGGGAAATGGCTTAATGGTATAATAATAATGTGGCTGGGGGTTGCGATTCGCCGAAGTCACTCTACCCACGAGAAGGGATACAAAAGTGGGGCCTGGAAAGGGGGAAGAGTGTGGGTAGGGGTAGGTATCGCCGATCTACCCCCGAGACGGAATGTACAAGTGGGACTGGAAAGGGGGAAGGGTGTGTCGGGGGGGGGGCTTGGAAATAATTTTAATATAAAAATATCGATATCTCAAAAAATATTTAAAATATCGAATTAAAAGTTTCAGATTCCTGTTTCCCAACATCTTATCGGAATCCATATGAAAAAATTACGTAAATTAAGAAAAGAAGTCAATAATTTTAAACTTAAAAAATCAATATCTCAACCCGGTTCGAGATATTAATTTAAAAGTTTCAGCTTCGTATTTCTCGCAAAAAATCATATCGGGACGGATATGGCAATCTCCCCATAAAACCTTCTATTTTAATAAAGGCCGTGTTCACCGAAATTCGGTGAGCGTAGAATAAATATTTTCGATGAGCCCCGTAGATCTGGAAAAGGGCGGCTGGGTTCAGCGAAAATCGGTGAGTGCAGCACAAATATTTTCAGTGAGCCTAGACACTTCATTTAATAATAGTATATTGTGTGCCTAGTAGAAAATTCAGTCTTTTTACTCGAGCGTGGCCATAATTCTACACGGGCGACGGTGAATGCGCATGTGCGGAGTAAGATTATGATCATAATTTTACTCCGCATTTGCGCATTCGCTCTACCTGTTAAGTATACGTCTACGTTCAGAGCTAAAATGGCGATGATTAAACGCGTAAATCATGTCTGTGTTACATAGAAAACTTTTTTCTGGGTGTGTCATGCCATCGTGAATGCTCATTTTTTTACAAATCTTCCGACACAAATTTCCGTAGTTGCGTATCCAGTTAAAAGAACTCCAAAAGAAAGTTGTTTACTTCTTCGATAGTTCCTAAAATGAATCTCCTATTATTAGAATTATTACAAAAATAAAAAAAGAGGTTTAGATTACTTAATTTATTATTAAAAGACTCTATAAATCTAGATTAGTAATAAATGACTAATTGAAAAACAAAAAGTAACTGATTCATTCAATTATAACTTAATTAATTTTCAGTCACAAGTCACTAATCTATGATTATGATGATTTTTAAAGGACCAGAGTATATGAACTGCAGCAGGAACGTTGTAAGATTTTTATTATGTTGTTTCGTATTATTATTATTTTAAATGATATTATTTAAAATAAGAGTAACAAACAAATTTTAAATTCGATAGATTCTGAAACAATTTTGTAAGGTTGCAGATATTGTAAATTTTCAAGAAGATCGAACTGACAAAAATCCATAGAAAACAAGCTGCCGTACCAGAATATATAATCCTAGCACGTTACTATTTGAACCACGTTGCTTTCACAAAATAATTTCCTGATAAGGATTTTTAACTATATAAAATACAAATTTAAACAAAAATTATAAAACGTTTGTGAAATATTTTAAATCATAATAACTTTGATTTCGATGGTCATAAAGTGAAAATAGTGAAGAACAAACAAATTTTATGAACTTAGTTTTTACTATTTCTTTGATATTTTTACGGAAAAAAATTCCAAAATACCTTCATTATTGATGACTAGTAATCGAGCTAGTAATGGAACTCAATCACTGATATTTTTTTAATTTCGTGGTATTAAGGCAAATATTGCAGCGGTAACAAATCCAAAGAACGAAAAATTAGAAACTCCAATATACTTTCATTATGAATCGTGAATGACATATGAGTACAGAAATGGGGTCTTATTTAGGCAAAAAACTAATTTTTTTGAAAATATTTCTTCATAAATAGCAAAAATGTAATTTTAAGTCGCAAATTTTTTATATATGACAAACTATATTTCTGAAAATGTTTCCGATGGATTTTGCGGCATAATCAAATTTTTCACAAAAATTTTTAAAAGTGATTAACTAAGGTTTTGATTATTCTTAAATATTTGTTTAAAAACGTCATACTTATAATACTAATAAATTATGTTCCATTTAATAAAAATACTTTCTTTCCTAAAAAGACATTTTAAAAATAAGTTTTAAAATAGTCTACAAATAATATTTTGAATTTATTTTTTGCCGAAAATTCCATCATGAATTCGTGTTACTGTTTTTGAAATAGGGAATCACCACATTAAAAAAAAAGACTTTCTGCAGCTTTAAAATATAAAATGTCTAAGCTTAAAAATATGAGCTTATGTGAACAAAATTTGCCAGAATTTAGAATATACACTACGAAAGTGACGAAGAACATATCACGCCTTTTTTAATGGAGATCTTCGTAAAAATGCGTGAGTGCACTTTTTATTGTTCGTCCTATAAAAAAATCAATGTAAATTTCAAGAGAGCGGCGAACTGTCTGGCAAAAGGTCAAGTACCCGGATTGCAAAATTCCCATCACTTGTATCCCAATAAGATGAGATCGTGGGCGGATTTTGAAAAAGGCCAATATTTGCACATATACGTAAGAGCATGA
This sequence comes from Andricus curvator, assembly GCA_932195095.1. Lineage (NCBI taxonomy): Eukaryota > Metazoa > Arthropoda > Insecta > Hymenoptera > Cynipidae > Andricus > Andricus curvator. The sequence goes on from CAKNYM010050738.1 coordinate 250,783, forward strand.
CTAACCAGTAACCATACACATTGCTCATTATCGTCTCGAGAGATAGTAATTTGTTACAAAAGAGCCTCGATTTCTCCCGATTTACAATACCAACTGTGCCTAGTTAAGTATCCACAATTCATCAGAGAATAGGTACGTAGTAGGATACAAACGTGGTCTGAGTGCATAAGTATTTATCATTTGAATTCAAATTTCCCGCTCTCGAGTCGGCTTCTTTGGTTTCTTTCCAGAATGGAAAGGCAAGGACAAAATTGTGCTTGTTCACCACTTTGAGATATATTAATGAGACTGTTTACTATAGCTTGAGCTCAACTCGTACGGTAGTTGTTTGAGGAAAAGGTGACGATCACTCACGATCTTACGTCATATTCCACACAAGTATAGTAAAGCAAACACAGAACATATAATATGTAAAATTAGAAGAAGTGCGAATACTTCGAAAAAATTGTACAACTTATTAGAATAGAATTTATATTCAATCTGTATATATTTTATCATATTATAAAAATAAAATAATTTTTGCCTGAAGTAAGATAATGGAATAAAAATTGCACAAGAGAATGTTGTGATATCGCAAAGTTTGGCATTACAACATTGAACAATTTTTTGTGAAACTTACCTATTTTAAATTGTATGATATATCTAAATTGAGATAAAACTTTTTGTGTGTGTAAATATATATATATATATATATATATTAAAATTTTATTTACCAATTATTATTATTCATTAACCTCTCCAACTAACACGAAAAATAAAAACGAAAAATAGATATTACACTTACCCCTTAGTCTGATTTTTAATTACTCTGTCATAATTTATCATGAACAATAATAAAAATGTAAATTTTTTGGAAAATAATGGATATTTAAGGAAAGGCTGTGTCTAGTCGTCCCGAAAAATTGAGGGAGTTGGAAAAGGGGATGGACTAGTCTCAAAAATTCGGGACGACTAGCCAAGCTTATGAAAAATATTGGACTAGTCATCCCGAATTACGGGACGACGAGACACTTCGTTAAGGAAAAGATAATATCTTCCTTCATTCCTAAAAAGAGTTTTCTAAAAGTATCTCAGTTTCTTACAAATAATTAATTAAAGTAATAACTATAATGACAGCCACCTTTTTCCTACAAATAATAGAGAGATAAAATCATTATGTTGTAATCAAAAAGTTAATAACTACATCATTTGTTTTTCATTAAAAATTTTCTCTTTATCATACTAACCCTGTTATCACACTTACCCCTATTGGCCCTGTATATTTTCTTTTGTTTTTGTTTAAGTTTCAAGGGTCATTTTTTAGATTGGAATTATATACCTATACTTTATACATTAATTTAATGTATTATTTCTATTGTGTTGCAAACTTTATACAGAATATTCAGATCGAAAACATTCTGAAACTTTCTAGAAATCAAGACAGACCCTCCTGGAGCACTCCAGCACATTTCAGTTAAAAGTATTTGTTAGAATTTTCATTTATAATTAAGTAACAACAAAATTATAATTTTAATTTGAGTGTAGTATATTGTAGCGCTGTAATAATTTTTGTCTTCCCTTCAGCATCGATATATCTTGAAATTATATTTATGATTTTTTGAAGAAAAAAAACAAGATAATTTTCTTCTTTTTACAGGCTTTTCAGCGAAGAATCGTCTGTCATAGTGTGATACCGTCACACTAAACTTTTTATTTACTTACGATTTACTCAGAATTGGCTAACTTTTTTAGATAAAACCTTTTTCACTCGCATTCAGATTGGCAACTTCCACATCTATTTCCTCGAAACTAGATAACTTTTTGTAATCAAACTTTTGACTTCTTTGATCTTTAAATGGTGATTTCGATTTTACAGAATGTTTTTTCGCTCTCCTGAAAAAATCCGATTTTGTTGGTTATCCAGTTCTATACTGCCAACCTTCATTTGAATTATTCTCATTTTGATAAACTAAAATCTTATTTCGAGAACATAAAAAATCAACTGCAACAAAAATGATCTCATTATTTTTATCTAGATTCTTTAAAAACCTTCTAAAATGCTTTAGAAACATCAAGAAGTACATTCCATAATTTTGAAAAAGTTGTAGAAAAGAAGAAAGGCCAATCTAAATATCAGAGTCGATAAAACTCCAGTACATTTCAAAACACTAGAAACAAAGAATATTCAATGAAATTCTAAACCATTCTAGATACATCCAGAATGATCCAAACCCAGAATACATAAAAGATTCCGGATTCTTTATAAACATTCTAAAATAGTCTAAAAAAGACCAGAACATTCCAAAATATTTGAGAAAATTTAAGAATATCAAACAATTTTCATATATTAAGTCAACATTATGTTGATTTTGGTTTATGATGTTTAAGGATTTTGAAATTGAAGCGTTTTTTTATTTCAATGATAAAAATGTTGGTTTGCTTCAATTGTGAACATCCATCAATTAAACCTTGACATATTAGAACAAGCTCAAGCATAATAATTTATTATATATCACGAACATAAATTTTTATTAATATTATAATAGTATTGATTTATTTTGTACAAGACAATGAATTTTATATATTAAACTTTAAATCTGTACTGAGTAAAACATGTAAATAGACCTTTATTCAAACGAGTTTAAAACAAGTGCTTACTATTATATTGCATTTTCTTTTGTTCCAAATTTTTACGTAGATTTCTGTACACATGTTTATTGAATTTTACGCAGGTACTGGATACACAAGAAGACTGCAAAATAGGTCTGATTTGTTCAAATGCTGCAAGCTTGATTCAATTCTTTGAAATACCAATGAACTTGTTTTGTCTACTTACAGTAAATATTAATATGGGGTATCTTCATCCTAAACTGCAAGGGAAGAGCAGGGATATAATATTGAAACTTGTGCCTCTATGGCTAAAGTCAATGAGGAAATATTTTCATTAAAAAATGTCCGTTTATTTTTTGATATGCAGGAAATATACTTATTTCTATTCTGATTTGTAAAGAAGGAATATTACTACAACTTGAGAAATTTGAACTATACAAACTGCAAATTATTTTCTGCTTCAAAAGAATTTTTTCCGATTATAAAATCCCTATTGTTTAATATTAATAACACATGTGGGTCACTACAATTGGCACTATATTTTTTATCAGTAAAATTATGAACTGATTTGTGAAGAGTTTCAGAAACTACGAATTCTCATTTTGATTTTTAATAATATAAATTTTACTACCGTTTTAATTACTTTTGCATCTGTTAAATTAAAAACTTGAAAGAGACCTTAAGATATTTATACATTTTTAATGAAAATTTTATGTAAATTTTCCAGTTTGTGGTAGAAAAAATGTTGATCCGCAACACAATTTTTTTAGATTTGACTGATGTCTTAAAAATAAGATCAAGCTTCTTGAGGAAAATAAGAATATCAAATTTCGGAAAACGCCCTCAATATAAACGACACTCCTACGCGCCTGGCTACGAACATTTGCACATATGCTCTCTATTCTGGAGTCTTACGTCATCATTTTGGCATTGGAAGAATTCGATTTGCGGCCGCCTAAATTGATTAACCGTCAATTTTTGTTTGCTTAGAAAAAGGAGGGAACCAACAGAACTAGATTAAAATAATGACGAACTTTTAAACTTTTTTTATATACAGGAATGTTGTGTACGTTTTCTAAACATTAAAATCAAAATTGGCAATATTATAACGCTACTAGAAAAAAGTCTTTTAAGTTTGAATAAAACAAGTAAAGTAGTGGAATTTTACACAGCAAACTTCAAATTTTAAATTGAGAATACAAGGATTAAAAATTTTTCAAAACGCACCATCCACTTTAATTTTTGAAAAAAAAATATTTCTTTATTTCAAACAACATAGCATTCAATTCAGCACTTTGCTTTTTGAATAACAAGGCCTCTTCAATTTTTTGGGATACATTCAGAACGAAAGTAAATTATAAATTTTTTGTAAATGATTGACCATGGGATTTATTTTAATTCATCCTGAATTAACTGAAATTAGTTAGAATTTCATTACATTTTACGTAGTGTCCCGTGGTCCCGGAATTCGGGATGAGTAGTCAAATATTTTGCATAAGCTTGACTATAGTCCACAGACTATATTTTAACTTTATGTTAGAAGTCATAATTATAATTCCAGCAACAATCAGTGGCTACAACAATCTGAATTAGTAACTACAACCAATTGAACTGATGTGAACTCAAGTTTACTGATATAAATTCACATTCAATTCAATTCAATTTGAACTGCTATAATTATATTGAATTCAATTTAGCGCAGGTGATCATTCATATGTAAATTCACGTTAATTTTTAATCCACATAAATTGATTTCAATTTTCTATTCATGCTGAATTCCATGCAATTGAATTAATTAAGCTTGCCCCATGCTCAAGACCATATTCTTCTATATAAATATTAAATTAATTTGTATTCACCGTTAATTGATTTTAATTCATTCAATTTGAACTGATATCACTTTACATTTTGAATTAAATTCAATTATAATGATGAATTCAATACACGTGCATTGCATTGAATCTAAGAATTTACTTGAATTAACCTTGAAATTCAATAAAATTGGAACTGATGTGAATTTACATCAAATTTAATTATTTTTTATTGTCGTTGAATTAAATTTCATTCTATTCACCTGAAAATGTAGTTTACACAGAATTTAATTAATTTGAATTTACATTAATTGCAATGCAGTTGCAAATATATTCAAATGTACATTGAATTTATTTGAATTATCTTCAATTATTCACCTTAAACTTCAGATTTCTGAGAACTTATTGACAACTTTATACAAGTCTATAATCGTATCAGAAGTCACTTCAATTCTTTTGAATTCATCCAAATTTATTCGATTTTACTTCAATTCGTCTTGAATTGGATGAAATTCAACTTTATGTAATTGCATTATACATATGAAATTGTTGTAGAAAAATAATTTAAATAATTTTGTACTGAGTTGAATTTACTCAGAATACCTAGAATTTACCATTTTTCGGCTAAAAATAATGTAACTGAATTGAGATCAAGTTTATTCAACCCAACATTTGAATTCATTCGAACTCGTCTGAATTTTCTCGAACTGCATTGAATTAAGATGAACTGAAGTAAATATAGTTTTATTCACTTGAATTCATATGATTTCCTTGAATTAAGATTAACTGCAGTGTATATTAATGTTGAATTTAAGTTGAATGTACTTAAATTCACTGGAATCCACTAAATATTGTCTTGAATTTTATATTTCCGAAGAACCGTGTAGAAATCGTGCCTATAATCTCATCCTACACATGGAAAACTAGTTAAGCATATATCAATATCAAATTTGTTATTGAAAATAGGATCTCTAATCAGCGATTTTGTTAGCGGTCTAATTAATCAAAACACCTTCTTTTCCACCTCAAAATTAATATTAAATATTATTTTTTCTTTATCATCCATATTCATTGAGAAAAATGACTGGCTGGATGAACCAAAGTTTGATTGTCCCAAACAAAAAATTTGGTTGGACCGTTTCGTTGGTACTAACCAAAACGTTTGTTGCGCTCAACAAAATGTTTTTTTATACCCTCAAAAAAATTGTGTTGAGCGCAACGAATATATTTTGTATAATTAATAATGAATTAATTGATTCAATAAAATGCGTCCAATTTGCAAAGAATTTACATAATTAATCAAAAATTAAATTTAATCAGGGTAGTCCATATGTCCATGATTATAGAAGAAATTATGATTAAACGAAAGACTTCTCAATTCAAATGCATTTGATTTAATCATAGTATTTTCTCTTCGTCTAGCTTTTTCTTAAAGCAAGGTATATTTTCTTCTATTTTGTAAAATGAAATGAAGAAGCGATGTTCATAATCCTTGATTCTAAAGTCAAATCGAAGAAAAACCACCATCACCCCTGTTACTTTATATAGGAATCTAAATCTAAAGAGCAAACATTCATAATTCACAAAATAGTCGCAGCATTTCCCCGAAGAATACCTGAGACTAGTCACACATAATTAGAGTTTATTTTACTACTTTAAAAAACCTCACAGTCAAAACGACAATACGTTGCTTTCTCTGCCATAACAGCTGACATAAGCCATATTGAAAACTGGGGCTTCGGGCGTCTGCGGATGCGCTGTCGCGTATTTGGTACAAGCAACCAAATTCTTTGTCATGTAACAAACTTACTTTGTTTGCACATTAAAATTTATCTTTAGATTAGATTTTTACTTTAGTTCTGAAAAAATGTAATTTTAGAGAATAAAATGCAACGATTTAAAATTAAAATTTCTTTAAGAATTAAGAGTTAAAAAATCAGTTAGCGGAATGTCCATTAAGAAAATGAAGTAAATAATATTGTACAATATTCAAATAACTGATGTATAATTAATTATTTGAGAATGCCTGAAATATGCGGTATATGAAAATCAACAGTAGAAATAAATAGGTTATAACGAGTTTAATTACGCTTGGAGAAATATGCCAGGAAATGTATAGCAAATGGATATGCGAATACAAAATCAGAGATATACTATAATAATCGACCATAAAAACGTTAATTAAATATAAAAAATATTCAATCAAAATTACGCTTAATTCTTACGAATGTTGAGATCCTGGCGTAACATCAATGAAAAAGATTCTGATTTTAGGTTTGTCCATCCAGAGAAACGATTCACCCCTTCTCAAAATGATGAAGCGACGATGTGAGAACGTCATCATCCATTTTCGAACCAAACACATCGGACACATTGAAGAATTATTTCGATGGTGAAATTATAACAAAACGCCGCGTTCTCAATGAATCCAGATTTTTCTCCATACAATGTCGAAGAATCGGCAGATTAGAAAATTAACTCTATATGAATAAAATGTACACCACTCTCCACAAGCCTCTCGGAGTACGAGGAACATGGCGTTAAATAAATTAAAATGATCACTTGAGCCGAAGTGACATTTTCCAATGACCTGTTGTGAACGATTGACGAAACACTTGCTATTCTTACGGTTTCTGGAATTATTGCATTGCAAGAAAATTCACGCGGGAGTCATAGTCATAAAAATCTATGATTATGGTGCACGAACAAAAACTGCTCAACAAAATTTATTCTACTGCGTTGTGCCCATACTTAATTTTATTAACGGCTCCTAACCAAAAATGACAGACGAGCCAATGAACTGTTTCGCATAAGGAAACAATCCTAAAGTTCTAGACATTCTAGGCTCTAATAAATTACGCATATGCGTGTATTGAATATACTCATACCTAATACTCTCGCTATATTTGGCAGAGTAGGATCTTAACTCTTCAACAGTCTACTTACTAGCTCTAGCTGAGCATATGCCAGATTGCCAGCTCGACTTTAACGCTTCGTCCTCATCAGAGCCAGAGAGTTCGACGACCCAATGTTTTACATGCAAACACACATCTACGCGAGTGAAATTTCGTGTAACTAAAAGGCAGGTAATGCGCAAGGGCGGGCTTGAACCTCTAATTCTCCACTCGAGAGGGTGAGAAAGCCCCATGAGTGATTTAAAGAGAGAAGGGAGGGTCAACAACTCAAGAACCGAGTCTTTTTGCGAGAGCTGAGAAGGCTCAACAGGCGTGGTGTGGTGTCATTCTTTATTTTTTCAAGTATCATACATTACAGTAATAGTATACACTATACCTACCTTCACCAAACCAGGAAGCTTTCCAAAATTTCGTACCACATCAATTCTCATAACAAAAATCAATTGAGAATTTAAACGAGATAAATATACACGATAAAGAATTAATACATTCAAATGAATCTATAATTCTATATATTAATATATTTACAAAATTTCCGTAGTTGCAGAGTGTAAAAGTTGACCTAAATGTACCCCGGTATAGACCATCAGCAAACTAGTGAGGGAAACGTAATTTTATAATAAATGTACTGGAAGTTTATTTTCCGAGACATAAGGTTACGTTACAATATATGAAATTATAGTTTTCAAATTCTGTAATTGTAATATTGCACACTGTACATGAAATTTTTAACTTTATTGTGAGTGGAAAAAACTTCAAACACGATAACTTCAAATATGCTTGGTTTAGCGTCCACCATGTTAGAATCCTAAAATTAAATACGTGAAGTAACTCGGCAAGTCAGATTTCTGCATGTCACATTTGAGGCATGTCACATTTGCGGCATTTCACATTCGCGGCAGGTCACATTGCGGCATCTCTCATTCGGAAAAATGTTAAGCCCACAACAAATTACCAAAAATTAGTGGTGTGACTTAAATTATTTAGGTGACTAATCACAGGCGTGTCTTTCCGCACTTTTGTCAATTTTTTGTGGAGTTCAAATTTTTCTAAATGTGACAGGCCGCAAATTTATAGTTTCAAATATCTGTGGATTATAATATGGGGCCATTCACAAAATACGTGATACATTTTTCACGAATTTTTAACACCCCGTGCAGAAATTTCCCCATCTTTCCCTATTTGAAGTTGGGTTCTGAAGGGGCCCCTATCAGAATATCTAGTCTAGAAAAAACTGATGGGGGCCCTAACAGGTTCTAGTGAAGAATACCATGCTTCGCATTGGTATGGCAAATCTATCTGTATCTAGTGGGGCCCCGACCAGAACATTCCTAAAATCTTATTCTTATTGCCTAAAGTATTAATTTGGAGGCTTTTGACGGTTTTAGTATGCAGAAGTAGTGTTTTTTTGTGTGCATGTAAACGCTTTTTTCCGAAAACTTGATTTCGGGCACTATTGAACATTTTCTTCGGAACCAGGCACGTATGTGTCAGTTAAAGTTAAAGAGGTTATGTCCAGTACAGCTGTTCAGTGCTACGCCAGAGCTTTCAAGTTTTGTGTTTTCATTTCTTGATGTAATTTTGTATTGTGTTTGATAATTATTCTCCTCCACGATGGTAGAGGAAAGGCGCCTGCAAGAGCAGATACGATTTCAGATCAAAAAGTTCTGCTTAATGCAAAAACTCGAACAAGAATGCGATGAGAGTGAGGTTATGATGTTTGGAGCTGCTCGCTCCGACGACCACGTAGAAGGTAAATAATGTATTATTAATTTAACATATTTTATTTGTACGAATATTTTAACAGTAAATATAATCTAATAATAACACAACATAAAAATAATATTCTCCTATATTATAATACAAAAAATGTCAAATAAGTAAATGTACAAAAATCGCGGTACGTACAAAAATCAAAATAAATCAATTATAGTAAATTAAGCAATTTGCATTTTTTAGTGTACTATTATTATTTCAGCTGCTATTTCCAATACACGTAAAGATTTAACAATCCACAATATCAATGAGAAAGACCTCCTCACGGAATTGAAAAATATTCTTCCCAACGCCAAGGACTGGGAAAAAGGGTGGAAACTACGAGCTGCTGTCGATAATAATAAGAATTAATAATATTATAGTATCATATTACATTATTATTAATATTAAATCAATTGTAAAATCCTTTTATTTTTATGTTAATGCAGAATATTATTCATCCCAATAACTTAAATCGTACACAGGGGCCCTGTAGGGGCCTCGCAGGGGCCCTTCTCTTTAATAGGGTTGTAGGCGGGCGACCCCCACTAGAACCCTACTAGAAAATCTAGTAGGGCCCCCATGACCACAGCGTTACGCTCTAGATGGGGGACCGAATAGTTTTCCTCACTAGAGCCCGATTAGAGATAGGGAAAACTAGCCAGGGCCCCACTAGAGCCCTTTCGAAATTTCTGCACGGGACCCTCCCCCCCTTGCGTGATGCTTTTTCCATTGTTCTTAACATGGAGAATGATACTTTGATAGACCCCCACCCTCCCCTGAACGTATCACGTATTTTGTGAATGACCCCTATACGAGAAAAACTACAAACTTTATTTATGAAAGTAAATTAAAAATACTAGTTTAACATATATAGGATAGGATAGCATGGATTTTCATACATGAATTACCAATTACAAGTGCATGAAAATCACTTTCAATTGCCAGTACCTGAAATCTAAGTTACATATGTGATTTAAAAGTGCTTGAATTCTCAAGAATTTTCTAGTAGTCTGGAATTTAAAGCTTTCGGAAATTTCAATATTTTTATTCAAAAGAGAAGTGAAAAATATATTATAACCTGGATCAAGATTTACCAATTTATTTGGTAATGTTATACTTAATTGATTTTGTTGGGCTGAGGGTGAGGGTATAAGAAACACGAGTATAATGGAACTCAAAGTGTAAACGTAAAACGCAAGACTAATTGAGTTTTATTCGTTGGCTTTATATGCTATATACTCAGAGTATATGGGTAATATGGGTATGAATCGACTAGCAAGCAGCACTAATAAGTGTTGTTTAATACCCTCCAAGAAAGCATAGACATAAAAGTAGGTACATTTGGTATTTTTATGCTAATATACGAACTGGAACCCACATTACATTATTTAGTGCTATTAACTACAGGAAATTGTTTCCTGGGGTCATAATCAAAATACCTCTATTTTCTACGTTTGCCATACGTTTCTACGTATATCATCACATCCACCTAAATTTTTGGACGCAAAAGAACGATTTTCGCATTTCATTGCTAAAACACAAAATCTTAATTGTAGCCTTCAAATTAAAATGATTTCTTAAAGTGTTTTGTCATTTTTTAATTACAAATTCCTCGTAAAATTCACAAAAAAACTAAGTGTATTTTATTTTGTTTTGATAATTACCTCCAACAAACATTCACTTCTGTTTTTTCTATGTTCCACTTTCAATACAATAGATCACTTCTGTATAAATAGGGAATATAAGCATCATTTCAAATTTTTACATTTTTCAAGTTAAAACTCTTGCAATATTGAAATTGACCTGTTTTAACCAGTTCAATTTGGCAATTTTCACATGTTTACGTTTCTAAAAATTGCTCAATTGCGATTTTCAAAATTTCCAAGTGTTCACTTTTTTACACTTCGAATGAGAATTCTTCTATTTGAAATGTTTAAAATAAAAAATGTTACGTATGTAGCGGTTTGAAATTACAATTGTTTAACAAACTCTTCATTTGTAATTAAAAATGTTAAATGAAGTGTATTTCAGGAATTTAGTTTCTAATTGTTACGAATATTCTATATGTTTTTAATTTCAAAATTTAAAAATGAACCAATTTTAATAGCACGCTATTGAAAATGTTTCGGTCTCGAAGATTTCAAATAGAACTTTTCCAACTTTAAAAGATATTAAGTTTTGTAATTCTTACGACTTTACATTTAAAGTAGTTTAATTTGAACTTGTACATCTAATAATATTAATTAAATCATTTTTTTTAAATCTTATATCGTAGAATTTGCCATTCAACTTCTTTTTTAATCGAGAAGTTTTCAGACTTGAAATTTCAAGTTTTTTTTCAATTTCATTTTTTCAAATTTCAATTTCACTTGAAATTGCTCAATTCACTACGATTATATGGCTAATGTTCCAGTTTTCATAATTTTAAAAACTTGTTCGATTAATAGTATTTCTATATATTTGTTCATATTTAAAATTTTTACCCTTTGAATTTCAAACGCCTCAATTTTCAGTAACAAAATTCTAACGACTTCCAATTAATTTTTTCTTGAAATTGTATTTTTATGTTAAAAAATGTTGCATGGAAATTTCTTAAATGTTAGAAAAACGGGAAATGTGGGAAAAGGGGATGGACTAGTCGTCCCGAAAATTCGGGACGACTAGCCAAGCTTATGAAAAATACTTCACTACTCATCCCGAATTTCGGGACGACGAGACACTCCGTAAATTTTATGTGTGTTCAGTTTTGAAATCTTACTTTTTTGTCAACGTGGAGATATGAAATTGCTTAAGGCTTCTCGTCCGGCTATCAAAGTTAAAGACTCTCAAACTAATACTAATTTATACACAATTAGGCTAATTTTGGAAAAAAACGAAAAATAATTCATATTCTTGTTCTTATATTATGAAGACTTATACGTAGATTCAAATAAACATTTTCATTTTTTAGACTTTTTTTTAGTGTAAATACTTTATATTAGTATTATTCAACAAAATATATTAAATAGTGGAAATGGTAAAACTAAAATTAAAAAAAAAATTTATTTTTAATAATTTCAGATTTTAAAATTATTAGGCCTCGAAATAGGCGTTCCCAAATTTTGAAGCTTTCAACTGTCTGTACGAATCGATAGTTTCAGCTGTTTGTGCTGAAAATTCCACTATATCTTCTTACTGAAGAATCGGTAAAAAACGACTAAAATTTTAATAAATTTTTACCGATTAAAATTTAGAGAGAAATTTTAAAGATTGTAAATTATTTATGCTTTTGAATGTTATATACCTCAATGATTGATAACACTCTTATACATATCACAATTTTTGCACTACAAAAAAAAATTGGAGAACAAAGAACAAGCGCTTAGCCTTCTTTTTTTTCTCGTCCATCTTTTTTCAGCACAGCATAAAATATGTCACGATGGTCTTAAAACGTCGTTTCTAATCTGACGGTTTTTGTACCTTCTAAGACTGGTGAAAGGGGAAACCGGTAGGCAACCAAGCTGTCGGGATTATGTGTATATATAGGACAATTGGAACAACGGGCCCTTTGATTGCAATTTCCTCGTCTACGCGCGGGTGTACCAAACAACCATAATTGCTCGCATCCATAGTACAAAATTGTGCCCAGAGCGCGTAACGCCCTTCTCATTATTACAGGAACGCTCACGTTGCGCTCGAACACTTTTTTTTACTTTTTTTCATTTCTTCTTTTTTTTTACGGCCGACTCATAAGTCAACGAGAAGCGACCCATGGAAATGGAGCCTATTATTAGATGCGATAGAATTCAGCACAAAGGGAGAGAGCACTGCGGCTTGCCACCAGGTTTTCGGTTCTCGGTACCATACAGATTTGTTTCAAAGAATGCATCAAGAATTTTAAGTATTTTCATGTATTGAAGAAATATTTTGCTTTCACTTCCTGTTCCATAATACACGTTTTTCTTATAGTGCTTCAATGTTTTTGCAAGAGTTTAATAATGGCCTTTCTCGAAAGACAATATTCATTTTTGAATATACAAAACATGAAAAGCCAAATACAAAGAGTTGAAGAACACGTTTCCTTAAGGAGGGAATAAATGTCAGTTATTTGAAATTTTTAGCATAAATGACTTTTTTTCTGTGGGAAGAAACTTTTTCTGGACACGAAAACATTTCACTTGCGCAGAGTTTGAGAGTATAAATGAATTGCAATAATGATATAGAGTAGTTTTTACTCACGTTTTATGAGATCGCATTCCAACCTTCCAAACGATGACAACTTAAAGTTGTAACCTTCATGATATGAAATAAAATACGCCTCTTGTAAATTTCCCTGTATGTCCATATGCGATAAACTAGTTAATCGTCCTGCCTGGTGGAACAATTTTTACAAAAAAATACAAAAGAGTATAAATATTTTCACAGAAAACTACAAATTTACAATTTCCTTTTTGTTAGTATAGTACAGGTTGTTCAACATTTAATCTTTTGTAAAATCTTGTATTTTTTGTAAAACTTTGTAATATTCTGCAATTTTGTATTATTTACAATAATTATTGTGAAAAAAATACAAAATAGTTTTTATAGTACAATAGTTTTTAAAAATATTTATACTTGTAGACATTTTTGCTATCAGGGCTGTTTTCGAAAGTTTTTATATTTTTATAACATAATACTGAAGTATTTTATAATCATATTTTTTCATTATTTACAAATTTAGATCTATTATTATCCTATGGATGATTACAGATATTATTGTAATCAGAAAGGCTGATTAAAAATATGGTCACTAGAGCATTACATTTTCTAAACTAAGGCAGGTGTCTGAACAGCTTGCTGGAATATTTTTGTTTCTTGTTTTCTAATTTATATTCAAAGACCGTTTAACTATGCCCCCATCTTTCCTATATGTTATTTTTATGGTAATAGACAGCGTTCCTTCGGCAACTCTCAGAAATTAATATTCGGCGCATTATCTTTGAAAGTAAAAGAAAATATGTGGGTGACCTCAAGCCCCCTGAACTTTCCTGTATATACTTTTTTTTATTATGTGACAGACGTTAAAATCGCACCTGCCTAGTTACGCCTCAGTGCACCATTGCTAGTTTGGAACGTAAACAGAGATCGTGTGTTGAACATTACTCAAGAATAAGCAAATACTGCCAAACATATTGGTTTCATATACAACGAGTCAGACAGGGAAATCCGTGAACGTCAGTTGAATTCTTCCCGTAGGAGTGTTATTAGAATAGCAAGCTTCTAGAATATTTTATCTATTAAAATGAACGTTTTCAGTCCTTGACAAATCAGAGACGATTCAACCAAAAACATTGATTGATTGAAGCAAAGAATTTGGTCAACTGAAAACAATTTTGTTCATTTAACCGAAATTTTTTCTGAAATCATCCAAATGCGGTCAACAAAACGATTTTGTGGGATGGCACAATCATAGTTTACACATACAATTTTAACGGTTTACCCAGATTAGTAAAAAAAAACCTTATTGACCTGAAAATAACTAGAAAAATACCATTTTTCGTCATTTTTACAATTTTTCAGTACTTTAACTTTATTCCGCGAATATAAGATAATTTTTGATGAGGTCTATACTATACAAGTATACATACTCGCACATCATCACAGTATACAACTATTACCGTTCAACCGAATAATGACAAAAAATTCTTTGCATGAAAATAACGAGAAAAATGCTTTTTTCGTGATTTTGACCTTTGACCGAGTTATGCAAACTGAGAGCATTTTTTTGTTGTTAAAACTTTCAAGAAGTAATCTGGCACCTACTGGAAAGTTTTCTGCCCCCCCCCCCCGACCCTCTAAAAAGGAAAGACTAAACTTTTTTTTTAATTCCTGAAAATAAAAAAAGAATCCAACGATCAAATTTGGACAACCACCACAAAATGCTCCTATTGCAATTCCTAAAAACAAAAAAATTTGTTTCTTTGGACAAAAATGAAAAAGAGTATTGGACGTTAAATAGGATGCTGAATTGGATTTTATTCTAATTAAAAATTTTTAAACTTCTATATATGTATATACATTTTAATTTGGAAAAATTTAAGGTAACCAGCAATCAGGAATAAAAAAAATGATTTCATTTAAATTGTCCACGTGATATACGGACGGCCCCAAACCAATCATTTCTAACGAAACCATCTTATGTAACAAAATTCAAGTGTAATTTTTTCTGATTAGAGTATTATGGTTCTACTTGGAAAACGAACAACTTTGGCGTAAAATTCGAGATAAAATTAGCATGAAGGGGAATTTTCGTTACTAGTTAACACATTCGCTATGAAGGACAATTCCCGCATGAATCTTTTCTGTCGTACAGTGAGTCATTTGTTAGAGACTGGGGGAATGTGTTAATTAATTCTAATCAATGGTATTAGTTTCACGAGCCCTTATCATTGAGAACGGTACTTTCATTGATTTGTCCAAATTATCTCAACGAAATACCAACGGAGGTGTCATATTTCCAGAGAAAAATAAAAAAGTTTTTACAATTATTAATATATTGATAGTCTATAAACTAATAAACTACATTTTCTTACTGTATACCTCATGAAATATGGTCAAATTATGAACGTATGGAGAAAACAATGTTTTGCAGTATTCTGAACCCTCTGGAATGTCTTTTAATTTCTTTCAATCTCTTTCTCATCTCAAACATAGCCTTTGACAGTAACTCATGCGACAGTGTGTCAATTGGTCGGTAATACATCATCGAAAAGGACTTGCGCATGCACAATAAGCGCCACATTTACGTCTACGTAAATTTATGCGTGCACTTAGACCTTTGCCGATAATGTAAATGGGAACATACCGACATATTATGCTAGGCGTAGGCTTCAAATAGTACAAATAGTTCAATATTATCAATCATACTTTGAATTCCGAAATTAAAATGGAATGAAAAACAATCACGATAATTAAAAAGTGGAGATATGAAATCAATCTCGTATTATTATCCGAATTTTATTATTACCATAATACTATTAAGCGCTGAAGGTGAAGGTTCATTACCATAGGTCAAGGGCCAGATGTCATAGTCAGGGGTCAGGGATAAGAGGTTAAATGTGAGGGGTCAATGGTGAAGGGCCAAAGGTCAGAGGCCAAATCTTAGAGATCTAAGGTGAGGGTTCAACGGTGAAATATTATGTAGTAAGTCAAGGATAAGAGGTCAAATATGAGGGCTCACGTGTCAGAGGTCAGAATCAAATTTCAAATGCCAAATGTCAGTGGCCAAAAATTCGGAGTCGAGGGCTAGGGTTTAAATGTCAGAGGTTAAAGGTGAGGGGTCAAGAGGAAAGAGAAAAAGACTCAACATTTTTCTTTATAAACTCTAAGTGTGGTAAATATTCATGCCAAATGTAAAAGTCCTAAATTCAATAACTAAAAAGGTTAACACACGATTAGATACAAAATCCTAAATCCTAATAGCCCATTAGGCAGAAATTTATGCAGCACCTTCCCGTGTGAGATAAAATCTTTATACACGCTAGAAATTAGTAGCAATCAACGCTGTTTTCTCAGGCTAATCTCTTTTCTTAACATTGTACCGGCATTCCTAAGCCTGTTTACGCAAGGAATTATGCAGAACGTGTGTGTATGCGAACCCATAGCTCTTTTCGAGACGCTTGTCCAGTCCACGATCGCAAGTTAAATAGAAAGGATATAGAGAAAATAGGAAGATTAATGTCACCCTATCTTCGGTAGTATAATCGACGCGTACAGACATTTTTAATTCAACTTATTTTTTTTCTTTGCCGAGAGTACTTCCCTCGTTAGAAATGTTTCACATAAATCCTGGCTCGTATCCTGTCAAGTGATACACTATAGGCTTGTACAAGTTGCACAACTAACAAAAATAATCCACTGCACCCTTCCTTGAAATGTGCCTTGGTAATAGCAATTGGAATGCACAATCAGCACAATATGTAGAACCAGAATTCTGTTCTATAATACATACATCACTCTGATAAATGATTCGCGTGCTATTTGAATATAAAGCTATAAAATCATATATTAGCTTCTACTTACTTATATAAAAAAGAATTTCTGGATAAGAGAGCTGAACTTGGACTCACCTGGAACAAATAAATAAAATAGTTGAGTGGATCATTCTAAATATGAACGGATTTAAAAAAGGAAAGGATATAACTATAGATACCAATACTTATTAGAAATTGTACAATTGTAGTGTTTTGAGTGAGCTTTCTCTCAGAAAGCGCCACTCCTTTCTTATTTCATGTTCTTAATGATTTGAGCCAATTTGGCACACCTCTAAGAGAAAATAAGAGACATAGTCTTACCTATATACTGTCAATAGTGAACGCCATTGCATTAACGGCTACAATAAATCTGTCCAAAACATTCTCAGACACTTTTTGTAAGATAATCGATGTCTCAAAATTATATATCATCGATGTTGTTTATGCTAAAGAAATAAGAATTACAACTGGAGGGTGTCATGGCAGAACCATGTAAGAGCCAAGGAAACAAATTTTCAGGAGAAAAAAACGTTCTCAAAATTTGCATTGTTAAAAAAAATGAGTATGTACATTCGAGTTCGACAATTGATAGAACTCTAGATAGATTTGTAAACAAAAGTTGGAAAAAGTTCATACTTTCCTTACCCCCCTAGACCTTATCCAATTGGGCCTTAAACTTAATGGGTATGTACCTGAAGTTCCGAACGTTCAAATGAACGAAATATTTTTCCTCATTTCTATTCTACCCATAAATATTGCTTCAACTGCAATTTAAAATATGCTTTATAATTCTGTTTCAATAATACATTATTTCCAATATAAATGAACAAACATTTTAGCATTTTTTCTGGTTTACAAAGTCATCAGTAAAAAATTTCGTTCATTTGAATGTTCAGAACTTCAAGCAAATGTAATGGGCGATGTTTAGTACTACAATCCCTTCGAATTGCATGACCCTACGGTCTCAAGTTATCAGCTGGGAAGTCCAATGTGACTCTATGCCAGGAAGATCATGTGCGGATCAGATATTTAGCTTGAGACAAACCACAGAAAAAAGTTTGAGGGTAAATAAGAAAGTTTTCTGTGCATTTGTTTATCTGGAAAACAGTTTGATAAGGTGGATAGAAGTAAGCTTTGGGAAGTCCTAAAAGAATACGGAGTCAACGGATGGATCCTAAAAGCAATAAAAACAATATAATTATGCAGGTAGCCAAGCGTGAGTGAGAGTAAATGGTCAATTCATGGATAAGTGTTTAAGAATGGCCCTCATGGACGAAGAAGGTGTAGATCTCGGCACAGTGAAGGTGCGTGGGTTAGCGTTTGCAGATGCTAAGGTTGTTATGACAGAATCAATCGAGGTCTTGCAAAGAATATTGCTCAGACTAAATACAAGCATGAAGATCGAACACGGGCCTTAAAATTAACGTGAATAAAACAAAAATGATGGTGTTTGAAGAAAAGGGTGAGAAAACAGTATAAAAAACATTGTCTTAGACGATCAGAGGGTAGAGTAAGTTGACAAGTACGTGCATCTTGGTAGTCTATTTACTAATGACGGAAAGACCGATGGAGAGATATACAGGCCGGGTAGGAGCCATTGCCAGAAGTAAAAATATATCAAATAAAGCTAAAATTGTGATATATAATTCTCTATACTTACACCCACTGTGATTAAATGTAGCGATCTAAACCTACCAAGAAAATGATAAGAGTAAAATTAACGCTATACCACTTCGTACACTTCTTCCCTTTCATATGAACTCCCTGATCCCCGGCTAGAACCGAGTGAGTCACGTATACCTCGAAAAATGATAATAATCATTGACAATAATCTTTTTTTTAAATTCTTTAAACAATTTGTTTAAAAATTCAAGATAAAGTTTACGTCTACGTGTATCACCATTTTTTTTATAAAATTAATTTGTGACGTAGTATAAATAAACAATTACATCATGGTATAGAATTTATATTTATACATAACAAATTTGGTGGAGCAAAAAATTACCCAATAAATGGATTTTACGTTGCTAGTTTTTCCGTATTTCGCATATTTCAACAAATTGTTTAAACAATTTAACAATAAACATTTTTTTCACCACAATGTGCGGTGGAATTTTAGAAAATTTTGAAGCCAATAAAAAGTTTTTTCAACAAAAGTCGCACTTGCATGGTTATGCCGTGACACCTTTCAACTATAATAATTTTATTAGGAGAGTCTGTAAAATCAGTATGGCATCTAACAAAAAAGGTCATCAAAATGTCTCGTTCTAATTTTCATTTTTATTTGTCAAACTATAGTGTGAATCTCCTTAGATGCACCCGTCGCCAGGCGCAGGTGGGCTCTTGAGGTCAAGATTATTAAGAACATATTAGTTGTTGAGCCAAGTGTTCCACTGGGATTTGCTACGACCCATAAAGGTTGATATATATATATATATATATAACCAGCTATCTCACGCTCCCGGCGAAATCCTGCGGTTGTCCTTATGACAAACTTTTAACTATATAAGAATAAAAGCGGAATTAGACCTACAAAATACTGAAGAATAATTTTTTTTTAATCCACTATGAAGTTTCGCAACTTTAATAAAACCGCTATTTAATATCTGATCAATGAAAATCTAATTAGAATCTTAAACATATAATTACGTATAAATCCCACAACATAATATTGATCCTATCACAAAATTACAAGTTCTTTGCACTTTCAATACTATCTAATTTTCTTTTTACATATATAACAACATCAATTTCCATAAATTTGCATGAAATTAATAACCCCTCATTTAGAAAACATTTTTATTCAAAATATCCAGTCTTAAAACTTTAAATTACAAAGTATAAAATAAAGATGGATGAGGAATGAAAATTCTTGTTAGGAATATAAATTTGAAGCATACTTTCGATGTGAAACAGGCTTTCGAAAAAAATTACTCTGTGTAAAAAACGGTAATAAAGTTTTCCCCGAAGTTAAAAGGCGGCTTTGTACGCAAAACAAAATTTCTCAAGATATACGTACGATAAAGTTCAATTCACGTACTTGACGGAACGTCTGGGTACGTCTAGATTTTTTTCCCCTCCTTCCAAAGTGAAATATTCTGTTAACGAATACCAGAGACTATCTTAAGGCTTTATTCCTGGAAAATATGTCCCATAAATAATTCTTACTATCATAGAATATGCTGGTCTCATATTATTAGTATGGGTCTAATTCGTGAGAGTCGTGCGTAGGGCGACTTTAACTCTTTACAAGTTGTTCTTGCTCTCGTATGAGCCGCTCTATTAATATCCATGATATTAACTTGAGTGTCGCACGCGAGCCCCATTTTCCTATTAATGAACCGTTCTTTAACAACAATTACGTATCAAGAAAATAATCTTAAGATAAAATAGTTTAAAATACTCGCTCTAGATGATACCAGATTTGTCGTTCGGGGTGCGATAAAGTATGTTCTTTTTGTTGTTAATTGGAATTTTTACATTCTCATAAATTACGATAGAAGGTATTAAGATTTATGTGCATTTAGACCTATCCAGTTTTCGTCAATTCTCGTCAGAAAAACGGTTTTGACGAACATGTCTGCTGTCTGTCTGTCTGTAGGCGTGTAGTCTGATGACGCGATAACTTTTGGAGAAATTTTTAAATCTAAATTTTCATTCGTACACTAGATCAAAAAAGACAGGTCAAGTTCGTTAGTCAGCCTTCTACCGCCAATATTTGTGGGCGTCCGCATGAAAAGGGCCCTTATGTCCGGTATGGAATTACCTATAGGGGCATATAGCCGGATAAATTCCCGTCATTTTAGGACCAAAACGAATCCTCTAAGTTGAAAAACGAGTCACCGGGGCATTGTTGAAGTTGAAACTTCGAACAATCGTTTTTCGAGAAAAACGCATCTAAACTTGTCGAGAGCCATAAGCACACGTGTTATACTTTTTCTTCGAACATGGAATATACCTACTTCTAGTTAGTTTCTGTATATGAGTATAGTTCAAATAGATTCATTATGGGTCGCAGTATCATCCCCCACTCAAACCAGAAAATAATAATTTTCTGCTGAACTTAGAAAAACGTGAATATCTCCTAAACTGGAACCGGCCATAAGGGCCCTTTTCATGCGGACGCCCACATTTATGGTTTTAGTCATGAAAAATAATAATAGGAAAATTAAAAATTCAACTTTCCAACGAAACCACACGAGATACGATAAATAGACCCGAAACCAAAACCTGGAAGATGGAGCTGGAAAAGATTAAAAAATTGTACCTTGTCAAATGACGAGCGTTAAACATTTGAATTATTTAAATTGGAAACGATGACTACAATTGTAAATTATTATGCAAGTGACTATATATGTAAATACATGTGATTTAAATGTGATTACAAATGATTGAACCGTAATTACAAGAATTTTTATACACCAGTGAAGTAATTTAATAATTACTCATCTGTTTACTCTCTCTTAAATTAATTTTCTATTTGCAAGTATGTCACTGAATTGAATCAGTCACAATTTTCCCTAAATATTCAGCTTATTTTACTAATCATTTAGTGATTTTGACTGATTAATCAGTATAAAATATTCAGTATTATTGTTTAATATTGTTTAAAAACCTGTACTTACGGAAGAAAAGCATTCAAGTAAAGGGTACTTAAGTTTATAAGAAAGTAAACTCAGATCAATCATTATCAGAAAAAGTATAGCTCTAAATTCTAAACTTTACTTAACAGAGAAAAACACCAGCCGGAAGAATCTCTGAAGGAACCTTAAAGGGGAAAGAAAGACCATCATTATAATAGGTCTTGGAAAGCCTCTTCTGGTTTTTGCTGGTTATGGTTAATCCTCCCTACATTGAAATGTGAGTCTCTCGGTTCTACGAGTTTGTAATATATCTATCTAGACTCCCCACAGTCACGTTCGCGGATAACGAAAACGGGTTACTTAATTCAGCGCTGACATATATTTCCCTGGCCAAGAAACTGCTCGCGAGACATGACCCTCTTTCCAGAATTCGAAATTTTTTCATTTTCACTTTTACTGGACAATAAAAGCTTGTGCAACAAGTGCAGGAAATTAAATTATCCGTGCAGGATAAAGTATGTTCTGGACCTTATCGAAATCGTCGGCGAAGAAGATAATTCTTCTTTACATTATCCAATCCACTCTTATATGTATTTATATGGTCAAAGTTTATTACAGTGTAATTAAGGTGAAACATTTTATGTCCTGAAAGATATTAAATTTGATTGCATATACTTTTTTGGAAGTAGGAAATCAGCAGAGGTGTAAAAATTGATGTTGTGAAATTTTTCTGAAAGGATACGCAATTAGTGGAGACAATTTATTTATTGTAGAAAGTTATATTAATATAATCGTTGAATAATCCATTTTGTGATTCGGACTTTTGATCTGGAAAGCTTATATCTCAAAAAGAAAAATTCGAAGAGTAAAATGGAAATCGTAGGAAGTGACTTTTTCAATAATCTTAAGACAAACGTAGGAAGGGAAAACCTCCTACTGCGATTGTGATGGAAATAAACGAGTTTTCACTATTACTTCCTACGATTACCATTTTCGATCTATCTTCTAACTATCTAGCTTCCTTGGATAAAATTCAATATCATCTGGACATAGAAAATGCTTCCCATGCAATTTCATTCTCAATTTAATATTACAATTATTTTTAATAAATTAATTAAATATTTACTGAAAATATAAAATATTGAAGAACAAGTGGACAAACTTCGAATTGAATTTAGCCTCTCGTTATTTGATATCCAAGGTGTATCAGCATGTGTCACAAGAGTTTGTTATGCCTACAGAAGCATTTATTGCTGACGAGGAATGTATATTAGAACTAATTTTTTTTTTTCAAGGCGCTGCACATATTATTTCGAATCATTAAACTTAACATGCGTTTTTTTGTAGGGAAAGTTAAGTACTAAGGTTTAAAAATAATGTAACTGGATTTATTCGGTTGTTAAGTAAATAATGAGAGTTTGAGTCCACTATAGTATAATAGTGTTCTCCGTTATACAGGTGTATCATTAGAGCTTGGTTATTTGAGTTTAGTAAAATAGTTTTTTCTTCCGGTGAGGTGTGGAAGCAGTTGTGTTCTTGAGTGTTACTGAATAAGCATTGTCGAGTATGTATACTTGGCGGTCTCTGTGTTTATAGTGTGTATAGTTATATGCCACGATACCATAGGATGGGACCATCATCAGCTGCTCGGAATTCTCTATCTATACTATAAGGACATGGAACAGGGCCGTCTCAAGAAACCAGTATCTCAAAATTTAACCCTTGATTTTCTTCTCTAAGAAGAAAAACTAAGTCAATATCCCATTCACATACCCGAGTTATTATCAAGCCAAACATACTTTCTTATACGAAGGTGTTTATAACTTCACAAAAGAAAGTATTACTTTTGTTACAACTTTCATTAAGCCTAGTTTTGGCTTACAACAAAACCTTCTATCTTAAACAAATCTTTTTTCGATTTTTGTTAATATAATTGAAATATTTGTAAATATAGAGTAGCAATATTTTTGCTGTCCTGCAAAGAAAAAACTGCGGTTTCAATTTTGCATGAAAAAAGCTTGACTTGCCGGGGCAACTTTTTGCAATTTTCTTTTGTTTGTTTAGCAACTCAATTTAAGACCTCTTTAATTAAAAAATGCTGCGTCTCAATTTTGACTCAATATTCTTGTAATGACTTTGTTTCGGTAAGTTTGTCACAGTTTTTTGGGTTCAAAATGAAACTTTATTTTTGTCTGCGTGTTATTTGTATTTACATTAAATTTTCAATATACATATTACATATATTGTATATTATATTTTCATTGTACTATGGGGGACTACAAAATAAATAAAAAATAAAAGGAGGAAGTGTTAGAAGAGTAGTAGGTACGCCTAAAAATTCATCTAGGCGTTTACGGTGTGGACAAGAGCGGAATACGAACCATACGAACACGGCGGAATGCCGCGGGCGGTTCAACGCCCTGGAAGCATCTCCGTCGGATGCATAGTACATTTCATCGGTCGACCACCGTCGACGATACTCGTGCCGATTTAAAAAATTACATTTTCATGACCAACACACTATTTTTAAATTCATTAAATGAAAATTTAATTGTCATTTCTTTGTTCTGTCAAGCAAAACTTTTCATCTAAGGCTTCTTCAATAAATTATTGTATTACATATATACGAAAACAGACATGGGAGATATTTGAAATATTTCCACTTCCAGTTTAAAAAATATCTATTAAAGGGAAAAAGGTGTTATAAAAAGAAACTTATCAACAGATTTTTTTTAAGTCTGAGAACTTGATTTCAGAGCAAGAAAAAAATCAGCTTATCTGGCGCATTTTATAATCGCTGCCATATCAGATACAAGTTTTTCTTTCAAACTAATCAGGTGATTCCAGTATAATCGATTGATTAAGAAAGGAATCGAATGATCGATGGAAATTTGTTGGCAAACAAAACATCAAGAATAATATTTTCTTATAATAAGATAATCGCATCAAAGCGTTGCACAGTGGGTATTTTTCGTGTGTTACATAGTGCAATTGTCAACTGTTTGTAGCGTTTTGATACCCTCGGTTTTTGCGGGAAATTAAAGATGCAGGGTTTCATAAATTAGTTTCAGTTTTTTTGTGACGTATAACAGTAAAGTTAATAGTAATTTTCTTGCAATTTCTAAGGGGTTTTATCTGAATCTTGGATGTACAAAATATTATAGACTACAAAGAACTTTACAAGATTTCTGTCCAGTTGAAATTTTCAAACTGTAAACTCTATAATGAAAACGTCTGTTTACAAGGTTTATTTCCTGGGATTGTAGCTGACTGCAAACAATTCAAGGATTTCTCTGAATTTTAACAGATTTTAGGAGGGTCATCAGTAGAGTAGCCAAGGAGGGTTTTGGGTGTTGGACCCCCCTCCCCCCCCCTCCTTGACGATAGAAGAGGCAATATTTACTTAATTTTTGTAAACTGTCTCAGTTCACCTTATATCTTATATACCATCCCAGACTACTTTTCCGTGCACTGTCGCAGGTGACGAGGCCCTCGCCCCAAAACAAATCTTGAACCTGAAAATATTTTTATTGGAAATCTTCATCTAATGAAACCGTAATAAAAATTAGCATTTTGACATTGTACTGCTAATGTGACCCATTAGAGTGGTCCAAACATTCGATTTTCGGTGATCGATCCCCCCAATTTTTTCGTTTTCCGGAAACAAAACTTCCTTTTTTACCAAATCGTTCAACATTAACCCGTGCCACCAGGTTTTTGAAATTAACTTAAATAAAACAAAAATCGTAGTGTTTGAAGGAAAAGGTAAGAAAACAATGTGCAACATTGCCCTAAATGATTAGAGATTAGAACAAGTCGATAAGTACATATATCTAGGTAGCCTATTCACTAGTGACGGGAAGATAGATGAGTTAGATAGACACATAAACGAGGGTCGGAAGGTTATCGGTAGAGCAGGGTCCATTCTCAGAAGTAAAAATATATCATAAAAGCTAAAATGGCAATACATAATTCTATATTTGTACAGACTGTGCTATACGGTAGCGAGACATGGACCTGTCAAGAAAAGGATAAGAGTACAATAAATTAATTCGTATGGCATGAAACCTTTGCGCACAATTTGCGGGAAAACACTGATGGACAAAGTGAGAAACGAAATAATCCTCAAAGAATGTGGTGCAAAAGAGACAATAGTTGACACATGAGAAAGAAATCAGTTAGGATGGTTCGGACATTTTGAAAGAATGAAACATGAACGTCTAATGAAACAAGTGTATAAAGGTAAAGTAAATGGCAGAATGCCCAGAGGTAGACCGCCGAAAGAATGGTTAGAATGTGTGAATGAAACCTTAATCCGAAAAGACATAAGAAGACATAGAAACAGGAGAGCTTGTATGCAAAAATGAATGGACGTGAAGGAAGCTAGAGAAGTATGCCAAGACAGAAAAGTGTGGCGACAAATAGTTTATAAAGAGAATGTGAGTAGAGTGAATGACGCCTGAAACAAAAGACCTTGGATACTAATGGGCCCGAGTGGGGAACCTCACATAACAACCTGGTGAAGTTCTTCACTTCGGGTGATCGCTAGAGAGATTGGTCAGCAACCTGGGTCGGAGCAGCGTTGCGGAACGAACGTGTTATGTCAATAAATAACACGAAAATTCTAGATCAATCTAAAAAATCTATACCTCCTTCCTTTCCAACCGAGCGAGTCACGCCTACCCCGAAAGGGAAATGGCTTAATGGTATAATTATAATAATAATATGGAGTTTTGAATGGGAAAAGCTCGGTTTTCGAGAACATGGAAAAAGAAGCACTTGTTATTAACTTTTTGTAAATTAAAGTTTAGTCGCCTTTTAAGGAATTTTCAAGAAATAATTTCCACCTAAAAACTTTTTATTTTTAGCCCCCCCCCCCCCGAATTTTCTTAAACTACTTCGCAGTTTCTTGTAACTAAGTCGTAGTTTCTTGTAGCTACGTCGTAGCTTCTTGTAACTACGTCGCAATTTGTCACTGCGTCACATTTTCTTACCGTCTCGCTCTCTTTTTCTCCGTCGGTCTCTCTTTATAACCTTTATATCTATCTCTCTTTTGGGCCCTCTCGCTCATTCTCTCAGAAAGGATGCTGGGACCTCCGCTAGACCGTGTTGCGCCCTGCGCTCAGAGTGAGTATTTCGTCAGCCTTTGATTCTTATCGATTTCTGAGCGTTTTTGGTCGAAAACCCAAAGATCGCAATCGCGATGCCAAAGAGTATTTTTCTTGTTGTATCTTAGTATAATCTTGTGTTTCTAATCTTTCTATCAAATCGAGATAAGGAATAATTGCTGGTTCATCTCTTTACTAAACATCAATTTTCTTACTTGGTCGAAACTCCTTTCTTTCATTGTTTGGGTGCTTCTGTACATTGCACAAGCTTACTCTCGTTCACGAGGTTTTGATAAACCTCTCTTCCTTTCTTTCGCCAGGCTCTGAGTCGACCCGCTAGCCTGCGAGGTAACCTTTTCCTGGACCATCTCCAGAATTCTCTCTCTTTTTTGGTAGACTCTCTCTCTTTTAAATATTATACATGTTCTGTTGTTAACACGAGCTTCCTTTTAAATATTTGAATTTTGATCTTTGTTACCTATTTGTTAACAACCTTGAATTGTGACCTCTGTGAGCTACCTGTGTATATTACCATAAAAGTGATTTAATTGTGAATCAGTCAAAAAAGATAAATGCACTGTGTCCAAATGCTTTCTTGAATTCATTCACCTCTACCAGCCTTTTTAGTCAACAACGGGTTGAACAGTGCCCGAAAAATGACCGAAAAAATGCAATATAGCAGTTTTATGTAAAATACGTACTAAAGGTGGTATTTTGTTAAATTTTTTCAACATTAATTATTTATATTTCATAAGTTACAAGTTTCCAAGTATTTTTAAACTAATTTTCAATTGTTGAAACAACAATTTCTTTTTAAACATTTTTGTTGACTGTAAATCGTGAAAAGTTGTTATTTCTCGGGTTAAATGATACAGTTGATGAATTTTAGGAGTAATATTTCTTTTTTGAAAAATTTTTTATTTATTGAAACAATTTTTATTTCTTTAAACAATTTTTCATCTGTAAATCGTGAAAAGTTATTCTTTTTAGAATGAATGTCGTAGGTAATGAATGTTAAGAGTGACATTTCTTGTAAAAGACAGTTTGCAATTATTTAAACAATAATTAATAAACCTTGATCCTTTTCATAGGAAAAATGGAGAAAATTGAGTTTACAAATATGATTATTGTTTAAAAAATTTGGGTATACGTTATGAAATAAGAAAATACTGAATAATAAGCGACATAGTGTAAGAAATTTAAAAAAACACTAAAATTTTCTATACCTTTCCTATCAAAATTCGGAAGTAAATGATTATTATACCATTAAGCCATTTCCCTTTCGGGGTAGGCGTGACTTGCTCGGTTGGAAAATAGTATTGGGTATATGGGTGTATTGGTATAGAGTATATAGGTACAAGTTAGATAGGTATATAGGTGTAAAGTAGATAGGTATATAGGTGTTAGGTATATATGTTTTAGATTGATCTGGAATTCTCGTGTCATTTATTCAAATGACACGTTTATTCCGCAACGCTGCTCCGACCCAGGTTGCTGATCAATCTCTCTAGCGATCACCCCAAGTGAAGAGCCTCACAAAATTGTTATGTATGGTTCCCCACATGGGCCCATTAGAATATTATTTTAATAATGGCAAAACTGTCTTTCATAATAAATATCACTCTTAACACTAATGAACTGTCTCATTAATTCCAGAAAAAAGTAACTTCTGATGACTTACAGGGGAAAGACATTGTTTTAAAAGATTAAAATTGTTTAAATAATTGTAAACTGTCTTTCACACAAAATTTCACTCTTATCATTCATCAATTGCGTTATCGATTTCAGAAAAAAATTATTTAAACAAGTGAACATTTTTTAAATAATTGCCAAATGTCATTCAAAAAATATTACTCTCAACAATCGTTAATTGTGTGATTAATTCCATAAAATAATAACTTTTTAACATTTACAGAGGAAAAATTGTTTAAACAAATTACAATTGTTTAAATAATTACCAAATGACTTGAGGAAGAAATAATATTCTTAAAATTCATTAAGTGCATCATTTATCCCGAAAAATAATAACTTTTCGCGGTTTACAGGCGAAGAAAAATTAAACATTAACTTAAAAAAAGTTAATATCAAGTACGTACTTTTTCCATTTTTTCGAAAACCGAGTTTTCAATTTTCGACAATCTTCTGCATGTTAAGTTTTTCACGAGTTTTTAAATATATATAAAATAAAGTTGCGGGTCGGCCGGTTTTCCCCACACGCATCGCTTAGCCCCAGTTTATGGTAGTTTATATATGTATTATTGTTATACCAAGTGCAATATTAAATTAAAATTTTAACAATAAATTTTGTAATAGGAATAACATAATTGTTTTTCGTTTCAAATCCTAGGTGATTAACCAGTCAGAAATCAAAGGGCGTTTTTATATACAACCGGATGGCTCTATAATGTGGTCTTAATTAATGGATAAATGAAAATATATTATAGGAACGTTTAAGGGATGTGCGTTATCATGTAGAATTGTCATGATTTTAGAACAATTTTTCCCGCAAGAATGATAAATATGACATTTATAAATTTTATGTCTTACAACTTACATTATCCTAATTGTTCTCTGTAAGTAGTAACGTACTTTCTGTTCAGCCTTTCAAGCTCCCTCCCTTTATCAACACTGTTAAAAAAATCTGATCGAAATTTAATATACATGTGAGTAAAGTCATTTGCACATACCGTACATTAATTTTAATATACCATCATGTTGTAAAATTAATATACATGTATATTAAAGTCGGTAAAACAGAATGCGTGAAAACAACAAGTCCTTTGATACCTTCAGATCTTGTCAAATTTAAAAAAATAAAGCAATAACCTTACATTCGTCGACTAAATTCTTACTTACAATTAAAGTGCAACGTACGGGTGGAATTATTCCTAAAATTCGCTGCGAACGTTAGAATTTTAACGTGAGTACAGGTGCTTGGAGGTTAGGTTTCTTAATTATTTGTTTAATTGAACTTGTCTCTGAAAAACCAGTGTAGTTTACATTCATCTAGGAGAAAATATTCTTTTTGATAATTTATAATTGAAAATTGCTGCCAGAATTGTTTTTAATTTTTGTAAAGTGCAAATATCGGACTTTTCTGATAAATGATCAATATGCGGTATATGAAATTTAATAACATAGTCTCTTAATGGCGATTCCGTATACCTAGGTTTTAGATTTAATATACAAATGTATATTAAATGTATATTAAAATTGCAAACATTTTTAACAGTGAAATCATGCCGCGCCACTGCGGGTGAATCAATTTCCTCAATATTAGAGTTGTAGGAGGGTCTAGCAATTTAATGAAACTTGGTAAAACTTTAGTGTTGGGTAAGTGAAGTTTATGGATAAAATGGTTTTCTAAAATATTTTAAATTCAGGGAGTTGCAGGATTTAGAATTTTGAGACACGACTTTTTTCAAAATACCATATATCCCAAACCGCGAATTGAATTGTAATGATTTTTACAGATGTAGAGTATAATTTATAAGCTTTTTTTATACAATTCAAAAAAAATCTAAAAAGGGGCTCAAAAAATGAACAAATTTTGGATTCAATTTTTTGCTCAAAAGCATAATTTTGATTATTACAATCTCGTCTCAATGGGAAGGTATTGGTTTTATGTGAAAAATGACTGTCGCGGATTTCTTTAGATCTCCACGTTTCGAGACCCTTTGAATCCGAAAAAACCGGTTTTACGATAGTGTCTGCCTGTCTGTCGTTCTTGTCGTTGTCGTGGGTATATCGGCTAACTTTTGACAGACTACTCGGATTCGGTTGTGCTTTTGGCACGATTTTTAAAGGTGTAAAAAGAAAATACGAGTTCGTTGGCCAGCTATTTTGGATAAAAATTGAAAAAGTTAGAGCATTTTGAAAATTAAAAAAAAACGAGAATTAAAATTTTAAGCCAAACAACGCACGATATGAAAAAAGTCAAGAGAAGAAAAAAATTGATTTTGTAAAGCCCTACAAAATTGTCATAACAACTTTTTTAATTTTCTTGAAAAAACCTAAATTCAAATTTTGATCGCACAAAAAATACTGAACAATTCTATTTTTCGGTCAAACTATGCAAGATACGAAAAAAGATGAATAGACACAAATTGTGCACCTGAAAAAGATCTACAAACTTGTTATTAATCACTTTTTCATAGGACGCGTAGTTTTTGTTTTATTCGTAAAAAACAATATTGAAAATAAAAAATTAAATTTTTGGACAAACGAAACAAACTATGTATGAAAAAATTAATAGACAATAGCTGCCGAAGAAGCTTTAACACAAGAGAATTCACAATCACAAAATTACAGTTGTCGATGTCTTAACATCCTTTTGTTATTCCTTTGGATTTGATGCGAAGCGAAAAAGGTTTTATAAGTAATGTTATTTGTTATAAACAAATTATAATATCAAATACTGAACATTGTGGATTGTTCGTTTTAAAATAATATTTTGGCGGTACAAATACTTGCTTTTATGGACAAGGTGTAGTTGATGATGAAAATGTTTAATTCGATATTATTTTTTTGGGTTCAAAAATATAATTTGTTCACAAAACTAACAAATACTATCATGACAAGTATCACTTTGTCGATAAATGCAAGTAATTTTTTGGCTAAACTATTTCTTTAAAAACGAACAAATCCACAATGTTCACTGTTTGATATTAAAATCTGTTTATAACAAATAACATTACTCATCAAACGTGTTTTGCTTTCACACGTATCTGTGTGCATCAAACTCAAGAAATTCGGAGCGTAGGAATGTTCTTTACCAAAAGAGAGAAGAAAAAGGAAAAAATCGACATTTGTTCGCTATATTTGCATCAACATAAAGTTTAAAAAAATAAAAATTTGAAAATCGCTTACGCATATCAATTCTAAATTTTTCGAAAAAAAATCTAATATCAATAATTAACAATTGCGTTGTAAAAGTTATTTTGAACTCTGTTTTTTTTTATTTTTCTCCACTGTGCCTGTCGTTGCGTGCGATAGTGAGGCCGTGGCCTCACTTGAGAAATTAATATCTATCTGAAAAGGCCTAAAAATTATAAGCTATATCTGAAAAAATCATTACAATCCAATCAGCAGTTTGGGAGATATTTTGTTTTAAAAAAAGTCGGGTATCAGAATTCAAAATCCTGTAACTCTCTGAATTTTACAAATTTTGGAAAAACATTTTAACCATAAACTTCACTTACCCAAAACTAAAGTTTCACAATGTTCCAGCAACAACACTAATCACCCTACAACTCTGATATTCAGGAAATGGATTGACCCACGAGTTACACGTAAATATAACAATTTTAAGAGGTTTCGCGGAAAAGTGCACACCTGATTTCAATGAAAATAACTTTTCCGACGAAATAACAAGAAACTCAATAAAAAGTGAATTAAATGGAATATTACAAATGGTAAATGACGAATGTCAACTGAATAAAAGATGAGTCAAAGAACCAATAAATGGTAAATCGGCTAATTGAAATGAGCGATAGCAACACTGTGGAGGAAATCCGCGATTGAGGAAGAGGTCGATAAAAAAAGCTTAATGGCTCTTCAAAGAAATAACGTAATGGGTCTGAATAAACGGGAAACAATGTCAAGTACGTAAGCCGCTAAGCACGAGCGGCGAATGATACGAGTGCATTAATTCTGCGGTACGCTTGTTGCATTCAACGTCAGACGTACGAGTATATCGATTGCATCGATACTAATGTCGATGGCCAATCTTCTTGGCCTCTCAATGAGATTGCAAATCATGTCAAACTTTATCGAGCTTGATGAATCTCCATTCTTTATCCAACACAAATAAAATCATTCCACGCAAGTATTTTTCCAAGTTTTGATGTACACATCGCTTGACAAAATATTGACTCTACCTCTTTTTCAAATAGCTTCAACAAACTATAATAATGTTGAAATCGGATAAAAGTCCGATGAAGATAAAAAGTATATAAAATAATTAAATAATTATAAACTTTCAAGTTTAAGGCTTTCATGATACACAAAATGCTCAAGTACTAAATTGAGCTGAAAAATCGCTTCAAAACGTTGCACAATGGGCAGTTTTCGTTTCTTACATAATGTAGTTGTCAACTGTTTGCAACGTTTTGATACCCTGGGTTTTTTGTATGTGACAGATAAAATATGAATTTTCAAATATGCGCTAAGGTAATTAAAAATTGTTATTAAAACTTTAAAAAAGGTGTAAGGATATAGACACAAAATAACAAGTAATTAGATCTCAGATCTGAGATTTAGATAAATATTTATAATGAAATCAAGGATGAGTGAATGTGAAGAATGGTTTTTTTTTCAATGATTCCTACAGTTACGATCTTTTATTCATAGTTTTTATAAGTAGTCGATAAAGGGTCATAAATTGTATCGAAGTCGACTCTAAATAATCTGAAAAAAGCAAACGAATCATTTCTACGATTTCCAGGGTGATTTTCAATTTAAAAAATTGGCCTGAGAAAATTCCGTTCCTCCATTATTCAAATTTGAGAGTATCGTGACCGCCAACTTGTTATTTCGTTTGCATTATTCAAAGGGTCGATTATGTCTCTCAGGTGAGAATATTCACTATGCAATATATATCGGTCTCACGTACACGTTGTTTTTCCACCAATCATTTTTGCAAAACTATGGTGAAATTCTCACCAGAGTGCATTTATCCATTCATAAAATATACTTCAATAGTTGGGTGCTCAAATCAATTGGAATAGAGGAGTGAAAGTGGGCTAAATTTTGAAAATTCGGTGTTAGAGAAGAGGTATAAAATATACTTTTATTCTAAATAGAATTAAGAATTCAATATTGCAAGCTAAGGGTTAAAGGTACTAAATCGAACTAAAAAAATTCAACTCTTGGTGGAGATAAATAAAACAAGTTCATTCGATCACGGTTCGATACAGATTAACTCGATCAAACTTTTCGATAGATGTCGCTCTAAAATGAACCAAATTTAAATGTAAAGTAATTTGCTACAACATATAATTGAAGAAAATATAATTTGAACTTTAAAGATTAAAGTCCTGCTCAATATTCATGAGCCAATAAATGATATAATGAGATATGACGAAATGCTGCCTAAATAGGCCAAGATCTGGCGCTCTGTTTATGTATGCAGGAACACTTCAATAAGAACTATCATAGCAACACTGACTGCAAATAAAATTGATTATTTTATTCTTAACATGCTTGGATAGACCGTTATAGAGATGCCTATATGGTCGCGTACACGTAATGACAATTGGTGTCGTTGCACCCATGATACAAAGCCTATTTCAGTACAGGTTGTTACTAGTTAATGATGCGGAAAAAACATTAGCTTCATTTTACGCAAAGAAATGTGATATTCATTGTGAGTGAAAGTCGACAACGAAAAAACAAGAGTCTTTTGTTTCCTAATCAGCATCCCTAAATCAAAATTTCATCACACTAAATTTAAAATATGTTAATTAGTTTATTTTAGATGTAAATTAAAATTCTTTCTTTGAACATTCTTTAGACACAGATGGAAAAATTATACACAGTCGGAAATATATATAATTTCTTCCAATTCGTATAAACTATATATAATTTTTTCGTCTGAGCAACATCTTAGAACAATCCAAATCTTTGTTTGTATGGTAATTTATGGTTTATTGCGATCGGACTTGGATGTTTTGTATATCGTAGGGGCTATAGACCTCTTTCAAATTTGCACACATCAAATTGAAAAATACTAATTTTCATATGTAGAAGTTCCAAAAAACGCAGCGTGATCGGTATCCTAAACTGATGCAGTGAACAAGGTACATTTCCGAATCACGTATAATATGTAACGGGCGCCGTTGTACGTATTAGGCTTGCAAATGCGAATGAGAAATTTAAATAATTATGTTGCTCAACAGCATTGAATGTATCACCTCATATAATAGGTACACTTATGCATAATTCATGACGGGCATCGATACTTTCGAACACTCACGTGACAAGGGCTTGGCCATAAATTTCCCAGATTCTTATACTCATATTTTACATTTTATTAAATGAAAAAATATTGAAAAATAAGTAAAACAAAGAAATTGTGACAACGACCTACAACTGGGCGACATGCAAATGCAGAAAAATATTACACCTGTGAAGGGAAAATTATTCTTAACGGCACAAACAATACGTCAATTTCAAAAAATAGATTTACAAACGTCCTTCGAATAATAATGCAGTCATGCTAAGGTCATTCGTAATTGCATAGTCGAATCATTCGATGACCATATCGGAATTTATTTTCAATTTGAACAGTTGAACATGACAAATGATTTTTTATATGAGTAATATCCTGTGGATGTTACTGGAAGAAACTGAATTGAAACTGAAGTTTTCCTAAATTCTATTTGAAAATAGAAATTGAAACTAATTACCAGATTTTTAGACTAATTTAAATCGAGATTATAAAGACAACTAGTATATTACTATTTTACGGTGACGGTATAATTAAAAAAAATGGAATCAAAACATTTAACTAACTTACATAATGCATCGATAAAAATTGAATTCAAATAATTGATTGCAAATTTAAATTTCAAAATTGCAATAATTGAATATTCCTTTCCATATTCGAACTTTTTTATATTGAGAAGTTTGAAATGAAACACTTGAAAAATAAAAAAAACAGTTCAAATTTAAGCGCATATGTAGTTCAGAAATTTTAACTTGAAAAATTACTTTTTTTTTCGCAATTATATGTCCTATGAGGTACAAATTTAACTCTAAAACTTAAGAATAATCAAATAAGATTGAACATTTTTGTATGCCCATGAAACAAAAGATATCCTTAAAAATCGTATAATATGGGAAAATTCACGTTTAATTCAGACGCCCTCATGTTTCGAGATTTATATAAACCTGATATGATAGCTAAATATTTACTTATTCTTTAAAAAATATTATAAAAAATAGTACAAAAAATATATTAAATAACCAGTCTGATATTTATCGAGTGATCGCTAGCCTAGTCTTCGTTGCTGCATTTTCCTCCATTTTTATCACGAAAGAACGGTGGTGAGGAGGATCTTCCAGACTTTACCTACTAGCGGGACCTTAACTGAATCGAGGTCAAAGTTGTCAATACCGAGTAATCCCCATGCCAATTAAATGTTCAAATAAATCGTAAAATTCCATTTTAGTAATTGTTTCATAAATAGAAATTAATTTTGCGTACGGAATAATATCCTAGTAAGTAACAAGCATTTCTTTCCTATTTTTTTCTTTCCTTAAATTATTATTTCTTCTCTCATACACTTGAAACTAGAAGTTTAAGATTTACGTTATTAAGTTTAACAATGTTGAAACTTACTAAATATTTTTGTTTTGACACATTTTTCATGCTTTATTTCCCATTTTTTTCATATAAATCTGCCAGTTGATGATTACTGGGGTCCTAGCGGTAACTGGGCGTATGATCTTAATCTAAAGTTTTTTGTGATCAATTAACACGAAATAAACAAATTTGTTTAAAAGGCCATAACAAATTTTGCTTAATATTTCTTTTTTACGGGATTCTTTAGATTGATTTGGTTTTTTGGCATATATCCCACAAACATTTTAAAATGAAAAATAAAATAATCGAATTTTGAAAAAAGCTTGTTTTTGTAAAATGAAATGAAAGTTACAAGGGGCATGGTGAAGACGTTGCTTAACATTTTTCTGTACTGCATTGTTCCATTGTGCAGGGTTGTTCAATTTCCCACCATTCTGAAAAGTTCGATCACTTCGTACCAATGGAACGCAAAAATGCATTTAAAAAAAAAGACCCCTCCGATTTTTTAAATTTCCATCTAAATTTCTGTTTATATTTTGGAAGATCACATTCGGATTTTTCCAACATGACTTCTTAACTGTCCTCGACTCTCAATAATTTTAACATGATTTTAATTCACAAATTACAATTTCTGCAATCATTTTGAAAACCTATTACGACCAGAAAAATAAAATTCCATTTGATTAGTCCATTAAATAATTCTCCGACCTATAACTTTCCATGCCTTTAGGTTCAGGTGCTGCAACAAATGCGGTATTTCTGTTATGCCCGACACACATTACTATCAGCATATGCGCAGTGATTCGAATAGCATAACATACCTTTGATTGTATATTGAACCTTTAGAAAGTTATCTAATGAGCGACAAGTAATAAACTGTTGACGGTTGTTTCGATTGATTATTTGATTATATTTTCTTAGGAAGCTAGTTATAGCTGCCATCATAGGACAGGTACACCTTAGGCGACAAATGAGAAGTGATTGGTGAATGAACAGCCTACCTAATTGCCGGTTGTAGCGCGAGACGGCGGTACCACTTCATTATCCGTGCCCTAGGAGAGACTCCTTTTTCCACGATTCGTATATGCATACATACGCACAACAGTTCTACTAGATGTATCAGGTTCGGACACCTGTTCTCTAAAATTATTCTTTCTCAACTTTTCTTTATAGAAACACCTGTCTTCCATTCAATCCCCTGTACCCAAAAACCCTACACTTTACACCGACAGAGACTTCTTTTGCATCTGTTTTGATATCATGCTTCTGGTCTTTAATCAAATTTCGTCAGAGGAAATGAAGCGAGGAAATGTTTCCCAGTTGCTTCAAGATTATCTTATGTATAACGTCCCAGATATATTAAAAAGGGATAATTTGAAATTAATATTCACAAATCAACGTTTATAATTTGCATAAATATCAGCGATTAAAGCATTCCATTTCCAAAGTAATTTCTTAAAATGTTATTGCTACTAAAAATGTTACTTTTATCTTTTATAAATAACCAAGAGTACTGAGAAAATTTGTATTACGCAGAAAAAACTAAGAATAAAATTTGTTGCAGGAAATTTTTTAGAGCATAAAGTTTTGTTCAGCCAACTTCACGTCTTTCAAAATACATGTGTTTGTCATGGAAAACCCAGAGAAAGTTTAAACGATATTTGTGTAAAGTTTATCCTGTGAAATTAATTTTTGTTGCAAAGAATCTTTCATCGGAAATCGATTTAAAGTTTATTTTCTGTTTTTTCTGTGTAACTCTATTTTTAAAAACATCCGATACTCCCTCCTATATGGAACGTTTTGCCATGTAATAACTGTCTGGAATTTAATAAAGTCGGACATCAAAGGACTCTGACCCAGAATCTCGTAGAGGAATTCTCATCGAGTCTATAACCGATTGCGTGACACCTTGCATGGGCATTTTTCATATCACGTGCTCACCTATCTCGTCGTAAATACTTAATGTCTGTTTGTAGAGAATAAATGAATAAAGTGCTCCACCATGTGTTCAAAATGAATGCTTTTACTAATCCGTTAATTAATCTTCGTTGACGGGTATAATTAAATTTTAATTTTCTCTAAAAGACTAAAGAATTAGAGAAAAAACTTGAAAGTGGATATATTAATTACAATGAAAGCTAAAAAGGTTATCTTGAGCAAGATAAAATAATTACGTGAATGAAAATCAGGCTGGCCACTAAAAATTCAGAAAAAATTCCTGGCCTTTTCCCGGTATGCAAAAACTTTTTACTGTTACACAAAATCTTCAAATAAACACAAATTTTAATTGTACTATTCCAAAGTAGCAGAAGCCACCGGAAATGAACTACTTTGCTTTCACAATTTTTTTAAATTGTTGAACAGATACATTAAGCCCTCGACTTTGTGTCCGTTCTAAAAGATTCGGTTTCTTAGTCAACTATAAATAAAGAATCTTGTTTATGACTTGTTTATGACAATCTGATATTATATCACACTAAATCCCAAGGGGTCAAATTTAATCGGAAAGTGGATCAATTTGTTGCATTGGGGAAAAAAATTTGACATCTACGTAGGAAGCTGTGAATGTAGTGTAATTATATATTTTTAACTTTTTCAATTTTAAGTTAATTTAACTATGAGTGGTTTCAATTTCACAATGTATCAATTTTGAAAATTTCAATCTGAATAAATTTTGTTTTGACTGTTCAAGTCTTGAAAGCATTTTGAATGTTGCAATTTAAAATTATGCAATGCATGTAACTCAAAGATAAAAGTTTTTCTATTTCACACACTTGAAATTTCGAATTAGTCAATACTTAACACTTCAAAACCTACAATTTCTCAACTATTAATGAATTTTTTTATCTTGTATAGAATCTTGATGAATTCATTGTCAAAATTTCTTAAATTCAAAATTTTCAAATTTGAAAACTTAAACTTAAAATTACTCCACTATTAAAGTTTTACATTTAAAAATTTGGAATTATTATTAATTATTATCAATTATTTACAACATTTTTTATCTTTTGCAATTGTAAACTTATATCGAAAAAAAGGTAAATGGAAAGAAAAAAAATAAGCAGGAAAGGGAAACTCATTGGTTGAACTGAATTAATAAGCATTCTAAATTGTACTTTTTCTAATTTGTGACGTTTTAAACTAAACAATTAAAAATTAAGTTACCTTCTTAAACATTGAAATGTTCCAAACCAAAACCTCAAACCTTGAACAATAAAAAATGTATATTTCGAGACTTAACAAAATGAAAGATTTTAAAATTAAGCTTTCAAAACAGAATATAATATTAAATTTTTAAAAAATTCCACAATAAATATTGAATTTCAAACTAAAACCCTTTAAAATTACAATTTTAGAAAAGTTCAAAATTAACCCGTTTAATTTCGTATAATATTATGTGATATATGAAGTAGAATTTAAAGTGAGTGGATGGGTTAAATAGAGGTTTTCTTCTAAAACTCAGAATGTAAAAATGATGATTCAAAACAATAAATTCTCTGTCATTTCCCGGTTTGTGCCGGTCTTCAAAAATGTCCGAGCATTTCCAGGTTTGCTCTGAAAATGCAAAATTATAATCAGTTAGAAATTTTGTTTTTTTTTTCCTATAAAAACTTAATTTCTTTAATTGACACATTTCTAAGAAATTCATGAAATCAGTAAGTCATTTTGAGTGATTCAGTCTCTCGCGGGAAATTAAGACCGTTGTCGCTGACAGATTGTGGTAGTACATGCGACATGTCCTTCCTTCTAATATAATGAAAAACCTGCTCGCACTTTAAACGGCGTTACTGCACATACCTCTGCATGAATCAGCTACTAGGTAACAACATCAGCCCATCTTTTCTTTTTTATCATATCCTTCGATTACTTGAATTTTCCAGGAATGTTACGACATTAAAAACTACCATCATCACATTCATATATAAAAATGACCGTTGAAAGTACGATTTAATGTGGAAACTATAATACGAAACAAGGAAAAGAGTGCAGAAGTGAGCAATGAAAATTCTCCAAGGTATAATTTGCAATTCTGCATACATTTACGATACTGATAACAATAGCCATCACATGCGAGCCGGGATCGAAAATAAATGTTAGAGAGGCAATAAATATGTATAACAATTTATTACTTTATATATGAATTGCGGAAGACACTTTAAGTAAATTTAAAACTAATATGTATGTAAAAAAAGTTTATATCTTATGAATGCATAATTAAGAGTGTAAAATATGCGTTACAAATAGATCCAAAATGGCGCTAGAAAAAAAGCTATCAATGTCCGCACGTGACTTGTAACAGTTTTAAAATGGGAAATTCACATGCTTAAAAAAAACAATGTTTTGGAATCCAGGCGATTGGGGGACTTTACCCCAGTCTGGCACATGCAGGAGGATTTAGCTCGAGGGGAAAACTTGAGATATGTCTACGAAACTGACGACAAAATCCGTTTACATTACCACACATAGTTTTAGATTTAACCTTCTACCGAAAGGTTGTGCCCCGTCGTAAAAATATTTATTACTGCTAAGGTAGGAAGGGATGATCACGAAGCAGACGGAAACGTTTCCTCTTGCGGGACTGTCATAGCATACAAATACTTCTAAAAGTTTTTTTGAAGACGTCTAAACTTGATTGAATTTGAACACCTCCAAAATTGGGGAAATCTAAGTGTTATCAAATGTTTTTACAATTAATTTCTAACATTTCAAAACAATAATTAAAATATGGAATAAATCTCACATCAGATTTTAAAACCGATTCCGGTGTTACCTGACACGAAACCAAAACTATGTTTATAAAAATCCTGTGTTTGTTACAAAATTCCTTTTATAGTAAAGAAAATATTTTTCTGGATGAATGCAAGTCAGGGCCGGATTATTCATTAGGCAGAGTAGGCAACTGCCTAGGGGCCCCGCATCGACTAGGGGCCCGTGGACGCTCTAAGAAAAAAAAAAACGTTTTATCGAATGAAAAGTTTTTCTGAAAATTTGTATGGAATTCCTCGACAACAATATCAGTATTTTTTTCGACGCATGTCAATTGGAGAAATACTCCATTCATACAGAACCATCTAGTAACAAGTAGTAGCTAATAATAGCGAATAATAATAATAGCGAATAATAATAATAGCGAATCGGATAAAAATTAGGGAAGTTATGAGTGATTTTTCTCATAAAACTCCCAAAAACGATTTTTTGGCCAAAAAATGAGATTTTGGGGGTGTATGGAAAATTTCTCCTATACAATTTTTCTTAGTTTTACTAGATCTACAACTTGTGCTAGGTCTCAATAAAAGTGTCTCCAAATTTTTGTTTTTTGTAACACAGTGTTATGCGTGTAGGTGAATTATCATTGCACGTAAGTTAATTCGGAATGAAATTATCTATAAACTACATTATATAACAGAAGTTTGAATTTTTGATAAAGGACATTGTAGTAATACATGAAGAAAAAAGGGGTACTTTTTCTATGTTGGCATTGGTATTTTTCTAATATCAACATAGGATATTTTACTATGTAACATACGCATTATTCCTATGGCATATAGGGAAAATCCCAATGTTAACATAGGCATTATCCCTATGACAACATGAGGTTAAATCCTATGTTAACATAGGAATTATTCTCATGTACATAAATTCCAAAAACAATAATCGATGATTATCAATGACGATTAATGATCAATAATCATGATTAATCATCATTAATTGCAATTAAAAAATTTTGTTTTCCATGGCAACTTAAAATTTTTCTTAATACACTTCGAATTTTCTTAGTAACAAATATTTCGAAACAGAAAACCAGAAGAATATTTTCGTTTTGTAATTTCAAAAAATTGTGAGCATTTACCATTCGAAAAATATCAAATTATAATTAAGAATGATTCTTAATAAATGAATTCTACATTTATTGTGTGGTTTGTTTGCTCATTTCACCTGCCTATAGTCTAAATCCGACAAAAATGTGAAATATGTAGTTTCCAAACGATTTTTTTCGAATTAGATAGGAAAAATTCCTATGTTGACATAGTCAAAATCCATATGCTAATATAGGTATTCCCCCTACGGTAACATAGGAAAAATACCTCTTTTTCCGTACAGGATTCCTGGAGTCGATCATCTGGAAGTTACTCACATCCCTTCATCAACCTGGAGGGACGTGATTGCATTGCCTAGGGGCTCGGACAGGGTTGTTGCCTAGGGGCCCGGACAGGGTTAATCCGGCTCTGATGCAAGTGGACCAATAACAAGATATTTATGCAATAACGTTCTTCTTTTGTTGTGCAAGAGAATGTTACAGATCAAGTTATAAAAATTGATCATTTAATTTTTTTAATTTGGACCTCTCGTGATCGCCGAGATTTCGCCCGAATTTCAGATTTTCTTCTCGAGAGGATACGCCACTGCCAAGGGCTCGTTCCTCCACGTACGTTTTGTAAACATGGCTTGGCAACCTCGCTGTCGCCTTTGCTCTCTCCTTTTCTTCAAGAAACGTCTCTTACTTCTCTATTCTCATCTCCTTTCCTCTTCCGTTTTTCATCGTTCATCATCCTCTTCAGTCTCTTCACTCTTCACCCTCTTCACTCCTCAATGTTTTTCCCTCTTCTATCATTCTCACTCTTTTTAGCTCTACTACTCTTATTCCATATACCATCTCTCTCCTAACTTCTTTCGTGAGACTCTCAGAGCATGAGCAGCAGCTAAAACTTCAAGTGCACAGCGATCCAAAGATTCTTCCAAGTTCTAAGAGTTCTAGGACGTAGGTCTCCAGGATTGAACAGGTTGATATATAGGCATAGAGGATAGAGAAGAGTAAAATCCATGGTCACCAGAATTACTGTGATTATAGGCGACTGGGAGTTGTTGCACATAGTGCTTACTCGAGAAAATGCTCCTGCAATCGATGATGCATTACCTATTCCTATTACCTTGCAACCTACTATTTACTACCCAGCATGCTAGCATAGCGAAACCACGAGGAAATATCGGTTTTAAACGTGTCTGACGACGGCGTACTTAAATTAAAGGAGATATGCTTCACTGCCCTAGGCTTAGGGTTTTTCGGTCTCATTATATACAAAGCTCATGACAATTTAATCCTGACACGAAAAGGGAAAGCAAAATGTCATGTCTTCACTCAAGGCTTTTCAATCTTAAATCCGCTTTTAAATTCTGGGTGTAACTAGCCACTCATAAGATTTTCCCCGCTTTTCAATAGGGATGTGAGTCAATGAAACGTTTCACTTAAACATTGAAAGTGTTATGAAGCAATTAAACATCTAATTAGACCAACGATTCAGAAACGTTCACAAGGCCTAAAACGTTAAAAATTTGGGACTACACACATTTTATGTGCCCCGCCCCCCTCCCGAAACCCTATTTATAATAAGGAGGCAAAAAAAACTTTTTTTTAACTTTATCGATAAGCTTGACAGGCAGAAACACTAAAAACAGGGAGAATAAGGAGATTTTCACAGAAATAGAGGAATACATTCGTTTGAATAAAATTAATATACTATTAATAATTCAATTTCAAATGCTTTAAATTCCGAACAATTTAAGTAAAAGTATTGCTATTTCAACAAAATAGATGAATTTTCAACCAAGAAGATTTTCTATACAAAAATACGAATTTTGAACAAAATACATGAATTTCCAACTAAAAAATATCAATTTTCAACTAAAGAGATGAATTTTTAACCAAGTACATAATCTAACTTTTGACCAAGTTGTTGAAGTTTCAACCAAAAAATATGAATGATTGATAACTAAAAATATAATAGTTGATATTTAAGCCTACAATATTTTAATTTTGAATCAAAAACAGTGAAATTCAGAAGAAAAGACGAATTTTCAACAAAATAGTTACGTTTTCAACCAAACAGATTAATTTTCAATTAAAATGATGAATCTTCAACCAAAAAATGAATTTTTAACAAAGATAGTTAATCTTTCAGTCAAATACACTAAACTCCCGATATAAGACCCCCTGGTTTACGATATTCCTAGAACTGATGGCCTTCGCAGTTTCGTGACGAGAGGAGCCGTGGGGCCGAAAAAGAGGACGTGCTCAGTCAAGCGTGACAAACACATCGAGGGTCGGACTCTCAGCACGTTAATTGCATCAGGTTGCGTCATGCGTCAAAATCCAACAAAAATGATTCTTGCGCTCTGCTTGTGTTCCTCCGATTTTGGGATCAAGGCCAAGGCAATCCATGCCCGAAACCGGCCTTATATCGGGAGTTGAGTGTACTTGAATTTTCAACCGAAAAAAATAAAAAAGATAAAGATACTCAACGAAAAATCACTCACTTCTGGAAATGCAGCCATGGTGAAGAGGAGTACTGCCCACAATTTATATATTTAACACAATAATGCACTGCATGTCCAGGAGGGTGTGTTATATGTATATTTTGTGAATTTTACTTATTTTACACAAAATCATTATATACAAAACTCTAACACCTCTTTAACCTCATATTTTGTATGCATCATTTTAACCTAAACTCCAATAATGTTTTCATAGCAAAAAAAAAATTTTACTTCTCATGTAGTAATGTTTTATTCCAATTGGAATAAAACTGAAGAAAATGGAACTGCATTCCTGAAGAGGCTTGACATGGTCGATCGAAAGCTTGTTTTTTAATAAACATCACTATTAATAAAGACTAGTAGATCAAAACCGTCATTCCACCGAGAAACTAAAAATATATAATAATACCAAAAAAGACAAATCTTCAACAAAATGGTTGAATCCTCAA
Organism: Andricus curvator; assembly: GCA_932195095.1. NCBI lineage: Eukaryota > Metazoa > Arthropoda > Insecta > Hymenoptera > Cynipidae > Andricus > Andricus curvator. The sequence goes on from CAKNYM010050738.1 coordinate 295,607, forward strand.
CCAAAATAGATTAATTGTCAAATCTGTAAATTTGAATATAGGTAAAACAATTTACCAATTTAAATCAGTAACTGATTTCTGGCTAAGAATCAGTTATTTTCACCGATTAATTAGTAATATTGACTGATTTATCAATAAAAAATAGCTAATTCATAGCTAGAATTCTGTCACTAACTTATATTAATGAAAAAATGTACTGATGATGAATTTTCCGAGGAATTTTCAAACCAAAAAGACGAGTATACCATTTTTCAGGACGTAACATCTATAAAGAATGCTCTCCGATGCAGATACAAACGTCTAATCCGACAGATTTGGACCTACGAACTGTCGGCGAGGAACAAAGTATCTGCAACGAACATGCTTGCCGTCCCGGTAGTACTCTATTCATTTGGAGTGGTTCCATGGACGAAGGACGAGCTCAGATCCCTCGATATCGGGTCACGAAAGGTTATTCACATGAACAAAAGCATGCACCTTAAGTCTTCTGTTCCGCGACTTTACATCTCACGCCGTCAAAGGTGGTCGCGGAATACTGAATCTTGAATGTCTTTACAACAGGACTATTCTGGGAGCTCATATAGTTGCAAATGAACCTGTTATGTTTTGTAAACTTCACAGTGTGATCTAGGGATTATAAAAACTTTCTTTTGGTATAAGTAAAATTATTTAATAATTTATTATTATATTCCAATAAACTTAATAACTTCACAGTTTAATATTCACAATTGTATAGTTCTTGAAATAATAAAGCTATATCCTGGCTTGCTAAATATTGTCTTATTGTAAAGATCAACATTATAATATCAAATTTAAAGCTTTTTCGGATGTCAATCGTGTGCAAAACTACGTATCTCAAAATTCACAAGATTCTTAAGAATCTCAAGAATCTCATCAAGATTCGTAGTTTTGCACACGATTGAAATCCGAAAAAGCTTTAAATTTTAAGTTTATTATAATGAATCATGGTGAAGTCATTCAATCTATTATTATAATATCAAATTTTACAACCAAAAGTTTCTCCCTGTAGTTGATATTTTAACCAAAAAATATTTTAATTTCAAATCAGAAATATTTGAATTCATCCGAAGAGACGAATTGTCTACGCAGCAGTTGAATTTTCAAACAAAAATGATGAATTCTCAATAAAAAATGTAACATTTGACATTTTCACAAAAAAAAAATGTACCTCAACGAAAACTGTAATTGTTGATATTTCAACCAAAAACAAAATTTTATTTTAAATAAGAAACATTTGAATTCATCCAAAAGGACGAATTTTCTAGGAAGTCGTTGCATTTTCAACAAAAAAAGTTTATTTTCAACTCAAAAAAAAAACGAATTTTCAACAAAACGGTTGAGTTTTCAACCAAAAAGGATGACTTTTTAACCAAATTGTTGAATTTTTAACAAAATAAATAAATTTTTAATCAAATAATTAAATTAATAATTTTAAAATATTAGCTTAGAAAAATTAATGTTTTGTTTAGAAAATAAAGTTAATTTCCCATTGCACAGTTTTTGATTTCGGACTACAAAGTAGGGAATGAGTCTCGTATTTCAAGGAAATCAGATCCAGTTTTGTTTCATAAAACTTTCCATTTAACCAAAGTTTATATTTTAAAATTCAAGCATACAAAGTTAAAAAATTGTACATTTGAAGCGTATACAAAATTTAAAATTGAGAAACTTTAAACGCAAAGCTTCAATTGTTGAACATATACTTACAATCAATGTTTATAAAGCATTTACACTATGAACTTGGACTCACCTAAAACGGAGAAAAACAAAATTTATGTACATATTCAATAAATAATGTCTCAATTGTTACATAAAATTATATACAACTGTACACATACAGTTGTCACATAGGAAAATGTATTTATACAGGACCCGTCAAAAATTAGATGTCTTATTATTCACCCAGAACTGATATTTCATACAAAATGATTCCTTATCCTTAAAATTTAACTATCTAATAGAAGATTGCACGGTTTTCGAACCTCATTATACAAACATATATGCAGACGATTTTTTATCGGTCTAGTAAACGTCTGCCCGAGTGTCTCGGCGCACATTTATATATGTATACTGTGCGTAAACTTGAGGGCATACATTTTATGTGCGATAAACGATAGTACAAACACACACACGCAAACATATGTTTGTGTGCGTGTGTGTACATGTGTACAAAATGCAAAATGAAAAATATATGTGTCCGATGAGCCACACATTCAGAGATATGATCGAATATGCAAGCTGCTCTTATGAATCACGAAATCTGAAAATAGCGAATGCACCCGGATCTTCGTGTGTAAAAATAACGTATAGTCATCAACACTGTTCTTTCCTTGACATGACGTGTGTATCTATTATATACGTTTTACACGAGAAAAGAGTGATGAATTTCTCTGGATTGTTGAAGAAACGGAGGATACATTGGAAAGGAGTCAGCGTTTAAGCACGTTCTTATCAACACTTGTCAGTTGCATCACCATGATATGACTAATTTAGTGATTTGTTCCAAGTTTTTTTCATCTAATTTGTATACCTGTGAATAACATTCTATTTCTGGATGAAAAATTATGTCCTAAATGTCCTAAAAATTTCCTAAAAAAACCAATGTTTTTTTTATCACGCACAGCCCTAATATAATTATAACTATTAATTAACGTTATTTCCGTAAAAATCATAAGTGTTTGGCAGGAAATATAATTGATGGTACTCTTGGTACGATATAGGAAATTGATTAAATAGAAAATATGAAATAAAATATTTTAAATTTTAATCCATATAAAGGGTAGTTTTTCACGATTAGGGGCAGTATTTTTGGTCTTATTGGGTCAAGTTTTTTTTTCTTAGCGTCGGGTACCACCAGTTGTATTTCCTGCTTGGCACTTATTATTTTTACGGAAATTAACTAATAAATAGTTTAAATCATCTTAGGGTGGTTCAGGCCCTAGGACCGCGGTTTACATTTTTTTTAAATAAAACAAAAATACACATTTATTTTTCCACCAAATGGAACAAGTTTAGGGGTTGCGTGAACAAAACAAAAAACATTGGATTTTTTAGAACACCCTAGTGACCACTCAGATAAAAAATAAATTAAGGGTAATCCGGGTAAAAAATTGTTATTATCCAAAATTTTAAGATTAAAGCCTTCGAAACTGAATTCCAAATTATAACATTCAAAGGGAAACGATTTTGAACTTTTTATTATTATTATACCATTAAGCAATTTCCCTTTCACGGTTGGCGTGACTTGCTCGGTTGGAGAATAGTAGTGTGTAGATGGGTATATAGGTATAAGATAGATAGGTATGTAGGTGTATCTTATACATATTTTAGATTGATCTAGAATTCTCGTGTTATTTATTTAAATTACACGTTCGTTCCGCAACACTGCTCCGACCCAGGTTGCTGAACAATCTCTCTAGCGATCACCCCATGTGGAGAGCCTCACAAAATCGTTATGTGTGGTTCCCCACTTGGGCCCATTAGTATCCAAGGTCTTTGTTTCAGGCGTCATTCACTCTATTGTCACTCTGTTTACAAACTATTTGTCGCCACACTTTTCTGTCCTGGCATACTACTCTAGCTTTCTTCACGTCCATCCATTTTTTCATGCAAGCTCTCGTGTTTATATGGCTTCTTATGTCTCTTCGAATTAATGTCTCATTCACAGATTCTAACCATTCTTTCGGCGTTCTACCTCTGGGCATTCTGCCATTTACTTTACCTTTATACACTTGTTTGGTCAGTCGTTCATCTTTCATTCTTTCAAGATGTCCGAACCATCTTAACTGATTTTTTTCCCATATGTCAACTAGTGTCTCTCCTGTACCACATTTTTGGAGGATAATCTTGTTTCGGACTTTGTCCATCAGTGTTTTCCCGCATATTGTGCGCAGAGGTTTCATGCCAATCGCGTTAATTTTACTCCTGTCCTTTTCTTGACAGGTCCATGTCTCGCTACCGTATAGTACAGTCGGTACGAATATGGAATTATGTATGGCCATTTTAGCTTTTTTTGATATGTTTATATTTCTGAGAATGGACCCTGCTCTACCGATAACCTGCTTACCCTTGTTTATGCGCCTATCTAACTCCCCATATATTTTTCCGTCGCTAGTGAATAGGCTACACAGATATACGAACTTGTCAACTTGTTCTACTCTGTTATCATTTACGACAATGTTGCACATTGTTTTCTCATTTTTTCCCTAAAACATTAAAAATTAAAACATTCTAAACTGAATAATTTCAAACATAAACGTTTATTGCAATAATTGGACGATTTAAAATTAGAAGCATTTTAAGTTGAATAGGTAGATTTAAATAAAAAGTCTTACAAAATAAAACCTAATTTCTAATTTAATAGTGTACAATTTATAATTAAAAGCTTTAAGATTGAAATATCCTTATAAATTAAACAACTTCGAATTCAAAGCATGGGCAACCAAACTGTTTTAAATTAAACCCTTAAAAATGCAATTAATTTAAATTCAAAGCCTTCAATTTATACTTACTTTATTTATACTTTATGTTTATTTGTGCATTTTTAACAAAATTATCTTTCGATGAATAAGATACATTTTTAGTTTTTCAAAAAGACTTTTGATTCAAAAATTATATATTCTTTAATTATACCCTTTGAAATTCAGTTTTGTTAGTATTTCTGTCTGAGATAATGTTTACAGATCCAGTTTTCATTTCCTTAATGGCAAGAATTTGATTAGATTTTAGTCAACCTTTTACTCTGTTATTTTACTGCAAGTTTATGCATGCATATGATTTCCTCATCTTGAAAAACCTGTTTCAGAAGTCCTCCAGATATTTACGACCTGAGCCTCCTCCCAAATTTTTCAATCAAATCATTGAAATTAAACTTTCTCTAAAACTCTCTCAAAAGTTATAAGCCATCAATAAAATATTGACAAAATAATTAGACTGAGATAAAAAACAAATCAATCAAACACATTTTAATCAAAATTTGAACCAAAAAAAGGGATTAAATTTATCTATGGACTCAATAATTCAATTAACGCTCATCATACCTTTCAGTATATCCCTAACCATTTTTTTCTCGTTCTATTTTTTATTATTGTTGAACTTTCATATGATCCAAATAAGATACAAGTTATTGGTTTTAGAATTTAATTACCATAATCAACTTATGAATAAAATATCTCCTCCGAGTCTACAATAGTGTATTCTATCATCACGTCACACTCGGCCGATAATGTAAAATATAGTAGGTCCATGTCATTTGGTGGAATCTGAAGCATATTTTTTGTATGGAGTTTTAGTTAAATATCGTTTTCAGAGTGCATAACTGGTGAGAAAATTATGCTATCTTTCTGTTTTTTAAGTACAAAAATTATTTTTCAACTGTGAATTTGTATTTAGTCTATTTAATATAGTATTATGATTTTGAAATCTCTGAAAAAACAATATAATGTTCAAAGTCGCGCATGGTTTAAACTTTAAACGTTTTAAAGTTTTAAACGTCACCGCAACCTCAAATTTTGGACATTACACGCAACTCGCGATTCTAGGCCGCCCGATCTTCGGCCGGCTTCACACTTGGCTGCTTCTGTCTCCCCCCTGAGCATCCCTTGACGGCCAATACGCTCGGATAGTCACTGCCGTATCAGAAGTTGTTTACGTCGCGACTCTCTGGACCTTTCTACGCGTTCAAAGTTTATTCAATTTTTGGATATTATGACTGAACAAAAGAAAAGAACTTATCTGCCAATGACCGAAAAATACCTAGTTTTGCAAGAAATTTGAGTTCAGAAATAAAAAATCAGTGAAATCTGCTAAGAATGCTGAATTAAAGGCAGCTTTATTCAAATGGTTTATCCAGAAACGAGACTCGGGTCAACCGATTTCGGCAATGATGATGCACGAAAAAGCTCGGTTTTTCAATGAACTGCTAAAGGGGCCAGTAACTAAAGTAAGTTGTTGAAAATGTATTCATTCGACGAAAAATACTGAATTTAACAATAATTTTATCCAGTTAACTGGTTGATGCATGATTTTTAAATTCAGCAAAACAATGATACATAACCTCAAAAAATGACACCTGTTAACATTATTGCTTAAAGGAAATATTTATATTTTTGTATCAATTTATTCCGTTTATTATTTGTAATTGCTAAAAAAAATATCCTTAGATGTAAAAGACTTCGAGTCTGCGCATTCCGGGCACTAAGGAGCCGGGTTCAGAAACTACATGTGCGGTCCTGGGTGTTGACATGAAAAAATACTTTCGATTTTGGACCGCCCAGACTCAAAGCAGGCCCAGAATCGCGAGTTGACTGCATATATTTTTCTGTCGGATTGCGAAATCGGACAAATGGAGAAAACACTAATCAATAATTAAAAAAATGTCTCCTTACTATATTTAACATTATCGACTGAGTGTTACGTAATGTATAATACTGTAGCTTTTTTAGAATTCTCAAAACCTTCTCTCAATCTCAACTCGAGCGGAATCACCCACGTGTTAGTCATCGATTGTTCAAGTTTTTTAAGCTATTTCTTGCAAAAAAAAACTTCGAAGCCGATTACCTTCAGACTTGCTGCTTGTTTGTTTATTATGCAACATCGGCGAACCTCAAGTCGCGAGTCCAGTAAATGGCGACGGGAACTCGTTATTACCGTATTGATATTTGTGTCATAGAAATGCAAACTGACGCTGGTCATTGTCGTAAACCAGCAACGACCGTTGCTGATGTTGTACCATACAGAGCTTTTATTCTCAATGCTATTACCACGTCTCATTTACGCTTTGCCGGCAAAACGAAGCGATTCTTAAATAATTTTGTATGGGGAATGGGGCATGTTTTCAATTTCCGTTATTTCTTACGACGGGGTAAATGTCTACTGTAAATTATCGCACACACCTTATGGTTGCTAATTAACCTGTGATTTGATTAGGTACTTACTAATGCTCGTTTATGTAGTCACGCGATATTAAAACGATAAATCAGCAAGATATAGTAGAATCTGGATAGTTATTTCAGGTTTTGTACTTTGTACGTTATTGTGGAAAAATGTAGAAAATGTATCGGTTTAATGAGGGTATCAAGTACATTAATATTTTATAAGTATGTGAAATGTATATAGAGGGTCGCTCATATATGATAATTCTGTATATGTTTCAATAGGTTATAATATAGGACATTTCAAAATTCAAGTATTTAAACTTAAATTATATTGAAAATAAAACGATTTAATTCAATTGAAATTGTAGGGTGAAGGCGCCAATAAGCGAGGGGTGACATTTGTCGAGGAAACAGTTGATTTCTTGTAACTTAAAGGTTTAATACGTGTTTTTTTAGTAGAAGTAATTAAATAAGTTTCAATTGAGATTCTGTATCATAAAAATTAAGTATACATGACAAAATAGTGAAAATATAGAAAGAATTTCATCTTCTTTCTCGGATAATAGTTATATAATATACGTCCTCGATAATTGCGGTTCATTTACCCTATTTTTTGTTACAACATTCATGTTTAAAATTATTATTGGTTGAACGATTCATTTAGTTGAAATATTCATAAGCGAACGCTTCCAACTTAACAACATTTGTATTTTATATTTTTACACGTTTGTCACGTTTGTTTTTGAAGCTTACGTTTCTTGGCAACCATTTGTATTTTGAGCGTAGTTATACTACTTAGTAGTAGACATTAATAACTTTGTATAATAAATTTTAGAAATTTTTTTGGCCTACAGAGAGGAAAAATAGTTATAGAATGGTGACGCATACGTTTTTAATTTCTGTAGATTTTAAGTAATTCGTGTGTGATTTATAGAAAATTACGGTGAAGACAATAGAAAGAACTGTGTTGTCATAATTATTTTATATTCACGTACGCTTCTGTAAAATTAGTAGTGAGTTTGACATGATTATTCAGTGAATTTGATTGATTAAACAGCTAGAAATGAGTCACTGAATGAAAATATTAAAAATTTTAACTGATATAAATTTAGAGAGCGTATATCCAATCACTTTAAAATTTAAATATCATTTGATGTCACATGCAGTTTCGATTAGCCATATAATTCATATAAAACATTTGATTCTATAGAATCAAATGTTTTTTACATTTGAGTTCTAACGATCATTTGATTCTATAGAATCAAATGTTTTTCTTTTATGGAAAGTTATTAGAGTTACTTTATTAATATAGGTCAAGAATTACTGCTACTTTTTTGAAGACAAAATAATTAGTATAGATGCATAATGAAGAAATGAATAATGTATTAAAATTATGATCTACTCGACTGAACTTCAATTGAATCAACACAGATCTTGTGCATGAACTTATATATATGAATGAAATAATACACAATTTGACTTCTATTTTTATACTGACAATATTCATTAAATTATTATCTCTATAGAGGGAGTGGGCGAAGTTATTAGGAACTACGGACTTGAATCTGAATCTGAAATATATAGCAGAATTACCGAGAATAGATGCAGAGTAAATGTGCAACGTCGCAGAAAAGGGATTATATGTACGAAGGCTTGAAATCACTTTGATGTTTCTTGAAGAGTTATTTTCAGGGCATTGCAATAATTGAAGCATTTACTCGGAAAAGCTTTCAAAATTTGAAGCTTCAAATAAAATTTAAAGTATGTTATAAAAATAAAAAAGGTGTGCTTACAACACAGAAAAAAGAAAGCGTTATTTTTAACCGGATTCCGCAGCTAAAGTTCCTGCAACGAAAAATGTTCTCACGTAAGCCAGATTTTGGTTATTTTTCTATACCAAATAAGTTTAAATATTATGTTTGCAATAAATTAGCCGCCAATGCATTCATTGTTCTTTAGTTCTGAGTTAATGAAAAGATGATTAGTGAAAGTAATTTACTTTAATACAAATTTCTACTAATTATTAGTTCTATTTCACTAATGATCATTATTAAACTAATATTAAGTACATATTCTTACTATAAAGTTACAAAGTGATCGCCTTTTCATTCATTCACATTTAGATATAATAAATAAGTGAATAACGAAGTTAATAACAATGTCTATAATCTACGATTCTAAGTCATAGAAATTTTTTTCAAATGAACAACTTGAAACTCAACGACTTATTCGAAATTTAAAAATGTACATTTAAAAGTAATCACGCAATTACAATTTTTTTAAACGAAACCTTTTAACAGAAAGAAACTTGAAATAACACTTTGCAAATGGAATATTCTCAAATTTAAGGTAAAATTAAAAAAAATAATAGGCATGTTTCACATTTCAGCGTTCAGAATAACAAATGGTTATAGAGTTGAATTTTATCTCCTTGAATCATTATTTGTGCTGAATATTCTAGTGAATTTTCTGCACTACTGATTGAAATCTTGAAGATGTAACTTATTCTGACAAAGTGAAATTCCACTGATTCAAATGCAGAAAGTACATACAGTTTTGAACGAAATTAACTGAAATTTCAGTGGTTTTACGACGGAAAAAATATTTTCACATGACTATAATTTCCGTGAATAGTCAAAAATTTCTCCGTAAAGTTTCACTGATTGAGGTAACCATGCTCTCTAAACCAGTGAGAAGTACGTCACTGAGTAATATCCGCAAGGATTTTCACTGACTTATCAGTGAAAATCCACTGAATAATCAGAAAATTCACTGATTAATCAATGAAACCCCTTACTGATTTGACTCACTGACAAATGTACGTCACACTAATTCAAAATTAGAGCGTGAGAAGCTGGTAATTGATTCCCATGAAACATTGATTGTCAATTCATTTTTATTGATTCGTGTTTAGAAAGCCTTTTAAAAATGTTTAAAATCGTGAACATTTGGAGATTTATAAATTCGCAAGCGTTTAAAATTTTTTAAATTCCTAAATGGGAATCGTGACAATTTGCAAATTTTCAATTGAAATGTTCTCAGTTGTATAATATAAAATTAATAATATTAAATTAGTACGGTTTTAATTTAGATATATGTATGAAATACGAAACAATTGTTTTATTTCTTAACTATTCAAATTAATAAGAATTTTTCAGTTTGAAATATTTGAAGTAATGATAAAAAATAGAACGGAAAAGTCGTGGAAAATGTCTTGCTGGTATAAAAACATTTCTGCTGATGTTTTCTTTCAACAAAGAAAAATATTTGTTGGCCCAATAAAATTTTTGCAATTCAGCAATGCTTCCCAGGAAACAAAAATCCATTCACTTTCTTTGAATGGGTTCCGAAGTCTTTTGAATAGCGTATCTGCCACTGGAATTCCAGATTGAGGCCGATTGGTTTTTAATAGAATTTTGCGCGTTATTATTTTTTTGACAGACTTATAAGCCCCAAAAGCCTTCACATCCTCTAGAACTAAAATAGCAAAGGGAATCTAATAGCCTTGCGTATGATTTCTCTTTATCTATCAATAATTTATAAATCTTAAAAATCATGTGAAATATGGCAGCCTAACCTGAAAAAAATCGGTCTTATTCAAAAAGAGGTAAACCGATTCAATATGACTTTGATTGAAATGGACATTGTAGTACATTGCAGATTCGAAGCCATTCGAGAAACTGACCGATTCACATAGTCGCAAATCAATTCAGTTTTAAAAATCTCAATCTGCAAATGACAGATACGCAATTCACGGAGTCGCCTTTTCAATGGGTTCTTTTTTCCTGGGTTGGTCGTTATATACATGAACAAAATTTTTGTTATAATTCATATTCTGTTGAGGTAACAAGAATTGCGAGAAAAAAACGTTTTTTATTTTGAAAATATTATTTTCCTTAGTGTATGTTATTACTAATCGATAATAATTATTAAGACACAAAAAGAAAATAACTTTGAAGTTTTGAAATGGTCACAAAACTAGAAAGTTACTCCACACATGAAATATTTCAAGAACCTCTTAACCTTTTTACGATCACGTTCCACGAAGCAATTATTTTTTTCTCCTAAAGATGCTCATTTCTGACGATAAACTCAACGCAGTGATTGACATTCTTTTAGTCGACATTCTCAAAAACAGATAACTTAAAAAATAAATAACCAAAGGCATAATTCGGATGTTTACGAACTTGTCTCACTGGTGACCAACTTGTTGGAGTAAAAACTCTCATTGAACTCGAAAAGCTCGAGAGCCCACACGTATTTTCATCATCAAAACGATCAGAGATTGTGTAATCACTGTCGCAAGGATTTATTGATTCAAGTATCTACTTGAAATATTCTAACCAGATTTTCAAGGCGAAACGTCGCGCTTCTTGCGACAGTTCAAAACGCTCATTCAGTTATTTTTCCCGAGGACTATTTTATCTCATTAAAAAACGTGAATTGCAATCTTATCTTAATGATTGATTATGATTGACGCTTTTCTACTTATTAATTTAGTAAACTATGAAGAATACCAAACTCGCATCATACTAAACTCGATAAGGGTGATTGACAAAAAGTTGACCATTTTAGATAAAAAATAAGAATTTCAGAAGTCTTTTAAAAATATATGCGGAGCAGGTAAAAATATTTTAAAATATGAGAAAAATTACTATCATCACTATTTATTTGATTTTGACTTAGGCGTCTCAAAATATCCTCTCATTTCATAGTACGAATAAAAAATAATATGGATTGCTTTTTGCAATCAACGTTTGTAAGTCGATTTTAACTACTCGTATACTAAAATCTTCGTAACCATAAAATTAACAACTTTAGCCCGCTTATGAAATAGTTTGAATAATTATTTTCGAGTTTTACCCTAAAATAGCAATGCCGCGTGACCAAACAAAAAACTTGTGGGACAAACTTCGGAGTGATATTTGAAATTCTTAACTCTAAAATATTGAACCCTCTCCCTGATTATTATCTTTTCCATCTCAATATAAGTAATATATGTGAATATCAAATATTAACAAATGGTACTCATATTATTTAGAAATTTTCCATTTTTAATTTGTAGTTTGGGACAGGTGCGTTACCAGACATTTTGAGTACTTTTTTATTTATAACTAGAAAACAATCACGCGCGCGATTTTTTTTTGTCTCGCGGAATTCTTAAATTAAAATATAAAATTAATATTATCAAAATTTTTGTATTTCAAAGTATCTTTTGCCTAAAATAATACAAAATCAAGAACAATATTTTTGATAACTTATATGGAAATTGATATCTTAACTTCAGAATTAATATATATATATATATATATATAATTTTTGTACAATGTATAGACAATCAAACCGTTGCTTTTTGATCAAAAATACCATTTTCCGATGAAAAATATTAACATAACCCATTCTTCTTAAAATATTGTAAATATTCATTGAAGTCAAATGATTTTTTTTAAACCCGAACTTGTCAAAAGTTGTAAATTTTCTTTGAAATCTGTCTTTTTTGTATTAAACATACCAATTTCCAACAAAAATCACTAACATAATCCAAAATTTTTACAAGATTCTAAATCTTGTTCAAATTAGAATAATTTTTGGTGTGAAACGATCACGCATAACCTATAATTGTTAAATTTGTGAATCTTCTTTAAAATATAATTTTTTAAATTAAAAATACCAATTTCCAACGAAAAACACTAACATAATCCTCCATAACCTAAAATTGTTAAAATTTGTGAATCTTCTTTGAAATATATATATATATATTTTAATTAAAAATATCAATTTTCGACAAAAACACTCGAAATTTAAAAAAAATCTAAATCTTCTTCAAATTATAATCAATTTGGTTTTAAAATGCCCATTTTTGTGTAAAACGATAACGTAAGTTAAAGCTGTTTAAACTTAAGTAGTGAATCTTCTTTAAGCCCTAATTTTTTAGTTAAAAATACCAATTTTATACCAAAATCATAATGATTTTTCTTTAAAAATGCCCATTTCCAGTTAAAAAACTAACACAATCTAAAATTTAAAAGGTTTTAAGTCTTCATCGAAACTTTATGATTATATATTAAAATAATTTTTAAAAAATACTAATTTTCAGCGAAAAGTACATTCATGAAACATGTATAATATTTACAATAATTTATTAGATAATTAGTAGGTTATTATTATTATTATTAATTCAATTTCAGATTTTCAACAACAATGATTGCGAGATTTTCAAGGTATATCGTTACACCATTTTTTCGATCGGATATCTAAACGAAGTCATCGAAAATTTTGAAAATTTTCTAAATGCTTTGATATTAGTAGAGTATACTTTACTGATATATTTTTAGAAAAAAAATATTAATCAAAGAAAATGTGTAAATTGATGGGACTTATCTGAGTAAGATTCTGAATTATAATCCTTTCATTCTTGAGGAAATTATATTCTCACTTTGACTGCATGTAAAGAAGATAAAAGATAAGATTTTTGAATAGCCAGTGAACTTGACAAATGCAACAGCAAATATAACTATCAGAAACATTTCTCCAGATTATCACTTTCTCGTCTTTTGATATAATACTTCCGGTCTTGTTTATTAATATATAAAACTAACGTTTTTTAAAGTAAAAAATAAAGGTCCCAATATCTTTAGCCAAAATCGATTTAAGTGAGTGTATTTTTTGCTAAGATTCTTTTTCAAGCTTGAGTTTTAATTGCCAATTCTTTAGAGTTACTTTCAACTAACTTGACAATCGAGGTCTTTAATTTCTTGTACATGTCTACTTTTTCTATCATTTCTATACTTGTCTCACTTCTCTTGCAAACTTCATATCGTTTTTGCCAAAAGTACGTAATGGATAAATGGGACCTTGGATGAACAAAGGCTGTCTTAGGACTATATTTTATTGTGAAATATTATGGGGAGAAAAAGTGTTAACATTAATGTGTGGCATTGACCGAAGAGGCTTTCCGGTAAGTCGTAAGTCGCAACACATGTGATTTGACGTACTTCACGTTGGCTGCACTTCTTTGGCACGTTGAAGATTGAAGGAGTGGGTGTGCGTGAGCAGAACCTTCAATAAGTCAGTTTCTGTCTCTGAGCATCGCCACTCTTGCTAATTAAGTATAAATTGCTTCTTATGTGCCGTAAGACTGAAAGCGTGCCGCTATCTTGAAATTCTCGCACGAATCGCGCACCCGGACAGTCTGCAAACTATCATCTTCTTTCTTTAAACATCATGCGTTTATTCTTATTTAACCCTTTTCGAGGCCCTTAATCTGTGCCTTCGATTACGTGCATCAGTTAAGTTTTAACAATTCCCGGAAACCTTAAATTGTTGCATACTTCATTTAAATTAAAGTCAATTTAAATACTGATCATTTTTCATATTTCATTGGTTTCTCGATTGGTTTACTCTCTAAATTCAAATCAGTTTCAATTCACTGAAATTACAGTAGTTTTCCCTTTTTGAAATAATAATTAATTACAAAATTCCCTGAATTTTTTTTTTCGCTGACCGTTATGAACTTTTCTCTCAAGTATAAAAACAATATTACAACTTAGAGATCCATTTGAACAAAAAAAAACGAATGGCCAATGCAAGCCATGCCCGAAACCGTTCTTATACATCGGGTGTTGAGTGTAATGAATTTTCAACCAAATAGTTGACTTTTCAACTAAAAAAGATAAATCTTCATCAAAAAATGGAATAGTTAAAAATTCAGATAAAAAAATCAATAGAAAATACAAGTTGTCAACAAATTAGCTAATCTTACCAGCGAAGAAATCAATTTTGAACCAGAAGGATAAACTTCCAACAAATAAGATTAGTTTTCTACCAGAAAGATGAATTTTTGACAAAATACATTAATTTTCAAAAAAATCGTTGAATTTGTAATCGAAAAAATGAATTTTCAACTAAAATGATGAATCGCCTAAAAAAATGCATTTTTAAACAAATTGTTGAATTTTCGACCAAAAAGATAAATTTTCAACCAGTAGATTAATTTTCTACCAAAAAAGAATAATTTGCAACTAAAAAGATAAATTTTCAGCAAAAAGTGAAATAGTTTATAGTAAACATTTCAACGAAAAAAGATTTTAATTTTAAACCAAAAACACTTGAATTCTACTAAAAAGGGCGAATTTTTAACAAAATAGTTGAATTCTCAACCAAAACATACTTTTCAGCTAAACAGTTGCATTTAAAAAAAACAGTTGGAAATGCTATACATAGTGGGAAATATTATGTATAAGTTTTATTTGTTTTATACATTTTTTGTGTAAAATAATACAAATGAAAATTATACATAATATAACATAATATTTCTCACTATTTATATTTTTTCCGCCTGTAAAGATGAGGTTTCTACGATAACAGATACATTTTTAAACCAAAAAGACGAATTTTTAGTTTATCGAAAATTGCCAGACTCTTTCAGATTTTCCTTGACATTCCCTGACTTTCCAGAATTCTCTGACCTGTACCAAGCCTGAAAACTTTTCAATTACAAACTTGGAAGGCTTGGATTAAATGTCTTCAATTCATTATCCCACCTTTCAATTTTTGATACTGCATACAGTTTTAATAAAGCCATAATAAAGTGTTTCAAAAAAACTAAAAATAAATTTAATACAGTGTCATTCACGAAAATTATGATTAGGAATTGAAAAACGATAAAATGAAAACTGCTATGCATTCATTAATCATTCTCACATGATTCGAAGCGTGAAACCAATTATGAAATTCACCACAAAAAAATATAATTAGAGTTCAAGATCGGGTACTTGGAGCGAGTTACGTGACCCAAGCTTGCGTGCCAGAACTCCCTAATCAAAGTAGACATTTCACATTTGTATATCGTCAACTTCCATAATCAATCGTTCCTGACGATGGACGTGGGAAGATTTATATCTGAAGAGGAGATTCGAGCTCTCGATATTTTTTCAAGGGTCGATAATACCTGTGGTTAAGGTACCATAGGTCATACCTCAAAACCAACTGTAAAAGTCGAAACCGATATCGCATCGCTTTGCGTTCAGTGTTAAGAAAATTGATGGTTCGAGTGGTGCAATTACCATTTGAAAAGCTCGCACTCGCCTAAGTTTATTCTTCGTTTTATAACTCGAATTATCCAAAACCAGTCAATTTAGTCGTTGGATTTAAGGCCTGATGTCAGAAAATGCTAATAAGAAATGGTGAGGGAGTTAGAAAATGTGAAGATTGATCATCAAGTTCTGGTGATGAATTAGAGTGTTTATTACCTAATGAAAAGTTTAATAGCATATAATTTGCGGATTCAAAGTTTCAGACATAAGGAATTGTGGTTATTAGTTTATGATCCGGCTTGTTTATTTATTAAGTAATCAATTTATATGTCTTTATGAGATACAGGAAGAAATATATAATTTAATTAAGAAATTAATGAGTTCTGTGAAATTCAATTATTCAAATTGAAAGTGAAGGTATTATATAAGTTTAGTGTTTCATTGTGACGTTTCACGAGAAAAAGCCCAACTTTTTCGGATAAAATTTTCGATATTTTGGGCGAAGAACGAACTCTCTAGGTTCAAAAACGAGGTAACGGGAAACATTTGAAGTTGATTTAGAAAAGTCACTTTTCGAGAAAAAAGCATTTAAATTTCATGAGTTCCATTAGCGCACATGTTATATTTTCTCTTCAGACATAAAATTTACTCAGAAATGTAGCAACTGTCTTAGACACACTGTAGAAACTTACATCGATCTTCTTTGGGAAACAAAAAGCTAGACTCACCTGCAACAAAAATTAAAATACATAATTAGTAGTGCTATTTAAAAATGAGACAACAATTCAAGAATGAAATTAATTTAAACGAAATTGTAAGTTAATTATGAAAAGAAATTTTCAGAGAAGAATCAATATTTTCGAGTTGTGCTACTTTGGATTTTCCTACTTAATTCTGCTTTAAATGGAGCAATGATAATATTACAAAAACCAGGTTGTAAAGATAAGCCCTTTACCTGTTGACTCTGATAAGAGAAAAAACTTGACTGTTGAGCCTCGAGTGAAGACTCATGTCAGAGACTTGGGGAATCGTAGGCATTCGTCGAGTCTTTATGAGTGGAATGAAGATGAGGATTGAGGAGACGGATGCATGTATAAAGTCAAAGCTAAAAGCTAAACCAAACCCTGAAGCCGCAGAGCTATATCGCTTTCATGAGGACGTTTAAATCTCTTCGACGCTCCTTCGCTATGTGCACTTGAGAGATAAGGACCACCATGAAGACATGTAAATTCCAAAGCTCTGAATATTCATGATAGTCGTGCAAAAGATGTTTTTAGTTAGCCTTAAACAATACTCTTCAAATTATTCTATACATATTAGTTTAATATTTTATTAAAGGTTGAACTCCTTTAAAAATTAGTACATAAATATTAGTTAGCTAGTTCCAGACATTAGTTTAAGAACCCATCAATTTTGAAAATGGGTATCAGAAACTTAGAAGCATATAAACAGAAAAACAAGTGTCATTGCGAGTTTGATAATGACAATTGATGATCTTAATGCAGTTTATAAAATGATAAGCTGCAAGATAATTCACCTCTAAACAGATTTGATAACAAAAATATGTCGAAAAACAAGGTTGGGATTACTCATCAACTATCAAATTTTGTGTGTACTGATTTCAATGATGAAAAATTTAAACAATCAAATTTTTCGCATGGAAATCGAAGAAATCCACGTGAAATTTGAGTGGTAATTTGAGACAGGGAACAAAACGTTGAAGCATCACGTGAAATACCTCGTGGATTATCATGTGGTACTTTATGGGTTGGTTTCCGTGTACTTGAACTCTTAAAACTGTCTTAAAACTACCACTAGACCTGTGGAATGAGACGCATGTTTTAAAAGTACGTAGGGCACCTAAAACTCAAAAATGAGATCTATGTTGTTATTATAAACGCCTCTCTCCTTACAGTTTGCGAGATATTTACAGTTGAAAAATTACGTTTAAAATTGTACGTGGATTTCAACGTGTATACTGTTCCAAAATATCACCCGCATTTTCACGTGGATTTCTACATGCATTTCCACGTGGAGTTCCAGGCAGATATTTTCACCCGGGGTCAGATTCTCGATTTCAATATTTTACATCTGAAAAATTACAATTTGGCATAGAATTGAAGTCTAATTGTATCTTCGTAAAT
Organism: Andricus curvator; assembly: GCA_932195095.1. NCBI lineage: Eukaryota > Metazoa > Arthropoda > Insecta > Hymenoptera > Cynipidae > Andricus > Andricus curvator. The sequence continues at coordinate 313,682 of CAKNYM010050738.1, forward strand.
ATTTTAAAGAGACACATTAAAATGATCACATTTGGTTTTTGACATACGAAAGAGGTACACTCCCAAATGAAGTAAAACCTCTTCGACATCGAAAGAACAAGGTTTGTTAACTCTGTAATTTGAGTCGTGTTCGTACACATATCGTTGCCGCACACAAACAAGAAAATGTGAGAGAAGGCAGCCCTGAAAGTGGTCTTGGCAACCGCGCCGCGATGTGGCTGTAGCTGCGAGAGACGGTCCAAGGTGAACGAACACGAATGCAAAGGAGCCACAGTTGGTCCTTGAACTAGGGAACTAGGGTTAAGAATGGAACGACACCGATTTTATAGAAGTGCAATGCATTCAGCACCAGTTCACCCGAGTCCGAGAGTTCACCAGAGAGTATTCACCACGTCGATACGATCCGCGAAGCAGGAACTAAACTTACTTTTTCGGTTCGGACTTGATAGCCTTGAACTTGACTGCACCTTATAATCTATAACATTACACGGCTCACTGAACTCCTTCTATTATACCTTTTATGTCTTTATCTATATTCTATACTCTATAGTTATATCCAATACGGACATGTTAGTTACGTCAAATGTTTAGTACATAGTAATTGTAAATTCATATTCAAATACCAATGATATCATTACAGAATATCATTATAGCACTGCGATGGAGAGAAACTGAGATGTAAATGTATTATTTTATGGGTTAGTTTATGGGTTATTCTACAAAAAAATCAGAACTTACACGAATTAATTATAAGTATAATATTATGCAAACAATATTCACGACAATGTTTAATTTAAACGCTTAAAGTTGACCACATTCAAATTGTATCTCATACCTACTACCCATTCTTTTCAGAATTGAACCACTTTTCGAAATGAAATAATTTGAAAGTGACACAGTTTTTATTAAAAATGTTGTTAAGTTAAATAATTTTAAATCCTGCTGCGCTGTACTGTGGGTGTATTTGTTTGCGCTAATTTTTAATTATAAAATGAGCATCTCATCTGTGCTGACAATTTTGCTTCCTCACAGACGCATCAAATAAATTTGCTGCCTCATCGAGGAAGGTTTTTCTCTCACAAAAGGAAAAAATAGGCACTTAAAATAGTTTTCAAGCTTCTGCTTCTGTCTTACCGAAAATCTAATTTTCAGAAAATTAGATAAACCATCAAAAGGTCAATCTATGTGTTTTGTTATAACGAATAACTTTTTAACTTACGGTAGTGTTATTTTAAAAATTAAAGAAAAAACATTTCCTCATTTAAAAAATGTAACGTTTTTTTTTTATTTTATAAATCGCTATTGATTGATCATGAAAGGTCATCGAAGGTTTGTAAATAGGTCAATCGAAGCACCTCGAAGACGCGAACAATTACATCAAATATAGAACTGTTATATTCCTAATATCTAAAAAAAATATCTTATGACAGTCATCAGAGTACCTATTTCCCCTAAAAAAAGATGAAAAGGTACACTTTTTTCTAAAAGAGGTGATAAATAGATATTATATTGTATCGTTGTATTTCCAATATAAAAAAATCTCATATAAACATGGTAAACTTTTAAAGAAAAGCTACTTCTAATTGGCCGATCTAGTTCAAAATCTTATCAAACCTGGACATCAATTGAAGCTACGATTCGTCCAAATGTCATGACCATTGCTCTGTAACTGTTTGAGATATGTAAACAGATAACACAAATACGGATACAGAAATTTTTTTTAAATTGCAGTTTCAAGTTTTTGGGGTCGAATTATATGGAAATATGTCAAAAAAGTAGATTTGAAAATTTAGGTCATTACAAACCTCCCTCTATGATGAAGCAAAATGAATGTTAGTTCTACAATTATTTTAACATTGAAAACTCCCTACAATTTGAAAACTTTAAAACTATATCAGAATTGACCAATTTAAAACATGAAACTATTGAAATTTATACAATTTACAAACTAAAGATTTTATAAGCCTGCAATGTGTAATAAAGAATTAAAAGATTTAAACTGTATTTTTTAAAGCGATATGTTTTAATGTAATTACAATAGGTCCTGCATTATCTATTGACAGGATATCTAATAAATCGAACCTCAAGCTTCGGAATTAAAACTGAATCTAAATAGAATTTAGAATCAGATCATATAAATTATAACCTTCTATTAATCTAACTCTAATGCTTCGATTCTAGTTTTATGATTGTATCCATTTCGAAATTAATGAGTAGTTAAGATTTAAATAGAATACAATCGATCATGATAAAGCAGAATTCCAGAGTGGTGTTGAAAACTCGACTGAAAGACTCTCATTCTAACAAAATTATCTCATACCATACTTCCCCAGCATTTGAAGGGTGTACAGAAGAAGTAGATATGCAAAATTTTTTCGAAAATGGTTTTAATGCATACAAAATCAAATACACGTTGCGATAAAAAGATTTGTTCGAATTCTCATTTTTCAATACAGTAATAAAAAATGTAATTTAAATTTTAGTTAAAATTTTAACTTTTTTCCTCTCCTTCACTATATTTTTTGAAATTATTATAATTTATTGAAAAAAAATTTCTTCTTTTTATAGTCCTTTCACCGAATCTATCTCAGAGTGATACCGTCACGCTGAGTTTTGATTTTCTCGGAATAGAATAATTTGTTTGTATCAAACATTTGTTATTATTATTTAGCTTCCCCATGTCTTGGGAGCAAGTTTTTATTTTTGTAAAAAATTTAAAATTCGATTGTCAATCGCTACCGAAAATCGATTTTCAAAACCTATGAAACTGTATAACCTCAAAGTTCTTGTACGATTTAATCGGAATTGGTTCACTTTTTTAGATCAAAACTTGATTACCCTCATTCAGAAACTCAATATCTTGGGGGTAAGTTTTTATTTTTTATTTCAACTGAAGATTACATTTTTTATCACAATCCGCAGCCAAGCCTGCTCAAATTTTTGGTTAGTGTCCTTTGAGATTGTTAGCTGATACTTATATTTCCTCGAAAATAGATAACTGTTTCTAATCAAATTTTTTTGGGCCTAAATGAGCAACACGTCATCTCGGAAGTATACTTCTGTCTTATCTTTAAATGGAAATTTAGATTTTACAGCAAATTTTTTTCGCTCTCCTGAAATTTTTTTTTTTGGTTATCTAGTTCTTTACTGCTACCCTTTCTTTGCCCTCAATTTTGTATTATTCCTAGTTTTTAAATTTGAAGTTTTAAATCTAAAATTTCATTTCTCTTCAAATTTAATAGTAATTGTTTGAAAGAACTGATCTCTGTTGTTTCAATTATTCTGAGAGTCACGCTAACCCCGAAAGGGATGTGGCTTAATGGTATAATAATAATAAATAATTTTCATGAACCCTTTTTCAAATTTTCATATTTTAATTTGCATTACCATAAAATTTAAAGCATCCCCATTTCCTTTGACAAGAAATTAGTACCCAAAAGCACACGTGTTCCATCGAGGAAGCTTATATAACGATCAAGATGTTTTAACGAACAGTCTGCCTTAATTGTACAGGCGTAAGTACTGCTAGAACTCATCAGTCATGCCAATATCCGGTTCCGATATTTCGCTTACATGGGGCCAGTGAACGGACGTACGAATATCTGACGGACTACAGAGGCTAATCGAGACACCGAAGAGCCAATGAAATTTTCTGATGGAGACGTGTCATCGCCCCTTTTTCAAACATTTCAAACCATATTTCACACCTATAGTTCCTAGGGTTTCTTTTTCATTTCCGAGTTCAGACTGTCCACAAATACAAGTAATTGCCCTGCCGTCACCGAGGATGTTTTCGTAATTGACGGCAACCAAATAAACGATCTCTTAATTGATTTTTTAACTATGTTTGACTACCTACATTGAGAAATATCAACAGGCTCCTATTTGTAAGAAACTAACATAAACTTAAATTCGAATATTGATACCTCCAATTTCGAGACTGTTAGAGTTTTTCAGATATGGTCATCACTATTATAATATTTATATAGATTTTAAATTCAAATATTAGCCGATGTTTTCAAGGCACCATTTTATCTATTTTATTATAAAGGAATTATATTAATACTTATTAGTGTATAATTTCTGAAGAATATTTAATACTTGTGATTCTGGAAATTAAAATAAAGTAAATATTACACAGGGCTTGAAGTGGAAGCTGCCAAGAAGAGGTAGAACTCCTTGGAAGAAACTGGCCTTTCAGTAAATATATGCAATTTGTGGATCTATGACTCAAACCTTCTGAATGCGGCTACACACGCCCGCTTATTCTCGTTATCGAGGGGCTGAGATTGATTAATGACAGTAATGATAATGACAATGACCCTTCATCTACATCTCACTTCAATTTTATAAATTACTATCTTTCACCTCTAATTACCCTGAATTAGATAAAAAATTTGTATTTCTCAATCATCATTTTTCTAACACTCTAATCTAAAGAAATTAATCATCACACTTGAAAGCAGGTATAAGATATACTAAATTATTGTTTTCAAGTTTATTGTCATACTCATTGGAGTACTTCAAAACATACGTAAGGCTCTTTCTTGCCAATTTTGACCCCGTACACTTATGTAACTATGACATTCGCGTAACGATCTAAGTACCCCCCCCCCCCCCCCCCACAAAGAAGTTACGTATTTTTGTAATGCCCCCTTTATAAAACGAGAAAAAATCCCGTATTTCATGTGCGGGCTTGAGATTATTCGGTGGCAAAATTGAATATCGCGTCCACACATAAAATACAGAAGTTATATTATTGTCAATAATTTTATTATCGGCAACATCTTATTTTCTGAATATGCAACAATCGAAACTTTCATGGTAAGCGATTTTATTGCAATGAATGTTTCGTATAAATAATAAAATGATCATTTAAATCACTCATGTATATCACTTTCAAAACAGTAGCTTGTAAAAGTAATTATTACTGTGAGTATTACTGTAACAAAAATACGTGTAACCAAGAACGATGCCATGCTAAGTAAAATGATAATCAGACGTTAATTATAAGTCGTTAGAGTAGTTATTATGGAATTGCGTTATACAATAAAAGTTTCTCTTTTATAGCTTCTGTTGCTATTATACTGTTATGCGCTATTAATGGACCTAATGCATTTATAATAAACTGCTGAAAAATAAAATAAAATAAAATTAGAATATTAGAGTTATGGTTTTTTCTCTTTAACCGGTTGAAGGCTGTGAACATTCTCTATGCAATTTTTAGAGGAAATGTTGCAAAAATAGTAAAAAATTTAATGTTTTCTCAAATTTTAAATAACATCTGAAAAAATGAACATTTTTCAATGTTTTTGGGCTCTTGGGCTAATTTTAAAGGTAAACTATAGAAGCACACCAACAAGTATATTTTTATGGTAAAAAAATGAGGTGACCTATAAAATCTAATGGTAATTTTTTGAAGTTTGCATATCAAAACGATCCGAGGCTGTCAATTTCCTGTATAATTTCCATCAATATTACTCATATTATGCAAAATAAATAACCACAGTCTATTTAAAAAAAAAAATCTAGAGTGGTTCTCAAACTTCTCGCGGCAAGTGGGATCAAAAATGGAGAGAAGAATATAATTCAAACTTTGAACCTTGAATTACTTGTTTGACTTTTCCAAATAAAGGAATTTAAAAGCAATTAAAAGAACCACGTCACACTGCTAGGGGTGGGGTATCAGATTTTGTGATAATTTGTGACGTAGGGAGGGTGTGTGAATGCAGAATGTGATGTAACACATGGAAAATATAAGGGGCCGTTCAAGTATTACATCATGCTTTTTCGGACATCCCCCCCCCCCCCAACACCATCACGCGTTTTCTATAGTAAGTGTATGTAACATGGGCGTCACATTGCAGCTGACACCCCTACCCCCCTAAGCGAGTGACGTAATATTTGAACGTTCCCTAAATAACAATTTTTGAAATGCTTGAAAAAATGAAGATGAGTGATATTATTTTACAAGTAAATGATCTAAATATTATATTTTTTATGTCACCCTGGGCGTTCAAGCTTCATGTGATGATCTGTGACGAAGAAGGGGATGGGTTGACAAAAAGTTAGGTTCCTAATATGAATCTTAGGTTAGACCGCAGCCTCAATTTCGCTAAAAAACCAGCAACTTGAATTCCAAAAGAATAAATAATCCATAATATACCTAACAGTAAAAACAATTTGACTGAATTCTGCATATCAAAGTGATCCAACACCGACAGTTTCCTCTATAATTTCCATAAATAAAACTCATCAAATGCAAAATAAATAACTAGACTATTCCAAAAAATTAAATTTCTAACAGTGGCTTGCGGAGTGCTCGCGGCGGCGTATAAAATCGAAAGGGGATCGGCATGGTAAAAAAGTTCTGAGTACCGTAATAAACAGCATTCAGTGCCCTATAAAGATCAGTTCACACGGAACGGTTGAGAACGGTTGCTAAGATTTCGCTACGGTACAGCAGCGAGCGGTATACTTAATGGAAGTGCTAAACTCAATAATCGTCAGGTAGGTTTGAAATTGAAACTGCGAATGAGAAAATGAAGAGCGGGAAAATGTCAGATTATGCAATAACACCTGTTAGATTGATGATTTGCGTCTCGTTAGGCTGTTCGAGAATCGAGGTCTTCGCTGCAAACTGCAAAGTGAATGGTTAAGCTGTCATTGTCTCACTGAGTAAATGGTAGATTGGCTGGTATGGGTAGATGACTCGGATGGTAGAATGTAGATACGGTAGTTGGTTGAGTGACTACTTTCCGTCGCTTTTGCGTAACCGACGCTATACGCTATACGCACTTATCTTTGCAACGTCTTCGCGAACGCTCTCGATAAAATCTTTTCCTCGGAAGCACAAGTTCATTCATGCCACACGCACACTTTTCAATCCTATAGTACGAGCATTAATCTCAATCATGCACTAGCTCAACGATTATCTACATAAAAAAGCTACAAAGTGATAACTTGTGTATACGGCCTTCGATAAGCCGGCGTTGATATCATGAGGAAAATTTGGAAGCTTAATTATGCTTTTTTTTTAATTCATGCTTTCTCGATTTTAATTTCTTTTCAATCAAATAAACAAGCAGACCGTTCTGCAGCATGTAATAAAGTACATTATCAAATTCTATACAATAATAAATATTCTATACAGGTCCAGCTTGGGATAGAAAATCGGCCCCGGTCAAAAGACCTCAATTGCTTATAATAATACCGGCCCACCGAGATTTTTCCCGAAATCCCACCTTACCAATGCGGGCCTGATTCTATAGAATTCCATAATATTTTATTACGTGCTACATAACGGCCTGCTTTCATTCACTTTATCAAGAAAAGTAAGAATATCGACATCTATCAAAATTGACTTGATTTCATACAGTAACTATGTGTCTATGTGTCCCCTATGTGGACTTAAAACTACTCTTCTTCAGTTAAGAACATTTTGTTATTTTCACAAATTATTATTTTTGTAACTTTTTTGTTATTTATTAGAAATAAGTTCCCAATAGCGCCCTAAGGGATCTCTATCTTATTGTACTTTGTACACTACACTTTAAAATTAAGCAATTTTTAAAATGATTGATATAATCGAGAAAAATATACAGATTGTTTATTGTAACTATTTTTGGAAGAGTTACTAAAACTTACTTTAGAAAACGAATAGTTCGAGTAAACATTGTTTAATTTAATAACAGTCACTTGGAATTTTGTGATTTAAGATTCGCTGAAAACGAACAATTCATTTTCAATCTTAATTATTAAGGGCAGATTTTATTCTTGAAATGTTTTTTTACATCTCTGTTTGGTTTTTTTCTAATAAAATTGAAAAGATTAAAAAGATTTTATAGCTATACAGCCAATTTCAAACATGGAAGCGTTGTAAGTCGAATAATTTTAATTTCTAGGTCTTAAAAATTAGATTGTATTTCTAAATCATACAATAATTTGACATTGAAATCATTAATAATTACAGAACTTGAATTGAAAAACGTTCTCAATGTAATAATTTCAAATTCAAGTATCAAGAATTTATAGCTTTCATGGTTTTAAGTTTAAAGCATTCAAAATAGAATTATTCGAAACTAAAATCATTTTGACGTAATAATTTTAAATTCAAGTATCAAGAATTTATAGCTTTCATACTGATGTATTATATATATGTATGATCAGTATTATAAATTAAAAACATTAAAAACTTTAAAAATTAAATACTGTAATTTGTGGTTCATTCTGCACCAATCTATTCAGATTATTACACTTTCCAAGCAGGAAAATCAATAATCCTAAAAATGGCACATTTCTAAGAATTGTTAATTTCAAAACATCCGTTAAGCAATATGTAAACAAAAGAGGTATATTTCGATAAATGGAGGTAAACAATTATGTCTCAATTAAAAGAAATCTTAATGGTATTCATAGGCAACCCTGCAGATCGGAACGAATCTTGAGCTATAATCTATATCATATATATAATATATGTATCATTTGACTCTAATTTTAAATGATCTCTTGAAATCGTACAACATTTTAAAAACCCTACATGTCCAAATATAATAGTAGCAATTGTTTTATTTTTTGAATCGTCTGAAATACATACAAAGCGCTTGCAATTAAAATATAATAAATTCAAATTCGGAACCTTCCAAATTAGACAATCTGCAAATGATAAATATTTACAATTCGACACTGTCAATGTTAAATCAAATAAAATTGAACCATTTTTTAGACTTATTTAGAATTAAAAAATATCCAATTTAAAGCCTATAATAATGTACAATTGGAAATTCAAGATTTTCAAAGCTTTAAGATTACAATTTTTCAAATTTATATTTTAAAAATTGAAAACTTTTTAATTTAGAGGTTGTTAAAATTCGAAAAAATTTAATAAAACTTTAGAAGTTGTATACATTTTCAAAATTCAAACATTTAAGAGCAAGCATTTTTTAATCTTTACCTTCAAAATTGAAAAATTCAGATTCGAACCTGTCCAAAACTAAATAGTTTTAAATCTGCAGCACTTAAAATTAAAAAATTAAACAAAACAATCAAACTGAACAATTTAATACTGCTACATTGAAACTCCCAAAATATTAATAACTTAAACTTGGAAGCCTGCCATTATTAAATTTATATGCCCTAAAAAGTAAACCATTATACAATTATATATTTAAAAATGAATGATTTTTTAAATAAAAATGATCCAAATTGAAAATTTTAAACTCAATCAGGCTATTTGTACTTTTTTTGTATTTTTAACCATTTTTTCCGGGCCGATTTTATATCTTAAACTAGCCCTAGTGTAATTTTAAATTGGACTAAAAGCGACCTTCTTTTATAATTATCTATATTATTATTTTTCAATGCAATGTTTATTGTTATTTAATTAATATTAAGTACCGAATTTGAGCATGGGCGTAAAATGATGCGATCGAATATTCGGTAGTAGGTCTTATATCGCCGATGGATAATTAATTATTTTTGTTTCAGTTCCCTCTATCTAAAAAAAAAAGAATTTCAACTTATCAAAATGTGAGGACAACTTTATCTCGCTATCTCATCACTAGTAATTTCTGGGAAGATGATCACTCAGTTATGACAGAGAAAGTCTGATGAACCAATGAGTGAATTGATTATTGATTGATTGAACTGGTGTGAGCGAACCCTATATATACGTGGTCCAACAGTATTTTAATTCTTCTTTAGTTGGTAATGTACAACATATCTATATACATACTGACCAGTGACCCTTCTTGCTGATTTCAATTTAATTTGACCGTTTGTCAAAGAAGCGGTTTACTTATCTCAGTTAAAACTACTTTCCTCAGAAGAGCTTTTTGTCTTCTTCTGTGGAACCAATCATTGCAAAAATTAGAAGCAATTCTTAATAAGGCAAGTGATCAAGAACAAGGATGAAGATTAGAGGTCTCCGCAGTCTAAGCAATTAGATAATTTTATATATATTATATCTTACACAATTTTTCTTAATATCAATTAGAGACCAAATAAAAACATAAATAAAAGAATTGATTCCATAAAGAGCAAATATCAAAGCAAATATAAAAATATAACAATTGATTAGAATTCCTGCATAATATCCGATCTAAGAAATCGCCAAAGATTCTAAGAAATTATGAAATGAAGCAGAACGAACAAAGCCAAATTCTAATTTAAGAGTGCTCGTTATGCTTAATTGTGCCAATGAGTGAATAAGTAAAGTAACGAGTTACACAAGGTTGGCTATTTTCTTGACATAATATTATATTTATGTGCAAGGCGATAAAAATAATACCAGGAATGCTCAGAAGCTTTGGCGGGACAAATTTTATTATAATTATTATTGTGCATGACGAAAGGAGGCGGTTCAGAACAAAGGCAAAGAAAATGACTCGAGCCTTTCCCGACCTTTTCACCACGATTGCATGTATAGTACAAGTTAGTGAACGAAGTGGGCGGCCAAACATTTTTAGGCCATTGGAATATGTGCATGTGGCAATCGATGACATCATCATCTTTACTCGTAATGTTCGTATGCTCTTTGCACACACATACATGGGGCATATTCTGCTTCTGCCCATTCCTGACATCATCGACACGAGTTTTAGGGTCCCCTGTTTTACGATGACTTGGTGCTCACTTCGTAAATAAGAAAGAATTAAAATTAAAATATATGAAGCATCACAAAGAGCTCATTGTCGATTTTAATAAGTAGGTCCTTTAGTTTTCCCATGAGGTGACAAGTTCAAGGCTTAGCCCATGAAACCCGTGTGAAGTTTTGTTTTTATAATAAATATTAGAACCATAAACCAAACTCTGAAAGACAAATTTAGAATGCCTATAAAAACGGTTTAATACATTCCATATTCTTAGGATTTTATTTTGAAACTAATGTTTTAAAGTGATCCTAATCCAGATTCTAATTGAAAAATTGTACAGTTTAGAGACTTTCAAGTTAATTCGAACACAGAAAAAATACGTACTTTTGTTACAGTTTAATTTTTTGTATACATTTTAAATTAAGCCTATTTTTCCTTAAAGCTAGATTTAAGCCTATTTGTTGTTGTGAAAGTAGACACTAAGCTAATTTTTTGTCTTGGAGCAGGATCTCCTTTCTTAAAGCAAAACTAAAATACGCCACTGCCGTACCTTATTAAGTTGCCACAACCATTTTGCTTGTTGGTGATACTATCCGCATTGTAATTTTAACAAACACGAACAAGCAAAACAGTTATGCTAACCAATAAAGTAGCAGCGGCATATTTTACAAACTCAAGTAGTTAGGCCCACTACTTCTTTTTTTTAAGTGTGTGAAACTATCATAATTTAAAATTGTTCAGCGTAAAACATTTTACATTATAAACTTTGAATTGTAAATATATTGGTCTTTGTAATCTATTTATTGTTATGATTTTTAAACTTTTTTTTAGAATAAAATAAATTAACAATTTTGAACGTTTTATCTTGGCATTCTTCCGTTTAAATAATTTTTAATTTTTAACCATTTTGAGAGGCCCTAGCATTGTTTGATTTGGAATACTTAAAGTCTGAGAATGTTTGACTCTAAATACCTCAAATTGTGCAAAATTAATTTTTTGCTTGTATCCTTCTCAAGTAGAGGAAACCAGTAAGAACTGAATAATGGAAAAGTGACTGGGTTTTAAAGCAAAAGTTCTGTAATAGTATTTTGTTATGAGTATTTTCGAATAGAAAAATTGAAACATGGGGATGAAAATTTTTTCCATTGACATATTGTAATTTTTAAACGAATGAAATTGCTTTTACTATTCTTTCATACTCGTTCCTTCGATTCGTCAAACTCTGGGCTTTAAAACTGTCTAATGATTAATTCCATTATTAGAAGCGAGAAGTGTAATTTTTTGACAGGTTAAGCTTGAGTATCAAAGAAATTTTTTTGCTTTTATGTTGCCAGCAGAAACAAGTCACTATGTTATTAAGATTATATGACACCACTTGGAGCTCGTACAATGTTTATAACATATTGAATATAATCACTGTATGAATAAAAAATATTTTTGAATAATAATTTTGAATTATTCTTCAATGAATTTATAAACAATTTCCTCCGACAGCTGATCGGAAAGGCTTAAAATGTAAATATTCACTTCGTACCAGAAGAGCAAATCTGAATAAAATTGCAACGTGTTAAAAAAGTATAAAATACAGGATAAATGGCTCATACAGTTCGTGTGATGGCATTGCTATCTTTAAAATAAATATTCCACCTTCAATGTTCTAGGTAATACTTTCCCAACTTGTTCATCATTTAACATTATTATGACTTGAAAATTTTGTTTCTCCACCTTTTACTGATTCCCCATACCTAAAATGTTTTGAAAAACTGAAAAAGAAAATGGAAAGTGATTTTACCTAAAACTAAGAACTCTTTCTCAAAGTTGTACTATCTCTTCGCGTGGATGCTATTTTAGAGTGCGGAAGATTTATTGCTCTAATGCCAAGAATACCAGCACATATTCCAGGAGTAGTATGTTCACAAAAAAGTGCCTTCCATCAATGAATAAAGAACGTTGTGCAACGTGCATAATTAATATTCATATATGCAACCACACTCGATATCCGCGATCACTTATTTAATTCCGCTTCGAATTAAAACCCAAAAACAATTTTATATTTCCACACCTATGAGAATATTTTTACATATTTTACCTAGTTTCCTGCAGCTTTTCCTTATTTCTATATTTTATATTAGAGGCGATGTATTTTTTAAGGGCTTTCATGTTTGAAAGATTCAAATTAAGATAGCTGTTGAACTTGACGTATATTTATTAGTATAGGGGGAGGTCAATTGTGGGGTATATCATTCGATTTGAATTTTTTAATTATATAAAAACTGTAAATTCTGTGAAGTGTAAAGAACTAGAATCGAAATGCCCTTGAGTTGCAGGTTTTGAAATTTAGACGCTTTGAACTTCTTATGAAATAATGTAAAAAATAAAGGTATTACATCTGAAGATAAAAATTTGTTATCTTATCATGCTGCTGAAAGCCCTAAATTTTGAGAGATCCTAGATCTGATTGAATATTAATAGAGCATACACAATATTTTAAAAAGATTCTTTGACATTTGAAAGCAAATTATGAATTCACCTTCATATTTTTAGATGAACTCAGAAAATTATTGCGAAAGAGTGGAACGTCTGGGTTATTTTGTATCACCTTCGCTAATAGGCCACGCGTACACTGCGAGTCGACTTCAGGATGCGATTCAGGCGGAAGTGAAGCCAAGCGTTTAGTAATAACGATGGACAATGCCATCGACCTAGATTACCCAGGGTGGTTCGAACGGAAACAGTAAATTTCATTAGTAAAGTTCTGTTTCAACGGGGTGCTCGAATGGAAATATCTACAATGCTCCCCAACAAAGTGGGGAGACACATGCCACACATCAGCTCCGTCGATGATGTCATGTTAACCACCATCTGTGGTCTACGACTACGGTCGTCGACATGCCGATTTTTTATGGTGGATTCTGATGACAATGTTCGAAACCGCGAACTGAAACCAATTACATCTTTTAACATGGATGTCCAAATTTTACTTGGAAGAAAGGAAGTGGTTAAAAAGGATAAATAAAAATGGCTGTATTAAAATTTATATAGCTATATCAGGTAAGAACGAGGGTAGTAAATAAGTTGACAGGAAACCTGCATGGATAGAGAACAACTCTATAACTGATAGATTCGTTCTCGGAATCGTTATACTGTACAGTGTACATATGACAGTACCGAATCTACAACACCGAAACAAAAAAAAAGTTTCATTTGGAACCACAAAAAGTGGTGACAAATTTACTGAATACAAAACTGAACTGAACCACAACTGTTTCATTTTAAGCGATATCGAGCATAGAAAGCAATTGTTTTTTAGTTTTGACATTGATCACGACAGCGAACATAGCTGAAGTTCAAAAAAAATAATTTGTAAGAGAAAATGAGCTGAAACAATATTGAAACCCTAGTTATACAACGCAGTTGTGTTAAAATTCTGTAAAATTTTGTAACAGCCACGTAACAGTTCTAGGACATAGCTCAAGACAAAGCTAGATACTTCAGATTTATACAGATATCTTCTAGGTCTTAGCAGAATGTAATGATGAACTATTTGTATCTTAATAATGTATTTTGTACTCTAAAATTATACAACCAATTTAACTTTCGAAGCTTTGAAGTTTGAAAACGTTCAACTTTTACATAATTCTCTAATAATTCCTGAATATATCGAGCTTTCGAAGTGCTAAATTTCACGTAAGAACACTTTAATCTTGAATATATAAATATAAATGCTATTTAAGTCTTTAATAGATTCTTTTACTTTTTCCTTCAAGTATGTATTTTTGAACTCATTTCTATTCGAAGGACAGTCAACAATCCAGAACTTGCAAGTTCTGAATTTCGCGACATTTTCTTATGAATTTTCTTACAATTTTCAAGTAGAGCAACAAGTGTCAGTTTAGCTTTATTTATCCATCGCTTTCGCCTTTGGCATACTCTGCATCGTGAATCTTGAATCTTAGCCAAAAAAATTACGACCTGATGCATATCCACGAGTAAGATCCCTGTTCCCTGACATCATTTTTTTCTGCCCATATTACTCATTACTTACCGGTTTTTGTCTGCCGACAATCACATCACTTACAAAAAAGTACACTTCGACTATCTTTTTTTTTATCTCGAATACTTTTCAATTTATAGTCAATGGGCAAGTTACCAGCATTTCTTAATAAAATACATTTTCGAAAGTTAATAAAAATGAAGAGCAGATTAACAAGTTTTTAATTAAAAAGTCCCAGGATATTTCAATTAAAAATATTTACAAGAAGAAATTATTATTATATTAATATTCAGAAATATTGAAAGGAATTAAATGTACACTATGTATAGAGAGCCACAGTATATCTTCAGATAAGGAAAACGTTTTCGCAGAAATATTTTTTCCATCTGAACCGAAATACTCGGATTCTCGTAGTAAGCAATTCGCTTATGGCAGCGAGTGTAATTAGGATGAGAGATGTACGATTGAATGCAGAATGGAGGGGTGGAAAAGAAGAGGAGAAAATCATTAGTATGGGGACAACGAGACTTGGCCAGCGACTGGCATGCCATTGCCATGCCATTCGACAATCTTGGTTTTACCATACGTGCATCTCACCCAACATCTCAAAAGTCCCAGTCCCAACATCCCCAGATATGTGCGGTTCGAGAATATTTTCCAAGGGTTTCAAGAATTCTAGAAGAAGCCAAGAACGACCCCAGAAGACAGATTGAAATGAAAAAGATAGAAATACACGTGTTCAAAACTAAAGGAATCTATGAGACAATTTTTTGGGATGACAGGATGACTTAATTGCAACCTAAAACCAGGGGCGTATCTCAAAGATTTATTTTGATTGGAAATTAAATTTTCTATCGATCTTAGATCTGTCGAATTTCAGTAACAACCTTTTTTATTGGATATTTCGTTAAAAATTAAATCTTTGCTTGATAATTACTAATTAGGTTCCAAACGAATTATGCCTTGAAAATATTTTTCCCATAAAAAGGAATATAAATTGATTTTTTTGGGTAAGTAAATCAACGTGAGTTATTTCAACAACAAAAAAAACACAGAGAGCTCGACATCAAGATCGACAAGGGGGACAAAATGGTTTTTCCAGCTAAAAGAGAACATGATTTAGTCCTACGTAAACAGTGTTCTCAGCGCGGGAACATTTCGCTGAGTATCCATCCCAAATTTCTCTTTTGTACTTGCACGAACTACTTTAAAAGGGGCAAACTTGGGTTAGTGATTAGTCGACAAAATTACTATTTGCAATGTTTCCAAAGCCTTTTCGTAGCAAAAAAAATATTTTGTTTTTTCGGAATATCAGAGACAAATGATGAATCATTTTTAAATATTAGTATAATGTAAAAGAAAATTATATGAACGTGAAAAATGCTCATTATTTATGAAATATATGTAATATTAATCAAATTAGCGAAGAAAAGTATATTGATTGAATAAAATAAAGATGCGCTCATGAAAAAAAAATTAATTGAGTTCATGTAATTAAGGGAAAGAACCACATTACTTTTTCAGTTATTTGAAATATACATGCCATAAGATTTTTTCGCAAAGGTTAACCCTTTCAACTTTTTAAAAATCAATGATGATTTAGCGAAATTCCAAAAAAGTCACTTTTTTCATTAAAAAAAACGTACAATGAGAAAAACATTTTTTTATTATGAAAATATTAGACAGGTAGCCTTTGGAAAATTTAACTTTTAATTTTCAAGTTTCCAATCGAGCAGACAGTCCATATGCTCATTGCTCAAGTTACATAAAATCATATGCCACTCAAATATGTTGTTTTTCAAAGGGAATAAGATGACACCTATCTTACCGATTTGCCGAAAAAATTTTGTTTACAAAGTAATGAGTATTTGAATTTAAAAAATTAAAAACGCGCATTATCAAGAAATGGACAAAAATTTTGTTAAAAGCGTGGTATTATTTAATATAATTTAGATATTTATCTTATTCTTTCTGATTCTGATAGACATTTTTCGTCTTCTTTCGAAATCCGTTGGAAATTTTAAGGAAGTTCAAAATATGGCGTTGGTTTTCCTGAAAAGATTCAAAGTAAATAAAAAAATGTATTTTCTTTTCTTTAAATGCTCATAAAACTTTGTCAAAACCATTGATTTTTAGACATATTTTTTTATTATTCCTAATTATAATTTTTAAGGAAATTATATCATTATATAAGGTTTAAATTTTGGTTTGTTTCTTAATGATTTAATTATATTTATTCAATTTCAGTAAATAAAGTATGTTCCACTGTATATAAATAAGAAATCATTGAGTTGACATTTCTCTTCACTTGAGAATTCCAAGTAAGTCCAATTAGACGCATTTTCCACCCTTTTTGCAGAATTTCTCTAATGTTTCATTCATAATCCATGGATCGAGAAATGCATTTTGACGAAAAAAAGTATCGGAGAAATCTGTGCGACTATGTCAGACTATCGAATGCAACGCGTGAAAGAATGTGTCGGACAGTCAGCATTTTCTGGCAAAGATCCAAACCTATTGTTTTCTCTTCGATTTTCTCAAAACAAGTGATGCTGCAACATTGCCTCTATTATTGATTCCCCATGAGAAAAACGCCCATTAATAATATAACAGATGCACATGATTCATATCTCCGAAGCTATAATTTAAAAACAATTATCAGTCATGTGTTTACTCACTTCGTTGAAAAAAGTTCAGAAATCGACAACGACAATCGTACTTAAGTTGTAAAATTATAGACGTTTTAACACCAATATGAGATTTTCTTGGAATATGTGAAAGTCAGGAATGCTCGGTCCTAATCATAGTAATAACCAATAAGCGCATACAAATCATCAATAAAGATGCAACATGAGTATGATGAAATTCACAAGGATTGTTAAAGAGAATTAATTAATTAATTAAATTATTATATAATTCTTAAAAGACTGCTCTGCAGTCTAATTTAAATAAAATCTACTATTTTATTGAAAACTTTGGTTATATTTGATAACCTAGCGACGGGCTTAAAAATTAAAGTATAGTTCTCATTTCCCATTTTAGGTTTTATACACTTTTTTTAGGATTTATTATACCCTATATCTTCGACTTTATGATCCGTAACTGATCTATCAATCACTAAGCAAAACCACTGAATAAAAATTGGCTTTTATTCAATCGTAAAGTTTAATGGGAGATTCCATGAAACCTAATTTATCTACTCTATCAAATTATCTACTATTACTTGTTGGTAATTAAATTGGAGCCCGCTTCATTCAATGTAGTGAATATAAACTGAATTCCACGTGAAATGGAAAGTCTCATTTAAATACAGTTAAACGGTAATGGGCGTTTAAATAGAATTCTAAACCTTTGGACCTTGACTCGCCTAAAACTAACATATTATGCTCTGTGGTTCATTACACAGTACATTCCCTAGTAGAAATGTCCGTGGTATGCCGGAATTCACCACCGGCAGAGTACTGATTCAGTACTGACAGCCAGTACTGACCTCCGGAATCCTGCCAGTACTGGCAGAACGTTGGTCTGAAGACCGAATCAGTACCAGTTCGGTGGTAAATAAAAATTCTTATTTGTTAAAGAAATTCTTAAAAATGCTACTAGAATGTTTTCGAAGGATGAAAAATATCAAATCGTGGACAAGATTTTTTTTCACTCAAAAATTGAAGTCCCTACATAAAAAAGCATGTTAAGAGTTCTAGAAAATCAAACTCTAAAAATAAAAATTATTAAAATGTGCTATATATATATATAATTTATGGTAAAATATTTTTTAATCCCACTTTCTAAAGATCAAATCAACGCGCGTCAACATAAGAGACCCGTGCGGAAAATGTCTTTTTTAGCCTTATTTGAAAAAAGGCTCGTACCAGGCCCTGATAAGGTTGCCTGATTTAAAAATGTATATAACGGCCCTGATCAGGTCCAAATAAGGCCCGGATAGGCTAGCCTTATTTTTAATTAAGTCAATCTGATAAAAGGCCGTATTTACGACCCTGATCAGGTAAGAATAAGGCCCGGATAGATTGCCCTTTTTATTCAGTAACGCAGTTTATTGAAACTTTTCATAATAATGATAATGATTAATAGTCGCTTTCGTAAAAAAAGGAGAAAAACATTAATTCATGTTGATTTTTTTTCATCTAGTATATTAGATTTTTTTACAATAGTTTAACAATAATCTACGGTGCTCAGCTACGTAAAATGCTTGAAATAATAATATTGCAATTTCATCGCATTATTAATCACTATAAATAATAATTAATCAAATTCTGATATCGTAAATTATTTATTATGTGTTGAACAATAATTTTTATTCTAGCTTTAATAAATAAGTTTGTATATTCATATATCTAACTCTCATAATGGTATGAACGATAAACCACGATTCATGGATAAAAGATTTGACACAAAAAGATTTGATTTAAAATTTGAAGATTTGAATCTTACGCGCCTTGGGCAAAAGTTCGGCTGTGGTGCGCCAGGGCGCGCAACGATTTGCCTCTCTCGCAGTCGAAACGGCGCGCCGAGTGTTTAAGACAGGAGTCGAGGCGTCGAAAATCATACTTACTTGGCATAAATGCTACCGTGATCAACAAGATGGTTACTGCAGGGCGAGGCTCTTCTATTGCACTATGGTCGAGCTGACCCTTGCTGCTGCGAGATATCCGAATGTGGATATCTCGGACGTATAATTTTTGTTAGTCGCGACTGTGTACGCGGGCTGTACGGATACGGTAATGATATTGAGACTTCACATTATATCCCATTTAACTCCCTGATTATTCCTATTTCCTACGATATCCCTGGGACAATACAGAACATAATTAGAATCAAATGGGATATCGTGCAATATTCTATTGCTATAAGGAGCTATTTATATGCCAGTAGTGTGCCAGTACTGATAGTCAGTACTGAGTCAGTACTGGACAAGCTCCGAAAATCAGTACTGGACAGCGTTACAAGCCAGTACTGGCCCAGCACTGGCCCAGTACTGGGAGTCAGTACTGCCAGACCGGCAGTCAGTACTGGGTCAGTACTGCGCCGTTCGTACATTTCTACTAGGGTTGTAACAGCCTTGCAGAAATCTTTGATCGAAACAGCGCTCGAGTCAGGCCGGATAAATTTTTGGTTTATAACCAGGCTTTTGATTTGTGAATTTTTATCATGCTCTGATTTCGATGCATACAATTATTCATCAGAAAGCAGACTTTATTTCGATCTTAAATTAATTTTTTAAATAGACACGAAACTCAAGATTCGTTTGCTTATGAATATTTGTTGGGATTTCTAGAGAACATTGGGAAATTAATTAAATGAAATGAAATACCAAGGAATTTCATCAGATTTAAATGATTTTATTGAATGAATGAATGAATG